>CM022527.1:14603890-15203890 GCA_012273795.1 Dendrolimus punctatus
GCCGCGCTGTACGGCGATGCTTATTTGTTGGGCGAAATATGAGCCAGCCTTCTGATCACGGGTGGCATCAAAGAGATTCTTACAGATCTCTTTGAAGAAACTCTTTGCCGATGGACCCCACGGACCTAATGTTTCAAGTCCAAACGGCACAAATATGTAACCCCTTCCTAAGGTTTCATATTTGCGCCGTTTGAACCCTTCAGCTTTTAAAGCAGCAACTTTAAATATAAAATATCAGTAGAAATTGGTTTCGACATCCGCTAAGTAATGTGGGATATTTTTGTTTAAATACATTTATAAAGTTTCGTAGCCAAATAACAAAATCAGCCGTTAGTCATCTCTATGTAACCTTTCACTATCCATGGAGTAACACGCACTGACCCAAACTTGGTTTTAATGTAATGTGACTTTCCCCTGTCTACGAAAAACAAATGTTGAATTTAAATAGCGCCTAAACCCTTAAAAGGTTGCTTTAATAGCCTTCTGTTCCCTTTAGTGATTCTTGTAGAACTTTGAGTCTTAGTGATGAGATTCTCATCTTTTAAACTAAAAGAGTTAAGGGACTTTGTGAAATAGCCGTTTTAATATTACATTTTACAAACTGAAAGACTTAAGAAAAGTGACATTTACATACACTTATTACTTATCAAAATGTTTTAGTAATAATTAGTAATTACGTATTTTATCAACTGTTACGTATTTATTTTTAACGGTATTATTCTTATTGACTTAGAGTTAGTTTGAACGCCTCTTTAAGGTTCTTAAAGAAGCGTTTAAATTTACTCTAACTCAATATGAATAAGACTGTAAATCTTTTAGAACTTGACCTTCGAGATTGAACTAGCTGTAGTGTAACTAATTGATTGTTTGTTGGGGTTTTTTTCAACAGATAAAAACCAGTCAATTATTGTCCAAGTGTTTCAGTCCACGCACAATAAATAGTTCCGTAGAGGTAACCAATATGCTTATACTGTTTTTGTCATTTGGTAACAGAACCCTGAAATAAGCAATTAATCGAATATATGTGATGGATGATTTCCTTGACATATCCGTTAATGTTATAAGTCTGGGTAGCGTAATGGCTAGGGCACGCGTCCCAAACACTAAGGGCGCGGTTTCGATCCTGGTCGGAACGCATGCACCACCTGGGCCGCTTTTCTGACCTAATGTGCATATTGTCACAATTACCACGAGCTAAAAACAGTGAAGGAAAACATCGTGCAAACTGCGCATCGAGATGACCTATGCGTCAAACCTGCCGAGCCACTTTGGACAAGGGTGGCGGGTTTACTGTCAATTCCCCTATACTGAGAGGCTCGAGCCCAGTAGTGGGACGTTCATGGGCTGTTATTACAATACTTATTATAAATTATCCGATAATGGCGACCTCTGCTATTATTTTCTGACATGAGCACGAGAATGGCTTGCAAAACAGAAATCTTGAAAACTCGGCTGCAAAAGAAGCAGCATTGCATACACGTAAATGTCCACTTTTGTTATATGTGTATGTGTAGGAGGACTTGGGTCACGTTTTGCTGATCTGGCTTCCAGCGTCGAGATATACGGTACGAATGGTTTCGTATTCCTATTTACTACATATCTCAAAATATAGTCAACATATCTTATTTCCGATAATATTCGATAGTGTTTTTAAGATGTATTGCATTATATTGTATTGAATGTTTTTGTCTTTAAATATTTTTAATTTTCTACCCCATTGTCCAGGAGTTACAGGAAGGAGTCGCTTTATTGTATCTTTACAAGCAAATATATTATTTACCTAAATATATTATAACCACTAAAATTTGTGGGTATATTTTTTAAGACTGTTTAACAATATCCCATACGCGTATGAGTGGTTTTTATACAGGCAGATATTGTATCATTTCTCAATAAGGTGTATGATGCCGCCTCCAATTTTCATTTCTTATTTGCAACAACGTTGTTTAAAAATAAATGTAACTCATTTTTTGCCAAATTGCAGATTTACTTTTCGAGACAAATAATTACGATATATATACATAGACAGACTGACATGCCTTCTTTTAAGGCTTCCGCATTGGCTAAGATAGCTACAATACTCTAAAAACAAAGTCAATGTAACTTTCCATTGAAGTTGCATCAACTTCGATATTTCTGGTAAATAATTGTTGTACAAATAATCTGATTGCTGGACAGTAGCTTATATAAATGTCTTGAGTTAATTACTATAATAAAGTAGTTCCAAGAAACTGTGGTGAACTGTGAGTTAACGTCAATCACTATGAAAGAAAGAATGAAAGAAAACTATTTCATTCAGCACAATTTACACAGCATAGTATAAAAACTAGTATTTTTTAAATTAATGCTGTTTAATTTAAGTCATATTTATACTACTAAAATTATCTAAAAATATGTATGTATGCGAAAACAAAAGAGTATTTAATTATCTATTTCAAAATAATATAATAAATTTATTTAAAAACTCGTGTATTATCTAGTAACTGTCGTATTCCCAGTAAAGTTGTGAGGTCTCCGGACCAACAACATAAAGTCAAGTCAAATAAAAAAAAAACTGTCGTATTCATAGAGAGTAAGAGTAAGTTTGAACGTTTCTTTAAGAACCATAAAGAAGCGTTCAGACTTTTTTTTTTTTGAGGCGAGGGAAAATGACTAACCGATTTACGCACTCTCTGGGCCGTCACTAGGAAACGGCACGAATCCACGGGGGGCGGTAACGCTAGCAATTGTATGCTTTATTTGCGCTCCGTCCGCTATGGACTACACAGAGGAGTGTGGAGACTCCGAGCGATGCCGCACGGGGGAGCAACCTCAATACCCACTAAAAACCCCCTCCTCCCTTCGCGGCCCTGCGCTTTTGTGTGTTGGAAAGACTGAGATATAGAACATAGTTACGCAACAGTCGATCCAGCGCAATAAAGTGCTTGAAGTGTGCCCTGGGAGAACACACTCCACTACGGAACGGGGGTAGTTGTTAAATCCCTTGCTTTACCTAGTAGCTAAGGGCCCCCATCGTTCCGGATCCTAACTCAGGGAGGGAAGTAATGCGCGTACCTGCCTCTCCGGGTGCCGGCTGAAGGCCGGCGACCTCGAGAAGAGACCGTAGTACGCGCCGAAGGACTTCGCTCCCTATCCCTTTCTGCGGCCTCTTTCAGAGACATTACTGCCTCACAAAAAGAAACCGCAGCATCCCAGCGGTCGTCGCTCTGCAACATGGCCGTTACCAAGTCGCCGAGCGATCCGACGGCTCCTACTTTTGTCTCGAGCTCGAAACGCTGCGGCACCCAGGCAGCGCACTCGACAAGCGTATGAAACGCCGTATCGGGTGCGCCACACTGTCGGGAATCCGGAGAAGGCAAGCAGCCCACAATGCGAAACAGATACTGATCGAAACAACCGTGTCCGGTCAGTATCTGTGTCGTCCTGAAGGTGAGGGTACCGCTAGTGCGGTTGACCCATTCCTCCAGTTGTGGCCTGATTGCATCCACCGTAAAGCCGCCGGCCGTAGGGTGTTCGAGGTCACGAGACCAGTCGACGAGGCAGCAAGCGGTTTCCCGCTTCCTGACCGTCTCTATCTCGACTTGACAGAAGGTCAGTCCTCTAGCTAGGGCATCCTGCTGGGTACGACGAACCCTGGACAGGACGTCTGCCTGGAGAGGCCAGGGCAGCTCGCCTGCCAAGAGTGTCGCCGCCGTCCAAGACACTGTACGATACCCCCGTATGGTTCTCACGGCCAGAACCCGCTGCGCCCGGTGCAGCAGGGTTCGGTTGTGGCGGTGAAGCGCATCGAACCAGATGGGGGCACCGTAAAGGGCCATACTCCTCAGGATGCCAGAATAAAGATTCCGCGTCGCACCCCCCGGCCCCCCCACGTTGGGAAGAAGCCTTGAGAGTGCGCTCGCGGAATTCACCAGTTTGGGAACTAGCTGCTCAAAGTGCGCTTTGAACAGCCATTTCCCGTCTAAAACTAGCCCAAGATATTTCATCTTGGGCCCTACTCTGATCGTCACCCCCTGAACCGTAACGGACAGATCCGGGGGGGGATTACGGAATTTCCTATGGAACATGATGGCCTCCGTTTTCGCGGGGGAGACCTTCAAGCCCAGCCTAGCTATTCTATCTATGACTATCGCCAACCCGTCGTTGGCGACGTCCACGGACTCCGCGAATGACGCGGCGCGTGCCGTGAGTAGGGTGTCGTCCGCAAAGCAGATCAGCCCTACCCCGGGCCGGACCGTCACCCGAAGGATCCAGTCATAGCCTACGTTCCAAAGGATCGGCCCGAGGATCGATCCCTGTGGAACGCCGCACGCGACACGAGCGTTCAGACTTACTCCAACTCACTATGAAGTTAGAATTGATTAAAACTCTTTCTAAAAAGGGCATCAATCTCAGCATAACGCTGGTCAGTTACGAGCTGCGTTAATTATATTTTTAAAAGTGATCGTGATTACAGAACTCCTGCGAAACGGAAACTTTAGATTATTAAAAAAACCTACGATCGTCTCACAATATTTCACAATGGTTAAACGGTGACACGTTTAAGAAAATAAGCATTGATGAAACAATAATAGGCTACATCAATGGTTATAAGAAATCATTCACCGGCGTCGTTACTACGTATTATTAATACATAGTGTTGAAATAACTCACAGAACATCGGCCAGTAACGCATAAAGAATTCGTGAAGGAGTGAACTGTGCAAATGAGACAACGCAACCTGACGCCGAATTTGCGTACTACGCACCACGATGTGTTTACAACCACAAATTGGTCGAGATACGCCTTTCATTGAAAAGTCCGGTCTGATTAGCATATGATCGTCCGCATGCCGAACGCAATGAAACAAAGTGAAAAAGATACTCTACCGCTGTCCAATGACGCACGCGCATGATGTAATATCTTGCAGACTTGCACGAGACGAATTCTTATGAAAAAAATATTCAGCTAGTTTTGTTGGCAAAAATGCAAGTACCATGAATCTTTTTAGAGTTTAGCTTATGATGATAGTAACTCGTGATGTAATGCTTATAACATTTTACATCATCGACTGATGTTTAAAAGCTACTCATTTGGATCTTTCCGATTTTGACACTATCCCATTTACGGGCTAAAAGCCTCCCATAAAGTTCTCAGGAACGGAGACCTAGAGAGAGAGAATACTAATTCCTGCGGCCAGGCGGCCTGTCGTAAGCGGCGACAAAACAACCCACAGCGAGGGTGGTAGGGTATTTTACCGTCTGCATGGCTATCACCCCTGGTCTATATACCATTGCATTATATGATAAAAGCGTATTTGGGATGGCACCGAGAATATATAATAAGTTACTATCTACTATAATGCAAGAAAATAATATTAATATGTTTAAACAAAAATTATTCGAGTGGTTCACAAAAAAATCCTATTATAGCGTCCAAGAATATTTAAATGAGAGGTAATTAAGAAGATATTGTGTTGTGTTGTGTTAAATAAAATAAAAGACTTATAAGGCACCAAATTAAATATTATGCAGAGATAGGTTAAGTCAGCTAAGTAATAAGTTCTGTTATATTTAATAAGACCTATGTAACACTTAGTTCGCAATGAAAATTATTTCATTTCATTAGAGTCTGCCGCCATAATAACCTTGACCTGTGTTCCGGAATTAGTGGTTAGGTTCCAGTCCCATCTACGAGCAAGGCAGCACATTAGTAATACTTAGTGTTGAAAATATTTCTAGGCGATGGTAGCCATTTTCTATGACACTTGGGCCGTTAGCCTGTCTGCTATACTCCAGAACTTAACAAAAATACCTTTGATGAAAGTACGTAATATGCACGAGTTTCATGATAATCCGTAACCCGAGATGCAAAGGGACCTTTTGCATCTTGATTTTGAGACAAATTCGACTTACCTACTGACCAACATCTGAATTACTAAATTCATATTAGGTATCTAAATTCACGTCATAATAATTAATTATCAGTAACTCTGACCTTAATATTAAATAAGTTGCTAATTAGGCACATAGCTAATTAAACCGGGGATATACATCTTAATTAAAGGCATAATTGCATTAGATTCTTTTACGGATGAAAACATTTCGTTGTTTTAAAAGTGAGCAATAACTTTATTGACGATATTTTTAATTGAAGATTATTTAAAATGGTTTTAGTAATTTCACTTCAACAAATGTTCTTTTATGGTTATAATGTAGCCACAATGCAAATTATATTGTTAGTAGCTTTAAGAAAATTCTTATGAGTTAGCTGTACTCTCCCGTGCACCACGGAGGCGCCAGTCCGTGAAGGGGCCGGTCTTCGTTCGCCCGGGCTAGAAGAGAATGCGCGAGTAAGCCCGTAGCCCGCACATGGGACGCAACGAGGATCGGCCAGGGATTTTAGTGGGTATCCCCAACCGCGGCCTGGCAATAGCATTCCTGCGGAGATGCTAGTGCCTGGAGAAAAAGCTGGTAGGTTCCAAGGTGCCCTGGTCTTTCAAGGAAAGTGGATTTTTCAATTGAACAATATTATGATATATTTTAGGTAAATTTATACGAGTACATATTTTTATAATCGAATTATTATTGAGCACATTTTTTCAACACTCTAAACAAACGTCAAATTTCAAATATATTTTTACTCATTATTTATCTCGCCAGCAATGGCGAGATAATGGTTGTATACGAGTTTAACAGTGCCACCTCGATGATCCGAAGCTAATTCACACGTTTTTACCGCGTTTCCCCCGCGGTAGCTTGTTCTTAAGCGGATTAGCACTGGATAACAAAGGGGGGGGGGGGATCCCCACTAGCTATACTTTAAGCTCTAGTCTAGCATGCTAGACTTCAATGAAGACCCTGAGACGCGACTTTTATTTTTTCTGCACACGCGATTAGTGAAGTACGTAAAGAGGATGCAACATCCCCTTTAATAAATCAGAAAAGGGACTCAATAAGCCCACATTGTCAAGGTTATCGGAAGTATCTTCCGTTCCTAAGACCTTCACGTTTGGCCATTGCGATGGAATACAAATGTGGTTTAGTCGGTAGTTCCAAACATCAGAAGACCGATACTACACTACTTACTATACCTGGGTAGGGGTTCATGATATTTTCACATGATGCACATCATCATCCTCGAACAAGGCACCGTCGTTAAAGCTGTTTGAATGTCCGTCTTTCCGTAAACTCATTGCTTAAGTTAGAAGGAGTGAGGAATTTAGGTTTATTTCTTGTAAGATTTTCCAACACATAGTTAGTGGCGTAGAACGTTTAATTCATACTTCGTCGGCGGATTTTCCACGGAGTAGTTAAGACGGCCAAGGTGCTGTGAGACCAGCCGAGTAATAAGTTTATTGCTTGTTAGGCATTCAAAGACTGATCAAAGTAAATACCGGCATAATGAGCAATAACTACGACTACACTTGTTTTACTCGAAATTTCTGGGCTTCCATATTTCATTATCAATTGATTTACTGGTTAAACTTTAAAAAAAATACATAGATATAATGTAAATGTTAAGCAATAGGCAGTTAAAATAATGAATAGTAATGTATATAAAACCTACAATTTAACAGGATAGGACGTTCAACGAAAGAAAGAAAAATATTTATTTAGGACAGGACACAAAAAGAGTTACGACATTAAATTGTGTCGTCCTAAAATACTTTTGCTCAGTATAATGCTAGTTTCTCAACAACTTATATTTCTACAAGCAGTGAGTATATATGAACACTATTATAATTATAAATAAACTAAAATGACCGAATGATTAAGAGCTGCAAAACATCTCACATCTTTGTGTGTTAACGTGGCTTCGTTTACGGAATTTGGAACACTTCCTCGTTTTTAAATTTGGATTTAGCAAAGTGTTCATGAATGACTTTTAGAACAATGTTCATAGAAAGAGTCACCAGGATAGAGGCCACAGAAGAAAGAAAAACAGGATAAAAAAGTCTACACCATTGTAGTAATATAAACTGACAATGATGTTTTTTCGTTTAATATTTTCTACATCTACATTAATAGATAATTCGTGCTTAAAAACAACCATTACCATACAACTATGTCAATCTAAGACGTACATAATTTATCAGGTTTGGAGTATAGTGCACTAATATGTTAATACGCATGAATTACTTATAGTTGAGTGTGGGCCTCCCCGTGTTAAGGAAACGGACGATATAATCGTCAGCTACTCCAAGGTGGATTGGTGGGTTTTACACATTGGTAATCTTGATGTGCAGTTTTCCTTATAATGTTTTCCCTTATCAACATCAACTGCTATAAAATGCTTATGAAGTGCATATTAGGGTTTGAACCCACTTCGTTTGAATATGACAAGTGTACCTTAACCACTATGCCACAATGACTGGCGGTATTTCTGTACCACATTATCTATCTATAATATTATAAAATTCTAACTATTATCTGTACATTCAAGCTATTAAAAAAAACAACTGGAATAGATTATATACACGACGGAGAACATTGCATCTTTTTTTAGATTTCTTTAGAAAACTACTAGATCGATTTCAATGCAATTTTCGCTGATCGCCAGCTAATTCTTAAACTTAAACTCTGCGTTAATAATTATTCTGGGAAAGCCGCGGATTTTTTTCTGGGGATAATTAAAAATCGCCAGACTAAATTATATTTAGAATTCCAATGATATTATTTTATTGATCGATAGCAAATTCAATGTAATAAAATGTGTCATTTTTTATCCCGGAAATCGCAAGGCAAATTTCCAGGAAGCCGTTTGTAGTTTGCGTGCGTAAAAATTAGATTATACCGACACAGTTTTGTTCAAAACGATAACTGCGGTGCTTTATGTCCCGGGAATCCCGAAGAAGTTTCAAGTCAAACGTCGAAGTCGAGGGCACATGTTAATTACAAATATATTTTACATTTAGTAATGTTTTTGATATACTCAAATAAGTTATTTTATTGCAACATAATTTATGTCTTATGGCTTTTAGACGTAACATTTCATTTTAATTGGTGAGACGGTTTCATATTTTATTAGTTTAGGTACAAATTCTTAATAAAATAATTAATATTATTCTTACACTACAGTATTTTAGAAATTATATATATTAGAAACGTTCATATTGGTTTGTAATGGCATTATAGAAACCTGCAAGAAGTACTTAAATAGTGTCAAATGTGACTCAAAAATAGTCAAGTCTATAAATCACCATCAGGTAGTTTGTCTGCTCATTTGCTTATAAGCAAACAAATAGCTTTTAGCTTACATAAATCTATTTACAGAAGTTAACTTGTCTAAATAGCAGCAAAGTATTAATGCTTCTCTTAAACACGGCGAACAGCTTTTATGTGATTGACAGATGAATGTATGCGGAAAATGGATTTCCGTTACTGTACTTACCGGAAACCACAAATGTTACCATAAAGGCCTACTATTACAATATAACTTGGCATCTAACGCGGAAATAGTGCTAGACATATCATAAATCTACATTGTCTAGTCTAACATTACAAATGTATAGTGCTATTTAATGTCAATATTTAAATAAAATATATAAAAAAGATTCGACTTCGTTGAAAGTTGAAATCTCGCAATTAACATGATATTTCTTGGAACAAAATTAAGTTTGTAGTATTTAAATATATCTTGAATTAATTTTATGTAAATATACTCGTTTGAAATGCAGAACTTAATACACATACATATAAATGAGTAATTTATCTAATTTTTTAGTTGAAGATGAATGCATTAATTTCATAATGGAATCAATGATTACTTATGGAAACTTTGAAAGTCATGAGTCTACCACTGCTTTTAAAGCAATTTTAGTAGAGGAGAAGAAGCGACGCAGGCAACTCCCCAGCAACATTAATATGTAAATAGTACTTATACAATTATTATATTACATTTCTTGTAAATATGTTATTAAAATATAATACAAAGTTGTTTACGAACCAAAAACAAATATAATAATACCTCCATGTCATAACATTAATATGTATGGTCTCACCAAGAAGTTTCGTACAATTATAATTCCTAATTATTTTATTAAATTATAAAAAAAAAAATTCAGTTGTTCCAGAGTTGAGGGGCGTCAGAGTGAAATGGAAAATTCTAATTCAGTTTAATCATATATACTAACCGTGCAAACTGTCAGCTCTTGGGTTTATACATACAAGTTGCACGTAAAAAAAGCATTTTCCTCTACTCTAATTTAGTTCACAAAGAGTACTAGAGTTGTCAGCTGTATTGTGGTTTCTTTTTTCTGTCTCGATTCTCGGAACAATATATAATTAGTGTCTTGAGAGCTTCTTGTACAAGATATATATTAAGGTTGACGAAGTAAACTTCTGAATGAGTACCTAATTATTATATGATAACTATTTTAGTAGGTACTATTTATAAATTATTTGTATTTGCAAGCATGTATCACGTTCCAATTCGAACCGATTCAAAGCGAAAATTACATACATATAACAACGGCAAGGACGACAATATTTTACAAACTTGTGTACTATGCTTTTAAATAAAGAACAAGACAGGTTTTAATTTTATGCCTGGTAATGTTCTAGCAACCCTAATGTAGTTCGACATTGATGTCCAATAGAAGGCTGTAATACTGTTGCTTTATTAGAAATACATTTGTAGCTGTTACGTTGTTTTAAACTAGGTGCATTTGTAAAATACATTTCAATTTACTAAATTATTGCAACAGACATTAGTTCATTGAATTTCAAATAAAATATTTATTATTATCTCGGTTCAAAGGTTTATTGATAAAGAATGATTAACTGCTTGAAATATTCCCTATAGTACTAATAATAAAACATTTCTCAGAAGCTATCAAGTTTATAAAAACAGTTTGCTGTTCATGGCTCCAGACTATACAATATTATATTGAAGGAATGTTTACAGTTTATAGTCATTTTAGCATAAACAGAACCCTTACGTTATCATACTAGTCCATCTATAAGATGTATTCTACACATATTGTAGCGCTACACAGTGGTGTAGTAAAACCACGAAATAACTAAACATTAGGTGTGAACGCCTTACTATTTACAATCTAAAAACCAGTGATAAAAGGACCAAAACAGTCCATGGTCGCCGCCTATACGGAACCCTTCGATGTGCGTCGATTGCCACGCACTTAACCGATTATTTTTAACTTATTGATCTCTTTAAATTAGCCACATAAAATTATTTTTATCTATCACTAAATAAGAACAGATAAGTCCACGTCTAAGGCTGTCATGGGATTTCGTTAATATATTTGTTAAGACACAAAAATAAATTGGTAAAAAAAGATCCAGCTGTTTCATTCCACAATCGTTTCACCGCAGACTTCCTGACTGATGGTTCGTTCCAATATGTTACTGTTCACTTTACTTGTCTTATCATCGGTAGAAATTTTGACATTAGGTAATAAGGAGCTTATATTAAATTTTAACCGCTTGTAAGGCAAATGAAATGAACGGTAAATAATGTTTAGTTCTATTTTAGAGCCGTTTGCTGTTAAAAAGTTCTGACTGTGTGATTCTGAGGCCATGCGGCTCTGCCAAAATGTATCAAAACGACTCGTTGACTCTTCAGGTGATCAGCGAGCCGGTGCCTTCATTGGCCAACGGATTAATATGGCGATCCAGCAAGGAAACATAGCCAGCATTCTGGGCACCTTACCCATAAAAGACAGTGTCCTAGTGTGACTATAGGTAGAATACAGAATAACTAAGTGAAATTTTATTTCATTGTAATAGTTAAAGTCATTTTAATAAATGTTTTTCATTATATTTTCATGTGTTTAATGGCCTGTTAATAGCCTTGAAATCATCTGGCTCTACTACAAGATTTATTTGAAACAAGTTTACTTCCACATGTTCGCCTTGTTTAAAAAGCAGGTTACGATTTACTCGTGATGATGAATCGCTCTTACTATAAGTATAAGATGATTGATGCTTTGCACATAAAATTTCTGAATAGCAGTTAAAGGGTGGGGGTGGTTCGCTTGCCAAGGGCAGCAAAACTAGAGGGAGAATTTTTTTTAGCAGCACCATCTACACTGTGGAAATTTTATAACAGATTATTGACAAATTGGCATTATGCTTAATCTAGATCTGAGGCTGTAATGGTGTCACAAGCTAGATTTTACATGAAGTGCCACACTACTAAGCTATTAATATATACCATCATCGCTACTACTACAAATAACATAATGGCTAATTTTGATGTGCAAGAGAGTAGTATTTATGTCAGTAAAAATAAAAAAGCAGAAAAGAGCTGACGCACAGGGGCAAAGCAGGTGAAAAAACTTCGATGTTTTCAGACAGGAACCTTAGTGATTAAGGCATCCGAGTCCCATTTCAGTGACGTAAGTTTAAATTCGGCAGTCTCTTGACTTCATTGTCCATTGTTCTTACCAATTTACACTGCTGGAAAATATCCAAAGTGGCTTACATTTTAGAATATTTAAGCATTTATGTGAGATACAGTACTAAAATATAGGAAGGCAGATTCGCGTAAAATTATAACTTAGACATATAAAAATAAATAACTTAGACTATATTAATTTCAAATTGTAACGTATAATACATTGTATGTTATAGAGGTATATATTATTATGCTTATTTAATTATAATTAGCTATTAACATAATTGTCTAGTATTTTAATAATATAAACAAAAATAATGATTTACAATATTTCAACTTTTTTTAAACAGGTCGTGTTGAACTAAATATTCGGCTCTAAAGTACTAAAGTAAACATTGTTAATTGTTCAAATAAGTAAATCCTAAAGTAATTAAAATATTTGTGCCGCTGATAATGACTGTAGCAATTAGTATGTAGGATAAACAGTTTTAGGACTCTTATTCTATATATTTGAGTTTGTTTCAATATTATGTTTCCATTTTGAAAACAGTATACAACACCAATCGGCTAACAGTACCAATATTTAAACATTGAAAGAAAAATACTAGGAGTGATAAACCCAGTATTTTAATACATTATTTTGATATATTTTCACCTTGCTAGCTAGATATCGGTAGTAGGGTTTCAATCATATTTTACATCTATACTAATATTATAAAGACGTAAAGTTTGATAGTTTGTGACGTTGTAAGGGCTAATCTCTGGATCTACTAAGCCGATTTTGAAAAAAATTTCACCAGTGGAAAGCTACGTTATTCCTGAGGGACATAGTGTATATCTGATTGTGGTTAATAATAAGTATGTATTTTTGATTTTTTTTCAGATGCCCAGTGAAGTAGGCACGAATCAGCTAGTATATCATATTCTACAACATACTACTATTGCTTATATTACCTATTGAAGTGTAAATGTAGGCTTCAGTTCTCTCAGTTTCTTTTTACTGAGTGTATGCCATTTCTAGTGTTTATTCTTCATTTCATTTGCGAAAAAACTTGGTATGAACTCAAAAAAATATATTTTAATTTGTAATTTCGGTCTAATTATGATAATAAATTTAAATACCTACTGTTCATTATCTTTGTTTATAAAGTCCAACTTAATATGGTTGTTAGATACTAGTGTACAGCAAAACAGTGCTGTATCACTTTCTTAATTTAAACTTGTTACATCCTTGTGCGTAAATACCGAATGTGCGCCTGTAGGCGGATTCGACATCCTTTACAAGAAGATTTCAACTATTTACATAAATAAAAAACAGCTGAGATGCATGTATTTTCTACCTATTTTAATACGGTATAAAGGGCTTTATTTATTATTTTAAGGATTTGACAACGAGAATTCGGCAAAGATTCCGTAGTAAAGAATAAGTATTTATGTATTTGGGAGTGACCTTCATATATTTGCGTAACGATATAAAGTATATATGTATATTTTGTCCGTGTAAATTTGCCCTTAGACCGAATTACAAAATTAAATAACAAATGCGGATACCAGTTAATTATTCTAATGTAAATAGAACCCGAATTTAATGGTTCTGGTCAAACGCTTTATAAATACAATCTTGATTAATATATGACTTGTTGATATATACTTTATATACAGTGGTTAGGTATACTAGATTAGTATCAAATACTTTAGTAAGTATGTAATAAAAAAGTTTTAGTAGAGGAGTCATACCTGTAACATAGATTAGAAAACCTTTGGTGCATGTGTACTGAATGCAAGTACATGCTTATGTAAGCATGAGGAGTTATGTTAATACACACACATATTTATATACTATTTTCAACTTTTTATGCAGAGCAATATTAGTTGAACTATGTGCTTCTAAAGCAATACACAGAGCCTTCCCTCATTCTAAATATTTTACTGGTCTGAAAATGAAATGAGATAAGGATAGATTCAGTTGGAAGCTTAGTTTTTAGTTTTTGAAGTCGGTTTTTTAAACGAAGTTTTTATTTTTTAATTGTTACTTTTTAGTGTCTAGCTATGTATGGGTGGACCTAAGAATGGTTCCGCGCTTCTTAAAAAATATAGGTCCCAAGAAACGGGAACAAAAAAATGTTCGTAAAATAAAAACTACTGGGCCAAACTATGTCAAACTTTTAGGGGACTACATGGCAGCTATTTCGCGTCGAACAAAAATCACGTAAATCGGATCATAAATCATGGAGTAATCGGCGAACATACATAAAAAAAGCAACAAAAAAAAGATCCCGACGAATTGAGAACCTCCTCCTTTTTTCGAAGTCGGTTAATTATGACCAAAAATGAACATTAGTGATTACTGCTATGCGATTGTTCACTTGGTATTTCATTTTATTAGTATAAACACTAATCTAACTAAAACTATCGAAAGAAAGCTAACCAACATAATATATGTATTAAGATTTGTATTGTATTTTAATTTTACGTTGAAAACGAATCTATACTCAAGCTACTCTTCATATATGGTTCTAGGTTCCAACCAGCCAGCCAAAAAATCGTTCAGTGCAGCAATGCTACCGGTGTTAAACAAAAAGCTTAGTAACTGCGTAGGAATGCAAGGACTTTTAATGTTTAGCCTAACAAAAATATCTTATGCTGGAACGTATCGGCTTTCCGCACTGAAATGGATTGCTGTGGGTAGGGACTATGAAGAACTAAATTCCTAAAGTAAATTCCTAGCTACTTTACTCAACTAGAAAACTCAGTACAAGGTCTTCATAACAATCGATTACGGATTGTTTGAGTAGACCGTTTGATATCCAGAATCTAGCCTTGCTTGTTTGCTTGGATTCCCGCCATCAGACCTCGAAACCAGGGTTCTGGCTTATCACAAAGCGTCTCACTGTGTCAGTGACGCAAGGAGGCCTTGGTGAGGGTCACGAGACCGGCGCCTCTGGAAGCCGAGGCTTGCCGGTTGTTCTGGCATCTCACCTCAACCAATCAATCGCAATAAAAACACCAACCGGGACAATAAAAACTAATAAGGGTAGTACATTAGCAATAGAGCTATCACGGTTGTTTTTTAGGTAAAGATGGGATGGTGCCACGTTTAGCCTGGCTAAGCGTTTAGACCATTAATATTTTTTTGCCTTCTGGTAATATTGTCTTATATCCGTAGTTAATTTTGGTGAATTACAAACAGAGCTCATTTCCATGTTATTTTCATTTCAATGATGATCGAAAACCCACTTAAACTAACGTATACGGGTATATACTAACATTAAGTTTCACACGAACAGTGATTTTTAAAGTTTACCAAGGATTTCTAGTGGGATTTAAAGTAAAAATCTCTTCGACATAATTTGACAATATTGATCAAAGAACCGCCGGCATGAAACCGCCTGTCCCTATTAACAGAGTCAGATCTGCAAATCAGCAATTTTACAGGAGAGCGCTCCAAAGTTTGAATTGCTTATATTTTTCTAAATACAAGAATTAAATTTTCAATAAAAAGATTATATGTTAATATATGTTCGAGAGCTTATTTACAATGCAATTAAATAACATTTTTACTTATCTAAATATTTGAAAAGCTAGTAATGGCTTTGTTATCCGAACATGGGTCATCATGATTTGTCGGATCTGTCACATCCAACAAAGTTACATGGACAAACATATTTATTATTTGTAAGAAGTGCCACATACAACATTGTTATTAGTAAATCCTATTTAAATTTCTGTCGTATTTAAATTGATATTATATATTGAACACAATTTTTAATACATTTTTAATAAATTTGTTTTAAAAATAACAAACAATCAAACATAATTGACTATTTAGAAACAAAATGAAAACAATATTTGTCATAATATTTGTAAGTCTACTTGTATGAATGGCACTTAATAATCACATTTCAGGTTTCATTAGCTTAGATAATCAGTC
Organism: Dendrolimus punctatus; assembly: GCA_012273795.1. Taxonomy (NCBI): domain Eukaryota; kingdom Metazoa; phylum Arthropoda; class Insecta; order Lepidoptera; family Lasiocampidae; genus Dendrolimus; species Dendrolimus punctatus. The sequence goes on from CM022527.1 coordinate 14,620,161, forward strand.
TTAGTAATTGTTTTTTCACAAAAATAGAAAATAAAATATTCTTAATAATTATCTTGGAAGTTTTTTTCTAAAAATCAAAAAAACATAAAAATACGCTGTTACTCTCAAAACAAACAGTTTACAAAATAATCTCTCTAAAACATCAACAATCACAATAATTTTAATACAGTAGTTAAAAGTTTAAAGAATAACGAAAAGTTTCATTCATATTAAAATCAGTCTTCAATATAAATCAGTCTTCAATAGAAATCAGTCTTCAATATAAATTAGTCATCTTCTGAAAGTATCTCTTGAGCATAGTTACAAAATTTTGAGTTTTCATAAAAGCTATGGTACTCCTCCGGAATTATTCCATTTTGACACAAATTCATTAAATCTTTATGTTTATTACGACTGATAAGATCTCCATCTCCACTATAGGCTTGCTTGATTTGAAAACGCAGACTTTTCTTCTTCTGTCGGAATGTTCTTATTATCATATACATGAAAAATATCACAGAGATTTTTCTTAGCTTCATGAAAGCCTATATGGAAATTAGCATTTAATATATCACGATATTCACGATAGTCGTTTAGATAATGCTTTGCTACCATATTTATCAGCATCAAACCATTCGCAATACAAAGAAAACACCCGAGATGCACTTTTCACCCCTTCCAAGTACAATTTATTTGAATTTTGTCGAACATAGTGAGATTCCACTAAAGGAAATGAGTTTACATGATCACACACGCTTCTGATCATATCATCATCTATTATCCGTTCTTGTGTTCATATTTATCACGTTTATCTTCCATTACATTTATTTCTCCGTCATACTTTTTCCATGCCGTAGATATAATTCGCTCCCCTGTAGATATTGTATTTATAATATAAACATTGTCTTGCATACTTTCGTTTTTTGTTCCTCCTCATTTGGAAGAAAATAGCGGAACGTATTTTATCAGTCATGTTTCGTTACCTCAGTAGTTTGACGGCGTTTTGGTACCTTTTCTGTGTATTGAATCACAAACTCCACTGACGAGCACCGAATTTCCAAAAGTTTTCAAAAACAGTCATGCGTTGTCATTGACTCAATTTAGTAGAACATCTTAAACGACATTTTCCATTACATACTTCTCGTAACTGCTTTTCTTGTACTTGTTTTCCTCTATGGTTAGTAAAACCCTTTCCTTCTCTTCTCTTCTTCTCTTCTTTAAAGATTTTCTCTTAGTTACCACCCAATCCTCTTCATGTTGAAGTTTTTTCTTTCTTTTATCCGTTTTAAATCTGAACTGGCGAGTTTGAAAACTTTTCGTGGAGGTAGATGTATAAACACTTGTGGTAGAAGTCATAGAAGGTGTAGGGAGGTTTCCATACAAGTCGTCACTAGTCAAGATTGGCGGGTCTTTGTTTTCAGTAAGGGTTACACGGAAAGCCTCATTGCAGGTTTGATGCATAGGTGATGGCAAAGGAGTTATTTCTATAAGCAATATTATTTTGGAATTGTGTAACAGAATTCGACGAGGTGGAAGCAATAGGCTCATTGTGTTCGTGGTTATCGAAGGGCTCATTCTCATTAAGTACATCTCCAAGCAACTCATGCAGCTGAATTAATTCATTACTATTAGGTGCTGGAGATTCTCTATTAACTAGGAAAAAAAAAATAAGCTTTAAGCAATAAACAAAATATATTATGTCATTAAGTAACAGTTTTTTGATTAATTAGCATAAAAATATGACAGTAAAATCAAGCCAGTGTCACATTAGGCAATAAATTATAGTTAGTGAAGTGCTAATACAAAATTTAAATATGCAGAACTGATAAATTAAGCCTTTTTTATACCACAATCGTCACATGAAATATATTATCTATCGTGCAACAATGCAACATGTACCATATCCCACAAAAAGTAAAACAAAAAAGTTGTTAACATTGTATGAAGTATCACTTTCAACAAATTCGATTTTTAATGGAACAAACAAAAAAGCCGGATGTGGTACTACCGTCATACATAACATCACAAATGGCAATTAACAATGTAGGAAGTATCACATACGACAAATTGGGCAAATATTCCAACCAACAAGATAGTCGGATGTGGTACTACCGACATAGTTTACATTCTACAAGACCGTAAATAATGTTGGATATGGTACATCCGACAGTATCATTCGGAAAATGAAATATATTTTAGCAATTAAGTAATATTATAATAATAACAAAAAACCTTTAGTCAATAATATTTGCGCCAAACTAGCTCGTGACAAGTGCATGTTCCTGTAACATAGTCCGTACTGGCACATCCGCGTGCGCATACACCCCTCGCGCCCCGCTAATAATGTCGAGAGTTAACATTCGTCATTGTTAGTGGGAGATGGTGGCATATACGACATTGTTAATGTGGCTATTTTAAAAACTATGAGGAAAAATTGCCTTTTTGTTGCTGCTATTGAAAAACAATGCTTTTTTAGGGTCATTAGTGAAATAAAACCAAAATGTCGAAAATTGCATATCCTACATTGTTAATAGGGACAGGCGAAACGTTTATAATGGTTCGTTTGGCTCTTGTTATATAATTGTTCTGTTAATTATCACAAAGTTAATGCTCTTAATTAATGCTCTTGCTTACAAAATTATAGTCATTATCATTAAAGTAAACATCATAGGTTATGTTCACAAATTGCGTATATCGAAATAAAAAAGCTTGGTACCTTCACAAGTTATACTAAAATTACTAGCAAGTTTGAAAATTACTCATATACTAATATTGGAGTTGCTAGTTTAGAAAATTTTTGACAGTGGCGCCCCTGGTAATTTATACTCTGTTTGGCCATACTCTACTAAATAGCAACGCATTTATTTGATTACAATCACCCATCTACACGTGTAAGTTTAGTGAATTTCCTCGGTCCCTTAAGGCTGCATTGTGATTGTGTACACAAGGAGACATCTAAAGAGGCCGGCACTGAATACTAATTAATTAGCGAACACCTTGACATTGTTTTGGTGCCAAAGTACAGTCCGTTGTTTCCGGATCGGAGGATATTTGAATGATTACCGCGTCCTCAGTAAATTCGAGTTCGATTTTGGTTAATTTATCCTTATTTTCATCCTTATATGCTAAAACTTTTGGTGTTTGTGGCCTTTTTAAGAAGAACAGTTATACATCTATTATGGCTTGTTTTAATGCTTAGTGCGCCAAACGGCTACATGACCCGAGAGTTTGGTTCTATATTCCAACGAAACTTGCGTTTTTTGAATGGAAATCAGTATTTCATATCTAATTCTAATCCAAATGTAAAACAATAATATTATTTATAAATATCCTACTGTTGGACTTGAGCCTCCCCATTTTAAGGAAACGAACAGATGGCAGGTTTCACACCAATAATCTCGATATGCAGCAGCTTTCCTTCACCACTACTTTGCGATTGTTACAATAACACAATATGCATATTAGATAAAAATGTTTAAGCGGTATATGTTCCTCGACTAGGATTCAAACCAATGTTATTGAAGTGATTCTCGCGTACCTTACTTACCAACCCATCATAAGATATTAACAAGTTTCTTGTAAATTTGTGACTCATTTGATCTAAAAATCAAAAATAACATATGAAAAAACGAAACGCGAATGACCGAAATTTAGTAGTTTTTTATATTGTTCGACATGGTAGAGTGATGACTAGCGCTCAAGGGGCGCGGGTACGAATCCCTGGCCGGAACGCATGCTCAACTTAGGCAGTTTTTGACCTAATGTACTGCAACGATTAAGTAAGTCGTCATTTATATTAAGAAATATAATTATTTAATTTCCAATAGAAGAATGGTTCGTAATACAATAGACAAAAAAATTGTATCCCGACGCGCACGGAACGCATGGTTGTAAAACTCTCTTGAATCAATCAAATAATATAAATATAAACTATATATTCTTGGAACCCAGACCCTTATTCAAGATCCCGGTCAGCACGGAACCGCTGGCCACCACAGTACTTATATATTGTTACAATTGCCACATGCTAACAACGGTGAAGGAAAACATCGCGATGAAATCTGCACATCGAAATTATCGACAAACCTAACAAGCCACCTCGAACAAGCGTGGCGGGTATATTGTCTGTTTCCTTTTAATGGGGAGGTCCGAGCCTAGCAGCAGGACGTTCACAGGTTTGTTATTAATGTATATTGTTTATTGGACTATTTTAATTCCTTCTTCAAAACTTTTGTCATATATCTACAGGTTCTGTAATAAATACTGTCGTATTGTAAATAATGGATAGATAGACAATACTTACAATACTGATGTACACCAAAGCATAGATTAACAAAAATAGAAAAATACAAGAGATAGTACAACTGGAGGCCTTGTCGCTAAAAAGCGGTTTTTCATACTGACGCTGGTGTAGTTTATATACATATGACGATACAAACATGTATGTATTTAACATTATTAATAATTATACACAATGGACTGGCAATGCCTCTGAATCTAATTTTTAAAACACTGCAAGGATTTGGCTTGTTTTTAGCAAATAGGTAGCTCATTCTAAAGACGCACAGCCTGACAGTAAAAAAGTTATTGTAAAAACAAGACCTATATACTGGTTTATGTTTGTGTTGTATGTCTTTAAAAGGTTCAAAGAATTATGTTTATCTCGTAAAACATTTCAATTAAAGAAGTTAAATTAATTACGTAGATTCCTATTACGTTTGGAATAAATAGTCAACTCCTCCAAGCCTGAGCCTAGCAGTGGGATTTTAATGGAATTAATATTTCAACTACATAAATGTCTACACAAGGAATTTTGTAGTATACTATAGGTATAGGTTATTAGGGGAATAGGAATCCATAAAAACTAGTTGCAATAGAATTGCTGTGATTATAGCAACATAGCTTACTTAGTGGGAAGTACAAATATGTCACTGGTATTTTAGTTGCAATGTAATGTTGATTTAGTGTTGTCAGTACTAACATTCATAGGCGACATAAAAACGCAAAAACTTGTAGGCGCGTAGCAATCAACGGATTAGGAGGGGCTCCAAACTTTTGGTTAAATCAATATTCCCTCAAAACTATTTAATATATGTATGTGTGTATATATATATATATATATATATATATATATATATATATATATATATATATATATATATATATATATATATATATATATATATATATATATATATATTGTTCTAGCTGATTATTTAAAAAATATTGCTTTTGAATTTCAAAGATAATATCATCATTATGTTTTTTTTAAATCCTGAATAACCACTGAATGACATCTTTGAGAAAAATAATGTGACATAGAAACACAAAGTACAGACAGCTATGGCGATTCTATATGGGTTTTGCTCTAGCCAAAACGGCTACGGATATACATTTTCTAATAAATTATATGTATTTGTTTTTAAAACATAATTAGTCGTTCTATATGTTACGTATACCACCAAAGCTATAATCTCTCAACTCATTCCTGGGGTCACCTGAAAGAGATCGCTCTTTAGTGATAAGACTGCCCTTTGTGCACAATCAGATATGCCTATTTTTAATCTGTAAGTATATTTTTTTATTTGTGTACAATACAGAGTTAAATATCTATGTAAATTGTTTCTTTAATTTAATCATATTTATTTTGTCGGAGAATGACAGCGTTATTAAATATATGCAAGATTGAGGTTATTATTAGGTTATTAATTATTAAGTTTCTTATTTTTGAGCCAAATTGGCATCCGTTAAACTGGTTTCTGAGATTAAATGAAAGAAACAAAAGATTGATTTTCATATGAATATAAAATATAAAAATTCGTTTTCAAGATTTGAATATCAAGTCATTCTCATTAAAAATTACATTGACATGTCTTCAGATTTTCTTTAAGTTAATGTAAGCATTTAAAACTTTATTATTTAAATATTAATTACACGATCTGGGAAAAACTGAATGAATGGAAACATTAATGAAACTAAGCATAGGTAGGCTTTTAAGTAAACTTAATTAATGGAGTGTATGTGCAATTAACAGGAATCAATTGAGAAGTTTTTATACCTAATACTTTGGAGTTCTCGTTTAATGATAGAATGAATAAAGTGGTTAATTTTTTTATTCCTAGTTAATTACTTCTAGTTAAATAAACCTTACTATAAATGAAACTAACTAGAGTACATTGAGGTATATACTGTGAAGTATGTACCACATGATCAAAAATTTTCTGTTTAAGATAAGAACTATTATTAAAGTTTTTAATATATTATTACATAAATATGATTTATGCACTTAACTTTAAGCTGAGATTTTTTTATTGCGAAGCCAACGAGCAAACGGCTCGTCTTATGGAAAGTGGTCACTTCGCCTATTGACGTTTGCAACACCTGGGATGGAGTCAGCTCGTTGTCAGCCTTTAGGATGTGATAGAGGGGATGGGAGGGTTGAGATAGGAGGATGATATAGGGGAGCCCATAGACTTCGTACCTATTTGTGAAGAGGGTACCCTGCCCCGGGGGTGTCATAAGTGAGCGCCAAGGGTAGCGGTACCGCAGATGTAATACATAAGATTTAGTTCCTTTGTCCCACATAAAAGCGCATAGGCAAGAGGAGCAGGTTAGGTTTAGTGGGTGGTCTGACAGTCGACCATCCCCCTTTACTCCGCTCGGAAGTTAGGGTCTCACACATCCCTCAGTGTGAAGCCTTACCCCCAGGCCCGAGGATGGTGTCCCAAGAAAAGACATTCCCCCTGCGTCATAAAAAAGGGGATAATATAGGGGTACGGGATATGGGATTGAGCAATGGCGTAAGAGGAATGAGATAGGAAAATAGGATATGGAAATGGGATATAGGGGACGTTCACCGCCTCTTTGTTTCTTTTTTTTTCGACGCATCTGTCACTATATGAATGTGACATAGTCGGCGACGATTTGCTGCGTTCTAAACCCGCATTTATCAACCCGCGTGGTGGAAGTTACCCGCTGTGCCATACCAGCTGGTCCACTGGTTGCCGCTGCGAATCCCACATCGTTCGTAGTATTTCTGGTGCAGCGACCAATCCTAAGTCCTTTCCTTCTCACTTATTCCTGCGCTCCCGCCCGCGCCTACGAGGTATGGTTTCAGACAGGAGGAACGGGATGGAGGGAATATGACAGATGAATAGATGATTAATTCAAACTTAGTGTTCGTTTATTAACTGTGTTAATAATCGCGACAAAATGTTGTGATCCCAATGGAATGGTGACCTATAAGAAAACTCAATTTTCAGGCACTCATCCAACATGTGTGCGTGGGTATTAACCTTTTGTTCTAATTGGCAATTAAAGTATTTGCCAACACTAAGGTGACATTTTAGCCTGTTCGGACGTTTGCAATACCGTTAGCTATTTTTAATTGGTCACTAAGGCCTAGCACGCATATCAAGTCTGTAGCAATTTACAGAATTTAAATCCCATGCGGAATTAATTATGTGATGCGTATTCTTCTATAGAGTTCCATATGTTACAACAGGTTTGCCGGAAAAAATCGCAAGTCTGCATTTAATTTAGATGCGGATTTTATGGTGCAGGCACTTCTATGGAGTTCCACAATTATGTTAAAAATATTGGAGTAAACAAACGCAACAAAATATTTGTAGTGCGCACTAAGTCTAACAAGAATATTTTATATACATAGAGGAATACTCAATGCTCGATTCCGGAACACAAGGTCATTTGATAGATAACATTTTTCCTCACCAAAAAAACAAACACAAAAAGTAAATGCATAATTACAACACTTTTTGGCAAAACAACAGGCGGCCTTATTGCTAAAAGCAATGTCCTCCAGGCAAAAGAGCTTAAAATAAATTCTTAACTAATCTGGATATGTAGGTGGAGCAGAAAAATGATAAGTGCTGTACAATTTAAATATACATACTTAGACTAATTTATAAATTTAATACATACATAGATCCAGACACATATATAGAATATCAATATATAGATATTTGTTTCATAGTTTTAATGTTTATAGCTCCTTTTGTAAAACTAGAATTTTCAGGGATATATTATTTTCTGCAAATTGCAAACCTGAATAATTTAAATGCCTGGGTAACAACAACTAATTATGATGGACTTTACAACACACTTTTATTATAGGATCGTGCTTGTAATAACAAATATAAGTTGTAAATACCTATAAATAATTATAATACAGATAATAAGACTAATAAGGTCTTGCATACTTCATGAACATATTATATTAATAATATCACTATAGCATTCCTAGAATAGAGATAGTATACTCGCTACTTTCGTAAAAGCCAGATTGAAGTATTTTACACGTCTGTAATCGTAATCGTTTAATCGTTGAGCATATTTCATCACCTTTTTTCCTTCACTCATGGTGATTGTGGCAATACAAACGGGTTACAAGTACTATTTAAGCGGTGCAGGCTTCCTGAGCAGGGTTCTAACCATATCATTTAAATCCCTTCCTTTCTTATTTCCTATGGAGAGGGATGAATTCCGTAGAATAACCGTTTATAAGCTATTATCTTTTATTGAAGATCCCTCAAACCGCACACTTTATATTTTTTTGTTACATTTGATATTAGTACATGACCTACAAGGAAAAAAGCAGCAGCACTAAAAATAGAATATGTGTATTATTTAAAGGAAAACACTAAGAAAAAACATTTTACTCTGTATACAGAAAAATCAATTATTTACTTAATGTATTTGACGGAATTACGGTTTTCTTAACCTACATACAGCGATTTCAGGAATAACAGAAAATAGAAAATATCTCACGTTGAATGACCGCTACTCATTAAGCACGCACACACATGGTATATTCTCCAATTAATCAAGTTACGCTTGTGTTATAGGTGATATACAACTGAGTACTTCAGGGCCGATCCCAGATACGCAGACCATAGTAAAATTGAGAGCAAAATTCGTTTCCGAAATTCACCATGCCACGATTCGTTCTCGGAACCTCTGCTGCAATTAGGTAGACTGGCAAAATCTTAGCCCGCTCAACGACAGAGGTAGTCATTGCAGGTAAACAAGGAAAAGTTCCTACCTTTTCGCAACCATATTTTTATATCTCAAAAAATATAATACAATATTGTGAACTCAGGGATCAAAGAGTTTTTTCTTGACGTAGGCAAACGCAAGTAGCGTACTAGTACTACTCAAATTATAGAAAATTTACCAATTGGTGAAACATCATTCATGTTAAATATTTAACTAAGGGCAATGCCAATGTGTTGCTAGCTTGTAAAACCCAGGCCTTCTATACCAATAGAAAGTTTGGGAAACGGGTGAAAGGATGAGACTTATCTTAACTATCCTATTCCAAATCCCTCCTAAAGCAAGGGAACTACGCATAATTTAGATGCAACATAGGTAATAATATTAAAAACTTTAGAGTCTATCTAGTTCTTACTTGTGTAATTGGTGTCTTAATACTACAAGAACAGTATATCTTGTATGTTTTGTAACTCAGTATTAGTTTATGTACATTAACCTACCCGACGGGCTTGACTATTTTGTCGGATTGCTCTATTACAGCGATCCGACGAGATAGTCAAGTGTATATGCCACATATTTCAGTGTCCAGTCATCTCAGCGCAATTTTAAGTCATATTTATTAGACAATATTACAATAGTTTTCCACAACACTTTAATAACTACGTTCAAGCCTCATGAGGTCGAAAATGCTATAAACTGATAGCATGTTCATAGAATATTGATTGGTGTAGTCACGAGCCATGAAGTCCTTTACCCATATATAATTTTACCTGAGTAGAGTATTTCGTATAGTATTAGAATCCAAAGTAGGTACTTAAATAAGTTAATTTAATAGGTAACTCGGTATGAACTAACAGATTCCATTTTAAAGCGTATGCTTTTAGGCCTTAAGCACACTAGCTGCTTTTAGCATCAGCGATCGGCGATTTTGCGACTGCATCGCGTTTTAGCGACCCTCTGCGTTCGATCGCGGTATCAAAATGGCGCGTCATGCTGCATCATTCGCGACTAAAGAAAAGTAGCTAGTGTGCTTAGGGCCTAAATTAAGTATATTTTTTTTTTTTACTTTGGTTTGCTATAAAATTTTGTTTTTATTTTGTAATATTTATATCCTACAACGATACTGTTATTAAGATTGTTTTAGAATTTTATTTCATTTAATTTTAGTTAGCTATGTTGGCTGCTTAGATCACATGTTATACCTCAATGGTTGGCTATTTCTCTTATGGATAAAATTAGAAATCAGATATCCGTAAGAAAACTAAGCTAATCGTCATAGCTCGCAAAATTAGCAAAGTGAAGTGGCAGTGGGTGGGTCACGTCTGCCGCAGGACCGATGGTCGATGGAATAGACGAGTCCTGGAGTGGATCGCGTCTCGGTAAACATAGTGTCGGACGCCCTCGATACCTAATGCACCGATGACCTGTTCAAAGTCGCCGGTAGATACTGCATGAGGAAGCCAGAAGACAGTGATGAGTGGCGCCGACTTGGCCTACGTCCAGCAGTGGACTGCGAATAGCTGGCGACGACGACGACGACGTTATAGTATTTAGAACATAGCATTCAAGAGACTCGAATTTCGAAAAGAAGGATAATATTTCCTGAAAAAGTAGTTTCGGTGGAGCAGGAAAGCCAGAGAGGTCTGTCTCATTCTGAATCGACGACGCATTCAGAATCAATTCGATTGGAGTAGTGTAGTAAAACATTTGCAAGCCAATAGCTGGTGCTGTGAAATATTTGAAGTCATAAACGATTCCCGACGAGTATAAAAAAAATACACATTTCCAACCATACTGGGTGGGTTTAGGCCTGTGAGGCATAACAATAGCCTCAGCGGAAGATTTTTTTTTTTTTTTTTTTTTATTGCAGGAGGTCAGCAGACAGGCAGACGGCCCACTTGATGGAGAGCGGTTACCATCGCCTATGGACATTTGCAACACCAAAGATGCTACAAATGTGCTGCTGCCCTCTTAAAGGAGACTGGAACCTGGTCCACTAATGCCGGAACACAACTCAAGGTTGTTATGGCGACATACTTTAGACCAGAGGTGGTAGCCATCCAGTCGGGCAAATGCCCTACCACCTGGCTGTGGGTTGTTTTGTCGCCTCTTACGACAGGCCGCCCGGCCGCAGGAAATTGTATTCTTTCTCCGTTCCTGCACGGAGTGAAGATCTTACATTTCCATTGAGACGTAGGAGCTTTGTATTATACCTAGTGTATTTATTATCTGGTTTATTTCTGCAGAAAAGGATTTCGTTAGACATGCGCAAATATCCTACAGCGGATTGAATATGGAACGATTCACTTCCCTAGTGGAACCTTGTCCGAAATAACTCTTCACGGAACTATCCACTAGCTAGTTCAGATGTTTGGTTTCGGTTCATGTCTTGGGATCAGTGTCCATAATTAAACAGGTCCCTATTCTAGGGATCTTGGTGTAATTAAAATGCTTAGCCGAGTAGGCATTCATACATTCTTAAAACTATAATCATCAGTTGATTTACCTTTATACTTGGTTGACAATCCTAAACGGATTACCAACCGCAGAGACCAAAGTTAAAATTAAATTTATTAGGGTAATAGAATAAGCGACAACATTATATTAATAATTCTAAAAGAAATGTTTACTCTAATTATTATTCTGCATCATAATTACATAACAGAAGAAGGAACATTCCAACAAACTCGTATTTGTTCAGTTCGGGAAGTTTCGATCGTTGTCGGTCGGACATGTGAAACTGTGTCATTTGACACCTTGGATTGGACAGACATCTTTCCAATGGTGAACATAGTTCCTAGAATTATTGCGATCCGAAACTACATACCTCTACAAACCATTACATCTCACACCTCCACCAATTAGGAGCATTCCTAAATTAAAAGAAGTAAGTACTATCAAATGGGGCCTTCTTTACAGGCAAAGAATTCTGATTTTCAAAATTTAGGAACGTAACGAAAATTATGTTATTTTTTCACGAAGGTAATGACAATGGATAGATTGGGTGATCCTTCACCCAATCTATCCATTGTCTATCCGATATATTAATATCGGACGAATGTAACAAATATCAATATTGTTACAGGCCGACAAAAAGTGGATGCACATCTGCCTGCCATAAATCTGGTTTTTTGTCTTTCCGGCATTTCGACTACTTTTGTTTACTTCGTGTTTTAAATTTGCAATTACACAATAGCCTACTGTTATTGAACTTGTTTACCCGTCGTAGGTGTGCAGATTACGGTTTCTTAGAAACCTTAGTCCACGCGGTGCTTTGTTGTATTGCACAGTCTAGTATAAAATCATGGGGGGGGGGGGGGTGAGGCTGTCTAGCGAGGATTACGATACGAGCAAGAGGTACATTCGATAAGCGATATAGTGACGGATTTTGTGTGTGTTATATTGAATCGTGTAGTTTGTACTGGTTGCGTCCAGTTATATTTGTACCTGTATTATACGTGTTTGTATAGTTCTAATAAATTCTATAGTAATTCCAAAGGCATTTTATTTCGAGTCCTGCGTAACTCGTAACTATATCATCGTAATAATTTTGGTTAGGACATAAAATATAGTTATGAAATTGATTGTATTGTCACCAGTATTACAAATTCAACAGTTTTATTCAAAACTAGCTGACCCGACAAACGTTATTTTGCCATATAAACGATAACTTCTGACCGCGCCTTTGCCCGCGTGGTGGGGTTTCTTAACTATCCCACGGGAGCTCTTTAATTTTTCGGGATCAAAAGTATCCTATATGTTGACCAGGGATATAACCTATCACCATACAAAATTTCATGTAAATCGGTTTAGTCGTTTCGGAGATTAGCCGGTACAAACAGACAGACAAACAGAGAAACAAAAAATTTGAAAAAAATCCAAATTAGTTCTATTTCACTTCTTACATCCCCCTGACTCGGTTTATACCACTTTTTTTAATTGTACAGAAATTTTACCTCCACAATTTTATTATATGTATAGATAGGAGGCCTTGTCGCTAAAAAGCGGTTTTTCATACTGACGCTGGTGTAGTTTATATACATATGACGATACAAACATGTATGTATTTAACATTATTAATAATTATACACAATGGACTGGCAATGCCTCTGAATCTATTTTTTAAAACACTGTAAGGATTTGGCTTGTTTTTAGCAAATAGGTAGCTCATTCTAAAGACGCACAGCCTGACAGTAAAAAAGTTATTGTAAAAACAAGACCTATATACTGGTCATAAACCAGTGTTTGTTTTGTATGTCTTTAAAAGGTTCAAAGAATTATGTTTATCTCGTAAAACATTTCAATTAAAGAAGTTAAATTAATTACGTAGATTCCTATTACGTTTGGAATAAATAGTCAACTCCTCCAAGCCTGAGCCTAGCAGTGGAATTTTTATGGAATTAATATTTCAACTACATAAATGCCTACACAAGGAATTTTGTAGTATACTATAAGGTATAGGTTATTAGGGGAATAGGAATCCATAAAAACTAGTTGCAATAGAATTGCTGTGATTATAGCAACATAGCTTACTTAGTGGGAAGTACAAATATGTCACTGGTATTTTAGTTGCAATGTAATGTTGATTTAGTGTTGTCAGTACTAACATTCATAGGCGACATAAAAACGCAAAAACTTGTAGGCGCGTAGCAATCAACGGATTAGGAGGGGCTCCAAACTTTTGGTTAAATCAATATTCCCTCAAAACTATTTAATATATGTATGTGTGTATATATATATATATATATATATATATATATATATATATATATATATATATATATATATATATATATATATATATATATATTGTTCTAGCTGATTATTTAAAAAATATTGCTTTTGAATTTCAAAGATAATATCATCATTATGTTTTTTTTAAATCCTGAATAACCACTGAATGACATCTTTGAGAAAAATAATGTGACATAGAAACACAAAGTACAGACAGCTATGGCGATTCTATATGGGTTTTGCTCTAGCCAAAACGGCTACGGATATACATTTTCTAATAAATTATATGTATTTGTTTTTAAAACATAATTAGTCGTTCTATATGTTACGTATACCACCAAAGCTATAATCTCTCAACTCATTCCTGGGGTCACCTGAAAGAGATCGCTCTTTAGTGATAAGACTGCCCTTTGTGCACAATCAGATATGCCTATTTTTAATCTGTAAGTATATTTTTTTATTTGTGTACAATACAGAGTTAAATATCTATGTAAATTGTTTCTTTAATTTAATCATATTTATTTTGTCGGAGAATGACAGCGTTATTAAATATATGCAAGATTGAGGTTATTATTAGGTTATTAATTATTAAGTTTCTTATTTTTGAGCCAAATTGGCATCCGTTAAACTGGTTTCTGAGATTAAATGAAAGAAACAAAAGATTGATTTTCATATGAATATAAAATATAAAAATTCGTTTTCAAGATTTGAATATCAAGTCATTCTCATTAAAAATTACATTGACATGTCTTCAGATTTTCTTTAAGTTAATGTAAGCATTTAAAACTTTATTATTTAAATATTAATTACACGATCTGGGAAAAACTGAATGAATGGAAACATTAATGAAACTAAGCATAGGTAGGCTTTTAAGTAAACTTAATTAATGGAGTGTATGTGCAATTAACAGGAATCAATTGAGAAGTTTTTATACCTAATACTTTGGAGTTCTCGTTTAATGATAGAATGAATAAAGTGGTTAATTTTTTTATTCCTAGTTAATTACTTCTAGTTAAATAAACCTTACTATAAATGAAACTAACTAGAGTACATTGAGGTACATACTGTGAAGTATGTACCACATGATCAAAAATTTTCTGTTTAAGATAAGAACTATTATTAAAGTTTTTAATATATTATTACATAAATATGATTTATGCACTTAACTTTAAGCTGAGATTTTTTTATTGCGAAGCCAACGAGCAAACGGCTCGTCTTATGGAAAGTGGTCACTTCGCCTATTGACGTTTGCAACACCTGGGATGGAGTCAGCTCGTTGTCAGCCTTTAGGATGTGATAGAGGGGATGGGAGGGTTGAGATAGGAGGATGATATAGGGGAGCCCATAGACTTCGTACCTATTTGTGAAGAGGGTACCCTGCCCCGGGGGTGTCATAAGTGAGCGCCAAGGGTAGCGGTACCGCAGATGTAATACATAAGATTTAGTTCCTTTGTCCCACATAAAAGCGCATAGGCAAGAGGAGCAGGTTAGGTTTAGTGGGTGGTCTGACAGTCGACCATCCCCCTTTACTCCGCTCGGAAGTTAGGGTCTCACACATCCCTCAGTGTGAAGCCTTACCCCCAGGCCCGAGGATGGTGTCCCAAGAAAAGACATTCCCCCTGCGTCATAAAAAAGGGGATAATATAGGGGAACGGGATATGGGATTGAGCAATGGCGTAAGAGGAATGAGATAGGAAAATAGGATATGGAAATGGGATATAGGGGACGTTCACCGCCTCTTTGTTTCTTTTTTTTTCGACGCATCTGTCACTATATGAATGTGACATAGTCGGCGACGATTTGCTGCGTTCTAAACCCGCATTTATCAACCCGCGTGGTGGAAGTTACCCGCTGTGCCATACCAGCTGGTCCACTGGTTGCCGCTGCGAATCCCACATCGTTCGTAGTATTTCTGGTGCAGCGACCAATCCTAAGTCCTTTCCTTCTCACTTATTCCTGCGCTCCCGCCCGCGCCTACGAGGTATGGTTTCAGACAGGAGGAACGGGATGGAGGGAATATGACAGATGAATAGATGATTAATTCAAACTTAGTGTTCGTTTATTAACTGTGTTAATAATCGCGACAAAATGTTGTGATCCCAATGGAATGGTGACCTATAAGAAAACTCAATTTTCAGGCACTCATCCAACATGTGTGCGTGGGTATTAACCTTTTGTTCTAATTGGCAATTAAAGTATTTGCCAACACTAAGGTGACATTTTAGCCTGTTCGGACGTTTGCAATACCGTTAGCTATTTTTAATTGGTCACTAAGGCCTAGCACGCATATCAAGTCTGTAGCAATTTACAGAATTTAAATCCCATGCGGAATTAATTATGTGATGCGTATTCTTCTATAGAGTTCCATATGTTACAACAGGTTTGCCGGAAAAAATCGCAAGTCTGCATTTAATTTAGATGCGGATTTTATGGTGCAGGCACTTCTATGGAGTTCCACAATTATGTTAAAAATATTGGAGTAAACAAACGCAACAAAATATTTGTAGTGCGCACTAAGTCTAACAAGAATATTTTATATACATAGAGGAATACTCAATGCTCGATTCCGGAACACAAGGTCATTTGATAGATAACATTTTTCCTCACCAAAAAAACAAACACAAAAAGTAAATGCATAATTACAACACTTTTTGGCAAAACAACAGGCGGCCTTATTGCTAAAAGCAATGTCCTCCAGGCAAAAGAGCTTAAAATAAATTCTTAACTAATCTGGATATGTAGGTGGAGCAGAAAAATGATAAGTGCTGTACAATTTAAATATACATACTTAGACTAATTTATAAATTTAATACATACATAGATCCAGACACATATATAGAATATCAATATATAGATATTTGTTTCATAGTTTTAATGTTTATAGCTCCTTTTGTAAAACTAGAATTTTCAGGGATATATTATTTTCTGCAAATTGCAAACCTGAATAATTTAAATGCCTGGGTAACAACAACTAATTATGATGGACTTTACAACACACTTTTATTATAGGATCGTGCTTGTAATAACAAATATAAGTTGTAAATACCTATAAATAATTATAATACAGATAATAAGACTAATAAGGTCTTGCATACTTCATGAACATATTATATTAATAATATCACTATAGCATTCCTAGAATAGAGATAGTATACTCGCTACTTTCGTAAAAGCCAGATTGAAGTATTTTACACGTCTGTAATCGTAATCGTTTAATCGTTGAGCATATTTCATCACCTTTTTTCCTTCACTCATGGTGATTGTGGCAATACAAACGGGTTACAAGTACTATTTAAGCGGTGCAGGCTTCCTGAGCAGGGTTCTAACCATATCATTTAAATCCCTTCCTTGCTTATTTCCTATGGAGAGGGATGAATTCCGTAGAATAACCGTTTATAAGCTATTATCTTTTATTGAAGATCCCTCAAACCGCACACTTTATATTTTTTTGTTACATTTGATATTAGTACATGACCTACAAGGAAAAAAGCAGCAGCACTAAAAATAGAATATGTGTATTATTTAAAGGAAAACACTAAGAAAAAACATTTTACTCTGTATACAGAAAAATCAATTATTTACTTAATGTATTTGACGGAATTACGGTTTTCTTAACCTACATACAGCGATTTCAGGAATAACAGAAAATAGAAAATATCTCACGTTGAATGACCGCTACTCATTAAGCACGCACACACATGGTATATTCTCCAATTAATCAAGTTACGCTTGTGTTATAGGTGATATACAACTGAGTACTTCAGGGCCGATCCCAGATACGCAGACCATAGTAAAATTGAGAGCAAAATTCGTTTCCGAAATTCACCATGCCACGATTCGTTCTCGGAACCTCTGCTGCAATTAGGTAGACTGGCAAAATCTTAGCCCGCTCAACGACAGAGGTAGTCATTGCAGGTAAACAAGGAAAAGTTCCTACCTTTTCGCAACCATATTTTTATATCTCAAAAAATATAATACAATATTGTGAACTCAGGGATCAAAGAGTTTTTTCTTGACGTAGGCAAACGCTAGTACTACTCAAATTATAGAAAATTTACCAATTGGTGAAACATCATTCATGCTAAATATTTAACTAAGGGCAATGCCAATGTGTTGCCAGCTTGTAAAACCCAGGCCTTCTATACCAATAGAAGGTTTGGGAAACGGGTGAAAGGATGAGACTTATCTTAACTATCCTATTCCAAATCCCTCCTAAAGCAAGGGAACTACGCATAATTTAGATGCAACATAGGAAATAATATTAAAAACTTTAGAGTCTACCTAGTTCTTACTTGTGGTGTCTTAATACTACAAGAACAGTATATCTTGTATGTTTTGTAACTCAGTATTAGTTTATGTACATTAACCTACCCGACGGGCTTGACTATTTTGTCGGATTGCTCTATTACAGCGATCCGACGAGATAGTCAAGTGTATATGCCACATATTTCAGAGTCCAGTCATCTCAGCACAATTTTAAGTCATATTTATTAGACAATATTACAATAGTCTCCCATAACACTTTAATAACTACGTTCAAGCCTCATGAGGTCGAAAATGCTATAAACTGATAGCATGTTCATAGAATATTGATTGGTGTAGTCACGAGCCATGAAGTCCTTTACCCATATATAATTTTACCTGAGTAGAGTATTTCGTATAGTATTAGAATCCAAAGTAGGTACTTAAATAAGTTAATTTAATAGGTAACTCAGTACGAACTAACAGATTCCATTTTAAAGCGTATGCTTTTAGGCCTTAAGCACACTAGCTGCTTTTAGCATCAGCGATCGGCGATTTTGCGACTGCATCGCGTTTTAGCGACCCTCTGCGTTCGATCGCGGTATCAAAATGGCGCGTCATGCTGCATTATTCGCGACTAAAGAAAAGTAGCTAGTGTGCTTAGGGCCTAAATTAAGTGTGTTTTTTTTTTAATTTGGTTTGCTATAAAATTTTATTTTTATTTTGTAATATTTATTTCCTACAACGATACTATTATTAAGATTGTTTTAGAATTTTATTTCATTTAATTTTAGTTAGCTATGTTGGCTGCTTAGATCACATGTTATACCTTAATGGTTGGCTGTTTCTCTTATGGATAAAATTAGAAATCAGATATCCGTAAGAAAACTAAGCTAATCGTCATAGCTCGCAAGATTAGCAAAGTGAAGTGGCAGTGGGTGGGTCACGTCTGCCGCAGGACCGATGGTCGATGGAATAGACGAGTCCTGGAGTGGATCGTGTCTCGGTAAACGTAGTGTCGGACTGCCTTGATACCTAATGCACCGATGACCTGTTCAAAGTCGCCGGTAGATACTGCATGAGGAAGCCAGAAGACAGTGATGAGTGGCGCCGACTTGGCCTACGTCCAGCAGTGGACTGCGAATAGCTGGCGACGACGACGACGACGTTATAGTATTTAGAACATAGCATTCAAGAGACTCGAATTTCGAAAAGAAGGATAATATTTCCTGAAAAAGTAGTTTCGGTGGAGCAGGAAAGCCAGAGAGGTCTGTCTCATTCTGAATCGACGACGCATTCAGAATCAATTCGATTGGAGTAGTGTAGTAAAACATTTGCAAGCCAATAGCTGGTGCTGTGAAATATTTGAAGTCATAAACGATTCCCGACGAGTATAAAAAAAATACACATTTCCAACCATACTGGGTGGGTTTAGGCCTGTGAGGCATAACAATAGCCTCAGCGGAAGATTTTTTTTTTTTATTGCAGGAGGTCAGCAGACAGGCAGACGGCCCACTTGATGGAGAGCGGTTACCATCGCCTATGGACATTTGCAACACCAAAGATGCTACAAATGTGCTGCTGCCCTCTTAAAGGAGACTGGAACCTGGTCCACTAATGCCGGAACACAACTCAAGGTTGTTATGGCGACATACTTTAGACCAGGGGTGGTAGCCATCCAGTCGGGCAAATGCCCTACCACCTGGCTGTGGGTTGTTTTGTCGCCTCTTACGACAGGCCGCCCGGCCGCAGGAAATTGTATTCTTTCTCCGTTCCTGCACGGAGTGAAGATCTTACATTTCCATTGAGACGTAGGAGCTTTGTATTATACCTAGTGTATTTATTATCTGGTTTATTTCTGCAGAAAAGGATTTCGTTAGACATGCGCAAATATCCTACAGCGGATTGAATATGGAACGATTCACTTCCCTAGTGGAACCTTGTCCGAAATAACTCTTCACGGAACTATCCACTAGCTAGTTCAGATGTTTGGTTTCGGTTCATGTCTTGGGATCAGTGTCCATAATTAAACAGGTCCCTATTCTAGGGATCTTGGTGTAATTAAAATGCTTAGCCGAGTAGGCATTCATACATTCTTAAAACTATAATCATCAGTTGATTTACCTTTATACTTGGTTGACAATCCTAAGCGGATTGCCAACCGCAGAGACCAAAGTTAAAATTAAATTTATTAGGGTAATAGAATAAGCGACAACATTATATTAATAATTCTAAAAGAAATGTTTACTCTAATTATTATTCTGCATCATAATTACATAACAGAAGAAGGAACATTCCAACAAACTCGTATTTGTTCAGTTCGGGAAGTTTCGATCGTTGTCGGTCGGACATGTGAAACTGTGTCATTTGACACCTTGGATTGGACAGACATCTTTCCAATGGTGAACATAGTTCCTAGAATTATTGCGATCCGAAACTACATACCTCTACAAACCATTACATCTCACACCTCCACCAATTAGGAGCATTCCTAAATTAAAAGAAGTAAGTACTATCAAATGGGGCCTTCTTTACAGGCAAAGAATTCTGATTTTCAAAATTTAGGAACGCAACGAAAATTATGTTATTTTTTCACGAAGGTAATGACAATGGATAGATTGGGTGATCCTTCACCCAATCTATCCATTGTCTATCCGATATATTAATATCGGACGAATGTAACAAATATCAATATTGTTACAGGCCGACAAAAAGTGGATGCACATCTGCCTGCCATAAATCTGGTTTTTTGTCTTTCCGGCATTTCGACTACTTTTGTTTACTTCGTGTTTTAAATTTGCAATTACACAATAGCCTACTGTTATTGAACTTGTTTACCCGTCGTAGGTGTGCAGATTACGGTTTCTTAGAAACCTTAGTCCACGCGGTGCTTTGTTGTATTGCACAGTCTAGTATAAAATCATGGGGGGGGGGGTGAGGCTGTCTAGCGAGGATTACGATACGAGCAAGAGGTACATTCGATAAGCGATATAGTGACGGATTTTGTGTGTGTTATATTGAATCGTGTAGTTTGTACTGGTTGCGTCCAGTTATATTTGTACCTGTATTATACGTGTTTGTATAGTTCTAATAAATTCTATAGTAATTCCAAAGGCATTTTATTTCGAGTCCTGCGTAACTCGTAACTATATCATCGTAATAATTTTGGTTAGGACATAAAATATAGTTATGAAATTGATTGTATTGTCACCAGTATTACAAATTCAACAGTTTTATTCAAAACTAGCTGACCCGACAAACGTTGTTTTGCCATATAAACGATAACTTCTGACCGCGCCTTTGCCCGCGTGGTGGGGTTTCTTAACTATCCCACGGGAGCTCTTTAATTTTTCGGGATCAAAAGTATCCTATATGTTGACCAGGGATATAACCTATCACCATACAAAATTTCATGTAAATCGGTTTAGTCGTTTCGGAGATTAGCCGGTACAAACAGACAGACAAACAGAGAAACAAAAAATTTGAAAAAAATCCAAATTAGTTCTATTTCACTTCTTACATCCCCCTGACTCGGTTTATACCACTTTTTTTAATTGTACAGAAATTTTACCTCCACAATTTTATTATATGTATAGATAAGTTACTTTCTAGTCTACGTACGTACACTGCTTCACAAAATATTGTATAAAAGGTTGGAGCGAGCTGTTATTTAAATGAAGTTGTCATTTAACGTTAAGTATTCTTCAACAGTGTAGTATCGCTTCCTTAGATACTTTTTAATTTGTTTACTATGTGTACACATTTTCTAATTAATCAGACGTATGGAAGTGGGTTCCAATGACGTTAAAACATTCCGTTAGATAGATTTATTCAGGTCAAGCTAATAAAACTATATTAATTACATTTATTTCCCCGTAATGTCAGTTGTTTTACATTAAAATTATTATAGTACTAAAGATATCAACGTGTTTTTAGCTACATTGCATTTTGAATGAAACATAGGTTGTGTATCATCATTATGAAACTTCCAACGTATACTGTACATTGAAATAATGCATTATGTAACATGTTTCATGTCACGAGTATTGTAAGTGACACTGTTATTGCAGACGTGATATGATTTGTGTAAATTCAAAGCTAGCCTTCTGAAATTCTTTTAGGCGTTGAGTCATTCTACTTTTTATTGTAAATATGGCCTTTTTTTACAAGGGGAAAGCCATTTACGGATCCCCCGCCAAAGTCTCCCTGGTGGGGGATCCGCAAATGTGGGACTTGCCGGCTAGAGGAGCCGGAATACCCACTAAAACCCAACCTGACGCCATGTGCCGGGGTTCGGGATATGTGTGAGCCTTTCTTCCGCGACCTTCCTGCTGGAGTGGCTTGAGCTAACTGGTATTTCAGAACCTTTTGAGTTTCATTGTTATCTTACCGAATGTCAACTGATTATATTTTCAAGTATGAAGAATGCTTATCTAGTAAATTAAATATGTGTCTAAATTTTGAACTACAAAACAAAAAATGCATAGTGGATTTTAATCCACTTTCCTTCCCACATCTTTTAAAAAAGATGTATTGCGTTTTGGAGATATGGCGTATTTTTGATGAAGTACTTTTGTTACGTACCCAAATGTTAAAAATAGTGGTTATGATGAGGTAACTAATTACCTCTACGGTATCCTTCATAGGTTGTGGACTACCGTGTACTTGTCCAACTGTTTTGCATTGGTTTAAATTAGGTGCATGCTCTAAAAATATAGGAAACAATTAAATGATAGACGATACTTATTTCTGTCAGTTAATTGTCGTTAAAACCATTATTGCGGAACAATTTTGCGGCATTGCATAATACTTACATTTGCGATGTTAATGCATAGATAAGACTTTTCAGGAAATAATTTATCATAGATACCAGTTAATACCGGCTATTTATAATAAATAATTAAATTTAATTATAAAACAATAATTAAGAATTTTAATTACAAATTTATTTACGTGCTAATATTCTTAGTAAACTATATGCAAGTTTCTGTCGATTTCCACTCTAAGGTCAGCTTTGCGCCGAATATTTCGCTCCCCGGCTTTCCTTATCAAGAGAGCAAATCAATTCTAATTACATTAGCATTCTAAATATTTAATATATAAGCAGGTCTCAAGTTGAAGTTCATAATTTAAGCGGACTTGTATACTGTAACCACTTTCTATTTTACATCATGTTTTGGTTAATCCAATGCTGGTAATTGGTTCCCCATTCAGCAAGGTCGCATGTTTGAAGCAATTTTTGAATGTATCATAACTTTCGTAAATCTAATCACTATACAATATATATGAATTTTCAAGTGGGCCTTTATAGCAAAATTAGAAACTGAAACATATAGTGAAATAAAGGACTCAAAGGACTCTTGGGGCTGATTTTATCAAAATTAAAGCGGTATCATATGATTTTTGAAAAAATGAACCCTAGTTTCTTTTATTCCTCTAATCCACTGATGTTGAAAAAAAAACATATTGTTTTAATACACCAACTCATAGTGTAGTTAGTAAGGATTAATTTCTGTTAACAAATGTTTAACGTAAAACTCCTAAACATAATGCTGGAGAAAGAAAGGCCTTCCCAAATTTTGCTCCACGTGTTAGAGCAGCCATTCTCAAACTTTTTTTATATAGGCCGCATAGTGGCATTAGATCGAGTTCCACGGGCCGGAAATATATTTAATTTAGGTGTTATTTTACTACTAAAATTCGTAACAGGCGGACTGGTGGTCCACGTGATGAAAAGGGGTTATATCGTCTATGCATATTTGCACCGTGCAAATTTATTATTTTGTACAACTGTGTACTTTCTCAGCCAGGCCACTCACAAAAACCTGGCGGGCCACATGCAGTGCGCGGGCCGGAGGTAGAGTATTGCAGGGTTAGGACTATCCTATGTTAGCCAAAATATGTCCTGAATTCTTAGACCATTTGCCTCATCGGTTATTAATCCTACTTAACAATATACTTATCATAAGTTTTCTAGAATATCGACTGTAAATATTACCGAAGTTCTTTTATCAAGAAATATATAATATATATATAATTTCAGCCCATAAATGTCCCACTGCTGGGCTCGGGCCTCCCATTATAGGGGGCACGGACAATATACCCGCCACGCTTGTCCAAAGCGGCTTGGCAGGTTTGACACATCGGTTATCTCGATGTGCAGGTTGCATTACGATGTTTCCCTTCACCGTTGTTAGCACGTGGTAATTGTAACAATATGCACATTAGATCAGAAAACTGACTAAGAGGTGCATGCGTTCCGGTCAGGATCGAACCCGCGCCATTCGATTTAGGGGCGTATGCGCTAACCATTACGCTGCCACGACTTTTTATCAAGAAATAAATGTACTTAATATTGGTTTTTTTCATAGTTCTGTAATGTTAGTGTAATTTTCCTATTATTTTACACTTCCTTTATGCTTATAGATTTCACTATGCTGTACATACCGAATACAATTTATTTTGTTAGGAGTGTCATAAATGAACAAATATTTTAATAATATTACGTATATAATTTTATCAACCTAACAAGGAAAGCAAATTCAGGGCAATTTGGAATGGAAAGAATATAAAATTGATAAGGATAAAATTCAACAAAAGTTACTTAATCCGAAGTAGGGAATACCCTACTAAGAATAAATTTTACATGCTATGATTTTCCTCGAAGCTAATAAATCAGCACAAAACATTTAAGCAAAGAAATATTTTAATTACTAAGCTATTTTCTCACTAGTGTCCTTATAACATACTCTGTTAATGTGGTACTTAGAAAATGATTAGAAGTTCTCCTCGACTTCTTTAGTTTGGAATTTAAATTATGTAAAATGGGTCGATGATTGTCATGACCGATTTATGTAAATCGGTACAAAAATAATGTGTTTCCACCGGTTGAAGAACACTTATGTCATATACGTAATTTAGTAATATATAAGTTAGATATTTAAACATAATAGCTAACACATAAGATACCATTATTGCCATGTCGCGACATTCTATGGTTATTCTGAATAGTACATCGATAGATTTAGCGACTTGAGTTTGGATCAAGTCGCTAAATCTAATCAGTACCGTCGTGTAAGTGGGAAGAATATAATTTATGAGAGTTACTATGTCTTAACTGTGGAAGCTCGCAAAGGTTAGATGTATAAGGATAAATAAAACCTGACGCCCTTTTGATTCGGCGCCCGCACCGTCGTTCACCGTACAGCCAGACGAACATATTGGTTAATGGGAAATTTAATCTGAAATAAGGAAAATACAATACTTCGTCGTCAGCCAATCACAGTCCACTGCTTCATCGGGTTATCGAACACTACGTTTAGCGAGACGCGGTCTCCACGCCAGGACTCGTCTTCTCCATCGGCCATCGGTCTTGCGACATACGTAACTGCCACTTCAACTTGCTGATTTTGCGAGCTATGTTGGTTACCTTCGTTCTCTTACGGATATTCTCATTTCTAGTTTTATCCATAAGAGAAACATCCAACATAGCTCGGTCTATAGTCTGTTGAGCGACTTGAAACTAGGGGATCAATCCTATCGTCAGTGTTTATGTCTCTGCCCCGTTGGTTGATAACATTTTACAACGCGCATAAAGATATAGTGCCTGGAAGTTAAAATATGCAGAACACAAACTTAAACGCTTTTATAAGGCGAGGGTGAGGGTGTGCGATGAAGAATTTAGAAATATGAAGAAAATGACAAGGATATATATATATATATATATATATATATATATATATATATATATATATATATCCTTGTCTAGAAAGGGATAGATGATGAACAAAAGAAGATCAAAGTTATGGGTTCCAGAAGATTCTCCTGGGTATATAATCAGTATACTCGTAAGGCGCGTCTACCGGGGATGTCAGTTCAAGATAGCGAAGCGGCAAGTGTGATACGAAAGAGTTAAAAGAAAGGTTCAAACGAAGATAGTGACGAGTTTATAGAGTTGGAAGAGAAGTATAGTATAGTAGAAGACAGTGACGAGTTTAGTGGAGCTTAGGACAGCTCAGTGGATTGTTTAGAAGGCAGTTCAATGAAGGGTGAGTTTAGTGTAGTTTAAGAGGAGATTCAGAAGCGAGCTACACACGGTCAATTCGGAGGTAAACTACTCATCGTCAGGACAGTGTGTCGTTGTTGATAGTGCGTAAAGGGATATCCAGGAACTAATCACGTACTTACACACCTGTGAAAGACGATAAAAGCGTTTACTTCGCAAAATAGAACTGGTGTTTTCTTCCAATTCTAAACGCGTACTCCCGCTCGCACGTAATAAATAATAATATATAATGAGGGTTGAATATTTTTTGCGCTTTTTGTAAAATATAACGTACAAAATCTTCTGTGCCTTTTATTTAAGTTTATAGTGGCGAGATAATTAATGCTATCATAATTATCTCAAAGTTATAAAAATTGTGTTCCCCTCTATTTTAAAACTATGAAATGGTAATCATAAAAAAATGGACACGGGAAGGTTCAAAAAATTATATCAACAAAACATAGTATAGAGCCCTTCAATATGCGTGGTATGACACACTCTTACTTAATTTTTATACACGTGTATTAGTATTATACCTACTACATAATACATATAACTATAATATATCTTAACCATTGACGTAGACACGTATTTATTTATGCTGTTATGCATAATTTTTATATATTTATTTCTAACGCAAAAAATGGTGTCACATAAAGTCTAAAAGAACCGGATATAATATATACGAGTATGTGGCTGTGAAAAAAATGTACCTACATTTTGATATTTGCTTTGCAGGTATTATTTCATTAGGAGTTCTAAGCCGATATGGCAAGAGCCCTTACGAAGTCGTCATGTCCATCTACCATTGTATGTTTCAGGCATTTTCTCACAAATGTATTCCACTAGACAATAAGTACCGTGAAATTGTAAAAATGATTGGGGACAGCCTACATATTAGCTGAGAGTAATTTAATTTATAGTATACATAGATAGTCATGTGTGGTATTAATAGCTAGATTTACAAAAACCTGCAATAATGCTCATTAATGACCTTTTGACTAAGTGAAAAATTAAAAAAACTTAGTGTAGCTTAAAATTACTTTCACCAAAACATTTGTTCTAATTTATTTTTGGATTTAGGAAAATGACAAAAACTGATGTCGTTATTTTCATTAGGTCTGTTAAGAGCACTTGCCCAATTTATATATTACTTCAATACTACGCGCATACATCTACATATACATCCCTGGACTGGCGAACTGCTGCAAAGTTTCTCAGCGCTATGATTACACGTATGATACTAATTGGAAGGCACGATATGATAAGGTGTGATTTGGTGAGGTCCAAAAAACGTTGTCTTAAACGAACTCAAGGAATGATAGGCTTTTTTTTATGCGCAGGGGGAATACATTTTGTACAGTATGGTCCCTCTCGACTGCGGGGGTGGGAGCGGACCGTGGCGATAAGCGCCGCGCAGCGTGTGCGAAGACTCTAGGCGGGATCAACTACTCCACTAAACCTAAACCTAAACCTGCACCCCATACACTAAATTGTTCAACCGCACAACAAGCTTAGGTCACCACGGGCTGCAGATTGACCCACTTTACCAACAGAGGTTGGACCCGTCGCATCCCCACAATGCGTGGACCCCTGCGATGGAATCATGGAAGGAGATTTTGCGCATAACTGTGTCTCCGGAGGCCAGTCTGACGACGGCGTCCGATGAGCGCATGCACAGCTCTCTCCCTTACTCTTTCAGCGGCTACCTTGCGGTAGATTACTGCCTTGCAAAAGGAAGAAACCGCTGACCAGTAATCATCGCTGTGACGCATGGCCTCAACCAGTCCCCGCAGCAAATTGATCGGCTTTACGATGGCCTCGAGCTCAAACCTCTGAAGTTGCCATGCAGTGCATTGACAATATAGTATACCGACTGCCTTCCGAAGAGAAGAAGAAAAATTACGAAAGCGGAACAAGGGCTGCGAATCGGATGCTCCGAACGCAACCCAGTTAACATAGTATTGAAATATAATTTATCTAATTTAGAATTACATTATGTTAATTGTACACATGTCCGTGCCTACCCCGCAAGGGACCTGGCGTGAAGTTATGTATGTATGTATGTACAACTAGCTATGTCCACCAGTTCATTTCCCCGGGACCCTAAACTTTATATTCCTATCTTCTGAATCCAGTAGTATACCTATATAAATCGAAATAGAACACATACAGACATTTAAGAACAAACTTTAATTATAAACCATCGTGTTATCGATCGGAGCCTATTTATTGAGACTAAGTTTCAGATAGAATAAGAGTCAAAAATTCTAAAAATAATTATTTATGTTTAGGCATCGTATAAGTATAAATAGCAATTTTGCCTTGAATTTTGGCACTTATTTTAAAATCATATACTGGCACTCAAGTAATTAATTCGTAGGTATAAACTAAACACATATAGCAACGCTATTTGCTATTAAAAGGACCCACACATGCAACGCTATTAATTTTAATCTCAGTTGTTTCAGAAACGGTTACTTGATCTCAAATATAGTAATGGGACAGTGGACAGGGAGACAATATTACAGAAAAAGAATCAGAAAATGATACGTCAGACAGTTCATGTATTTATATTACACCTGCATGATCTAATAACAAATGGCAATCAAAAGTATATATCAGTTAAGATGACCTAATACTTGGCACGTGTACTTCTGTGAGACTGTTATTTATACCGGCTAATGCAAAGTTAGCAGTTAATTACAAACTGTTTAGAAAATCAAATTTAATTCTTATTTTTTACTTTCTAAGTGATTTTTAGAGTTCTGTTTTCTATTTTAACAAAATGTAGCCGTCATAAAATTGTCATTCTCTCCGTTTGCTTATTTGCCTGATTTTGCCTGATTATAATAAGACCCGTGGAATAATTGTTGAGATATTTTGTATTTACAATTTTTAGGTTTCTGCACCTAAATACCATACCAAAAACAACAACCAATTGAACTTTTTCACACGGAACCCTTCACTGTGCGTATTCAGACTCGCACTTTGAAGATTTTTATTTTTATGGAGCTTTACTACACTATTGTACACCGAAACATAGATAATAATACATTTCTACTTATTTTACACTTTGTTGTCCCAATAGTTTCCAAGTAAACGGTGAATTATAATGGAGGTACTGTTGTTGATATATCACTACGGAACCAATCCAAAAAGTAATAATGTTTTTATTATATTTATGTTGATATACATACGTTTCGATTTAATAAAAAAGTACTAATAAGCTCGTTTAACAGTACTAATCAAAAATGTAACCGTAATATCTGATTTACATTTTGCTAATAGGTAAACATATGATATTGACAGTTACGTTTAAAAAATAATATATAGGTGTAACCAATATAGCATGTTTTTATGAAGGTGATAATGACTACAGCAAAATTCTTCATCGCCTGTCACTTTGTCACAAGAACCTTTGTATACATGAGCTGAAATGATTAAACACAGAAAATATTTTTTTTATCGAGCTAACTGGGTGTGCTTTAAACATGGCTGTCGACCGGCGGCGCCGCTCAGTTTACTCGCAACCGGTGACGGAGGCACGCGTCAACACTGTCGATAGTAAATTACGAACACCAATAAAAAATCTATGTGCCAAAATACCAGCTTCCGATTTCAAAACTATAGGGGTTAATTTTAAAATCAGAAACCACGCGAGTGAGTGTCAAACGCGTATAAGACAATTCTAATTAACCGGTGCGGTTACGGAGCATTCTAAAGTAATACGAATTAGTCAAGGTCCGTAAAAAACGCTTAGAAGCTGGACTGTGCAATTTCGCCTGGATTTGACCACGTGTACTGCGGGTGAGTGACTCCTTGTAACGCTAATGCCTAGTGTAGTCACGGCTTTATTTTTACACATGGGGACGCGCGAGATGCGCGTCCGAAACTAACAACGCGCAACTATTTTTGGTACATGAAACGTGCACCTTAATCTACTTTCTCATATTACAAAATAAACACAATAATAAACGTCTAAAATAATTGTATATAAAACTAGTCAACGAGAAACCAATACATTCACGTAGGTACTTGAATAAGTATGCATAAATTATGAATAAAAACGTCTTCCTCCGCATAGTATACCGCCAAGCGTCGACGCACGACGATTGTTACAGACTTTTAATATAAAAAACAGATGTATTGTTTGTATGGGGAATGAATACAGCATATTTAACTTAATGCTATAGCGTCGCCCTCATTTTCGGATATCCTGCGACCCTTCCGATAAAAACGAAACATTGGTTATCATTATCAACATGCCTGATGTAACGCTCTAGCACACATCGTGCGTGACAAACGACTGAACTGATATCCGAACCATAAACAAATAATTAACTGGGGCTCGTTAAAAATAAATAACAAGAACACATCTATTAAAGTCAAGTAAGTTAACATTGCTAATGGGTTCGTTCACATTGCAGAAGCACCGGCGAATATTAAGTTCATGTTAAAACGCTTAAAACAGAAGCCTTGGGAAAGGATTGGTATAACTGATTCAACGACATTCGGATAACGTACGCCGTATTTGGAAAATATCTAGATTCAGACGCGACATAAATTAATCATGTTTTAAAATATACATTTGGCTTAGGCCTTTGGAATCCAATTAGTGTTGAAACATGTAAGTTGTGACTTTATCCTCCTTGTAATGTACTTGACATACGAGTGTTTTATTACATAGTACAGAAAATTTTATCAAATTCGGTTCAGCAATACACGATAGGCCGCCAAAGACTTTCAGATTTATTTATAGGTTTATTCATTTTATTTGTATGTAACTAATATTTGTCAAAAATAATAAAGTTCATACAGTCGGAATTTTCTGAATCGTATAATTGTAGATTAAGGAAAAATAAGAATCGGATAGTAGTTTCCGAGTATGCTTTTTACTGTTGTAATGTACTGAATAAGGAAATATAGAATTTCATATTATTCTATCTATGTTTCTATTTTGTAGTAGTTAGTAGCTTTTTAATATAATGAACGATATTAAAATAAATTTAGGTTATTTAGTGTCTATTTATTTATTTTTACACGTCGTCGTTACCCAAAATCACAGTCCACTGCTAAACGTAGACCTCTCCAAGTCGGCGCCACTCATACCAGCCTAACGCTTTCCTCAACCAGCGACGTGGCGCAGGTCGTCAGTCCTGAACTTATTATTATTAATTGCTGTTTAAGTTAATATCTTTCTAAGGTCTATGTGTGCGACTGGTATACTTATCGAAAAAAAACTTCGCATTATTGTGTCACGTCTCGACATATTAACAAATGTTTCTTTAAATACAACCAGGTTTTTAAAAGATAAGGCTAGGCTAGGCTTAAAAATCCTATACTCTATTTTTTAAGACCACTTTTTAAAACGTGAAATGATGTGATATTGAGTTTTGCCAGCTTCAAATTTTTTTTTTTTGAATCGGGACAGAAGGTAAAACAAATAATGCTTAAAGCTGCAGCTCGGGATACACAAAAAACATGTTTAAAAAAATAAAGGTTCAATTACTTTACTTCAATTTCTAATAATCTTCTTAATTTTCTAACAATATATTATTGATTTTTCAATAATAACTCTTTTTAATCAATGTATTGATTTATGGGGACATTTAGTGCCCCGATAAGGGCTGGTAGATCGCGAGCCATCCCCAATAAAAATCTGGACGCCCCGCGCAAGTCGGGACACCCGGCAACGCTAATTCTAACTCAACGAAGCTACTCGAATATATCGAATATAAGGAAAAACATTTAAATATTTTTTTAACAGTGCATAAATGCACAGGTATTTATGCACTGTTAGGTGCGTATGTTTATTATTATTTTAGAATTTAGAAACAATACTGTTAGAATTTGTTTGTAAATGTGTGATTGACCATGTACAACCATTGCATAGCCATTGTTATGCCTTTTCGTGTCAATGAACTTTAATATTGAATGAGATTATTCGGTGAAAGTGTATACTGTCATTGTTAATCCATCACTGTTGCATTTACAAAATTTCTTCAGATGTACATAATAAGCTTATCTATCCATTTCTTCTTTTCACTTGAAGTGGAAATTATATAGGCTTTATATAGAAATTATTAAACCGAGAACAAATCTCACTGCCCAGAGACAAATGTCACTGCCCAGAGATAAACCTCACTCCCAGAGAACAAATCCCACTGCTTGGGGACAATAGGGTATGTTGGAGCTTTAGGTAACAACCATAGATATTCATCAAAACAAGCTAGGTGTTTATTTTGCAGCTTCGAACCACAGTTATGGAACAGGCTCGTATTCCCTTTATTACTGCGAACAGACCCTAACTACCTATACTATACCGGATCATCTAACCAGGGGAAGTCTATCGCTGCAGTGAGCACTACCTACTTATAGGGCCTAGTGGGCTTATGCAGAACATTTTAGCAGCCCCGTTCCAGCGATCTTGATGAGGCTGTTCTGTCTTCAAAGGCTTTATTTAGTTTCCTATGTTTCATTAAAATGTGAAGAGCTAAATCTACTCGAATAAAACTTAGAAATGTACAACTAAACTTTCTTAGCATGTTTAATGCCAGGGCCATTTTAACCATATTGGGTGCCGGGATTCGGCTAATAATAATGTTACTATATATTATACTTTTTTAAATTAATTTGCATATATATATATATATATATATTGCGACGGGCTTAAGCCCCCTAGGTTGCACACGGGTGCCACACACCCCTTACAACCTCGGGTAAAGACGGGTTTGTTAAATGCTACACTTTCTTTTCGATTTTGCCCACACTTACTTTTAATCTGTTTTGAATTTTCTTGGATAAAATAGAACTTATAGGAAATTTGTAATTCCGATCTATAAACCAATTTTAAGTCACTTGATATGTGACCAAAAATGGAAAAATAAAATTACAGATATCTTATTTAAATATTTCTTAGTCTGGATTGTCACGTGGGTGTAACCAGTTCCGAATCCATTAGTTGAAAGTTTATAAGGCCTTGAAATTGAATAAAAACCTAGTTTCTTAATGATTGTACGAACAACAAATTAACATACTGAGACACGTGCTCATTAGCTATGTCTGCAAAAGCATTCGAATCCAGCATGCTTTACACGTGTCAATATTTGTTTAAAAAAATCTTACTTAGTTGTTTGCTTACGCTCCCTTCAAATTTGAACAGCTAAATCTACCGCCAACAAACAGAAAAACGGCAAATACTTAAGTAATAATAATTTTATCTAGGATATGCCTGTGACCTCCTCCACGTTTTACTTGAAATTCCCGGGATAAAAAAATGTACCGTAGCTTCAATTTTATAACTGTGTCATAAGCTAATATGTATGCACCCGACTCACAACAAACTGCTCCTGGGAACATTCCCGGGGGATTTATGGGATAAAAATCACACATTTTATTACATAATTTTGCTATCAATGTTTTTTACAGCTTTAATCTACAAAGACGGCGTGGTTAGAATTTTATAATATTATAGATGGTAGACGCTTGTGACAACCATATAAGGACTCTTTATGTCTGTATTACTATATAGGTATACTATATACGTATTGTCACAGATGCTTATAAAAAGCTAGCGACATCCTCACTATAATGGTTTAAAAAAATTGTATGCTCTTCAACTGTTAGTGCTTTTTCTTAGCAAGTAGCATGGTGGTTCTAAGTATACAGAAATCTTATACAGAAAAATAAAAAACTATTTTAATTTAATATTTGTACAAAAGCATGTTTTTATTGTGCATTTACTACCTACTAACAGCGTATGTGAAATACTGCTAGGTTGTAGCAATATACATCGAAGGGTTCGTTTTTTCGAAGGTCTGACACAGACTACAATCAAGTAAAAGCGATTAGTACGCTCTTAACCAATTCTGTTCACTTCGCTCAAAGTAAGTCATTTTACAATAACATTCGTTTTACTCGTAGCTTTCGAGCATGCTGAAAAGCACGCTTGAGCATATTCGAAAAGTGCATGTTTTAACACCAAGTTACTTAGTTGCAATCACTCAGTAACAGTATGCTGTCGTGGTAAATAAAATAGTATGAAACACATCTCATTGTGTCTTGGTACCTCTACCTGCGACAGATAGCGGATTATTATTTTCATCACTCCCATTGTTACAAACGTCAGTCTTATGTGACGAGAAGCAATAAATTACGATAGCTAAAGTTTATTATTAGCCTATCATGATCATAATGTTATAGGAATAGATTTATGTCCGCCACGCTTGTCCAAAGCAGCCAGGGTTGCACATAACGGAAACTTACCCTCACCCACACACTAAAAAAACTGAAACCCAAACGTCAAAAGGAGATTCGAAAAGATGAATTGCTGAACTTTTTTAAGTTGTCAATACCTAAAGATATAAAAGGATTCCGTCTGGTCTTACTCCGCTGCCTGTGTCACAGTTTTCTAGCTCAGGAACTAGTTAGTATATAGAACTATGAAAATACATTAAAAGTTGATAAATATGATGATATTTCTCCACTTTTAAACTCACTTGATGGAGGGAGGTATGAAATGAAAGAACTTCGTAAGCAATTTTTAAAAATATATTTTATTTTTTTGTCCACAATTTAATTTAGAATAAGCAATAAAATATTTAATTTTTGTAAAAATATGATCAAGCTTCTCACGGATCATAAAGAAGTGACACTATTCACAGACATGTATCTCTCAGTTTTGATAGTAACCTGACCTAAAAAGATAAACGAAATTCTGAGAACAGTGTAGACAAATATTATTTTCAGATATTTTAATTATTTTGCTTATTTCAATATTGGTTTAAGATAGACCACTGAAGCCTGCGTTTTTCTTTGCAATACAAATATTTTAGCTGTAGAAATAATCACGTGAAAAAGATAATTATGATAGCTTTCTCTCTCTCGCGCATAAATTACCTCAACAACCAAGTTAGGTATCGCTGACTGTATCAGAATGTACTTAGACAAAATAAACACGTGGAAGTCGTAGGAAATTTCCTATCCATTTGGATATTCTGTTTTGGAACATTATACACTGTAAAATGAAACTATCTCAAACATGATTGTGTATTCGTTTTATATTGCAAATACAGCGAAATCTCTAAATACATTCTAAATTTCATTAATGACGTGAATGCTGTTTTGTGTTGTTCAATACTTCCTATTAGCTGATATTTCTAAATGGCTGTACCCGCGACGCTGTTATTAACCCTGTAAGATATTCAAATATAATATAAATAAGATAATCTGGCTCCTTTTATTCTATAAAAATTCCATTAAATCCATTTTGACACAAACTTTGAGTCTGAAATTGGAGTACAATAGTTCCAAAACAACCATAATACGGTATTTATTTTGTAATGCAAAGAGACACTTTAATTTTTTAGTACACTTAAATTACTTAATATACACGCACCGACTTCTGCGTGTATTTTCAAAACCGTATCGCGCGAAAACGATCTCATTACCCGGAATCAAGATATTCCTACTTTTATCCCGGTTATAGAAAATAATTTTATACTAACTTTTTAAGGTGACAGGGACAAAATATTCTCCTGGTCTATTCTCAATTATTTCAAGTGTAACTTGTCAACCGTACAAGGTACCGAAGTACCAACATAACGCTGTGTACTGACTAAAAAATTATGTAAACACTCCAAAGAAATTATGTTAAAGCCAAACATTTATGTCTAGTGGGGATCATCGTTACCATTATGATCTTATGTTAGCTTAAAGTTTATCTGTAGCTTTGATACGTGACAGCATTACTTAATTTGTTTACAGTTTAACGACCTGTAAAATTTGCTGGTAGGCGATCCCGAAATGTTTGAACAATCTAAGCAATCGACTCGAATATCTCGCCGTTGCTCATCGATAATTATTATTATGATTTATTTAAGCATACGTAATTCATGTTTTATGTCAAGTCATGTCCCCCCTTCACCAAAAAAGCTACTTTGACGTCATGAGGGATGACACGCGTGTCAATGTTTTCACAATAAAGATTGCCGAATAGAGTGCAGTTTTCGAGCCTAATACGTGTCCTATTACAAATACCTAGCACAGTCTAATGTACCTAAACCAATACTGATGCGTCAAACCCTACAAAATGTCTTAGTCAATATTTCTTCCCTTAGCAAAAATTTTTCGAAGCTATCAAAGCACGTTTATAGTCTACTAGCTGTGCCCGCGACGTCGCGTCGTCCACGTGGAATTTGTTTTCAAAACCCCCCCGATTTTGAAACATTCTTCATTGGTGTTCCGCTCCTATTAGTCTTAGCATGATGACATATAGTCTGTAGCCTTCCTTGATAAATGGGCTATCTAACACAGAAATATTATTTCTAATCAAACCAATAGTTCCTGAGATTAGCGCGTTCAAAACAAACTTATCAGCTTTATTATATATTACTATAACCCACGAATCTAGTCGTAATCATTTGCTGGAATGTGTGTTTCTTTATTCCTTACAAAAAGCATAAATATCAAGTTTAATATCCTCAGCGTGGACGGTTACCGGTTGCCCATACAAATTTTCTTGCAATAATCACCCCCTTGATGAAAGATTGATAAAGGATGACAAAACAAAGTAGTCTACGAAATTTCGCAATCAATTTCTTATAAGATTGCTTTGTAGATGACGTTAACGTTTTATCGATATATTGCATACAATTATGTTATTGTATTATCTTAAATAATTATTATTACGAAAACACTTCAGTATTTTTAAAGAGTACGTACTAAAATATAAATATTTGTATCTTATAGAGTAACATTAATGTCTTGAAGAATATGTAAGTTTCTTTAATAACAATTCAAAAGAAGAAGGTATATTACGCTCTTTACTATGAATAATATTTATTAACTTAACATATATTGAAATGATACCAATTTTTAAACAAGTTTTTAAATAATTCGTAAGGCGACATTTATTGTTATTGAGAATTAATAACATTTTTTTATATTAACACGCGTCTTTATAAAGAAACAATATTTGTGTGATCATTAACATTAAATAAATGACTTCTTCTTTTACAAGCGGTCGTTTTTCGCAACGCGTCGATATAACGGCTATTTGACACGTGATAAGAAGTTATTCTATCCAGCTCAGTTCCTATAGGAAGTTCAGCAGCTATTTCAAGTTGCTGAAAACTTCTCGAAAGCTACCTGGGGCGTCCAGATACTTCACCCTGTATTGGGCCACCTCTCCGCATTCAAGCAAGACATGGGCAGTTGTTGCTTCTTCCTCTAGGCAAGCTCTGCAGAGGGAGCTGTCGGTGACACCTATATTAAAACGATTAAATGACTTAAAACTCCAACCATTAAAATATTCAATACATAATAAGTTTGAGAGTCACACATACATTTTTTCAATTTGTTTAGTTAATTACATACATCAAATTTTGTTGTTTGAGTGATACTTTTGCATTCTAAAGATACCTATATTTTTCTAAGCATCATTATATATTGATATTTTAAATAAAGAGGGATTTTATTGCATAGAACTTAGTCAAGATCATCGCACCCAGTGGACAAATTCTATCTCGAGTAAAATAATGCAAATAAACTTATTGTTTAATGAT
Organism: Dendrolimus punctatus; assembly: GCA_012273795.1. NCBI lineage: Eukaryota > Metazoa > Arthropoda > Insecta > Lepidoptera > Lasiocampidae > Dendrolimus > Dendrolimus punctatus. The sequence goes on from CM022527.1 coordinate 14,657,739, forward strand.
GTTGAATCACGTTATTAAAATGTTCGATACATCGAATCACTCTGACCATGACATTAGCAATGTCTCGTTTCGGTTGAAGTGGATAGCGGCGCGACGCATAAAAAGTCGCCAAGTGTGAATAGTATATTTAAAGAGTTGGGTTCTTTCAATTAACTTTCTACGGAGAATTACCAAATTTTTAAAGTCCATACAATCAGAATATATTTAGTTCGTGATGTCCATTACTTTCTATAAGTACATACCTGTTTGCAAGAAGATAACGATATTATTCATTATTGTTTTACACAGAATATGGAACTTTTAACAAAAGTTGTAATTAATACCGCAATAGCGATATCTTTTTGGACGCAATTCCCATTCGGCCACTTTTTAAAAGGTGACTTAATTTCGTTACTTACGAAGGTTTTATGTGATAAGGATCAATTCTCTAAGGCATTTAAATTGACCCTATTATTATCGTTACTTAATCTTTAGATTGACTGACATAGACGCAGATATCATCTATATCTGTGGCTGTACATCTACCAAAGCTACATGAAGGTACTTCGTACTTTGTTGTTTTCTTCCGGACCAATTCAAATGCATTCTTACGCAGAATTTTTCGTTCATGGAGGTGTAGCGGGTGCAAGTCAGTCACACTAAAATGCCTTTAGATATTCTACAATACGTTCCGCAATGAATAAAACTTAGTGATGTTATTTGAATATATATGAATTAAATGGAACTCAAACTTTTATACCTAAGTAAAATAATTTTCACCAAATATGCAGGTACTAATTATTCGTTTTGATAATTAAAAAATCAATAAGTACTCGTATTTAATACCGATAACAACGTTATAAAGTCACCCAGAGAGACTTTTCGCATATTTACTATTTTAATTTATTATCGAAATAGCAATAACTTCAGGGCTGACAACTAATAAATCCAGTTCCGAAACCAAACTTGGAACATATAAATTAGTGATCGGATATGAGTTATTGCTTCCTAAATATAAGCCCACGTTGTGAGAATAAATGAATAAACTTTCCTAGAACCAGACATAAAATGGGAACCATTCTTCAACTTAGTTGGTTATACGTTACGTAAAAAAAATATAAGCGCCGTTGTCTCATTCACAACTTTGAAATATTATGTGATGGAAAAAACCCAAAGGTCATTTCTGGGAAGTATCGACGGCGTGGGATAAATATTTTCGGGTCCTTTGACAGCAAACGCCGTCAAGTTTGGCGCCCAAACACGGAGGGTGTAAACCCATTGATTTTCAAAGTGTCGAGGGACCGCCCGCAGTTACTCCTTGTCTATATTTATTGATCCCAAATTGAGTCCAATATAGATAGATACATTTAATGACAAAGTTGTAATAGACAACATGCTATTTGTTTTTGAATATCTATTCCAATTATGATTGTATGGCTGATACTTACTGTTAAATACTTCATTTAAGGATTTAAATGACTTGACTGATGTAAATATCTTTTTTAATATTAAACTATCTGTTTAATTTTGACTAATATTTAATTGGTATTTAAATCACTAAAATTAAACGTAAAAAATATAATAATAAAAATTACACATATGTGTCCCAAATCGCGGTATTTAATAATAATTTACCAATATAAAAATAAATTTTATCCTGTAACTGTTGAATAATAACGCTGTAACGTACTTAAAATGAAAATGTGTTTTAATTAATTTCCGTAATTTCAGTCATACCGTTAAAATCGTGCCATAAGGCAATATAAAACATATAAAACTTACTACTGTCGGTTTCACGTATAAACGTGAAACCGACAGTAGTAAGTTTTAATTTTTATTTAAAACTAGGATATGCCTACTGCTTCATGCACGCTCCACTTGATGTTCCCGCGGGATTCCCTGGACATAGCATTTAAAGAGGCATGTAAGCCGTGCCGTTTTAGCAAAACATGTATCGGAATAAGTCAATTTTTATGCACCTGAACAACTACAAATCGCTTTCGCGAAAAATTCTGCGGGATTTCGAGGCTTAGAAATATCAAACATTTTATTAAATAAAATTTCCTATCGCTTAGTGAAAAAATTGCATTGAAATTCGTTTTTTTTTCTGGCCATTTAAAATTATTTTCAGAAAAATGTTGCCGTGTGACTCACGGGGTAAAAAGTAATGCAAATTTTAAGTGTAAGAAAACCACATAGAAATCGACTCAGTACTTTTCCCGTGAATAGAGAATAGACAGAAAAGAAATCTAAAAAACAAATTGTATCGTGTTTTCCGTCGTTTATAACGTGTATTATCCCTTTTTTTTAATAATTTCAATGAACGGACAAGGCAGGCTTAGAATTTTATTTTACAATTATCCAAAATAATCGCTATTTAGATTCTCGAAATTAGCTTAAAAATATTGGTTTGAAATACATTGTTGATTTTATTATAAAGAAAATTTAATGACTGCGTTGCAAAAATGACAAAGGAAAAAGCTGCTTTTATTGTATTGTATTGTAAATATAAATCATGTTAGTTTTGAATAGGCAATTGTTTCATATAATAGGACCTAAAGTTCTTTTAGATTAAAATACAACGTAGATATTGATGACTGTTTACATAATAATATGATATGAAGAGAATAGACTTTTTTTGAATCAATGACGCAGTTTACGATTTGAAAAATGACTACGCAGTTCATTATGCATTTAAGTTAGCATTTCAATATGATAATGGGGGCACGTAATGTTAAATGTGTAACTAAATTATACTGTATAGGTAGACATCACCTAAAAGGTCATTATTAGTTTAACACATAAGCACCAAAGTAAAATATGGATAAACCACATTAGTAGCTTGAAAAAGTTAAATATTTACTAGGATTATGATTTTTTAAAATATTTTTATTGTACTCCCACACTATTTATCTAAGTTGATTGTACATACAACAAAATAAATACTCTGAAATATCGTTTTAAAATGATATAAAGCTCAAGGTTTCACGTACAAGAAATTAAAGCAATTTTCACCATTTGTATCTGTAATTTTATCTGTGCAGGAATGGATAAAGAATACAATTTAAGTAAGTAGTTAAGTAACGTTAACGTAAGAGGCGAGAAAAGAACCCACAGTCAGCTGCTAGGGCACTTGCCAGTCTGAATGGCTACCACCTTTGCCATGACCACCTTGATTGTGTTCCGGCATTAGTGGCCAGGCTCAAGTCTTCCTTTAAAGAGCAGCAGCGCATTTGTAGCACCTTTGATGTTGCAAATGTCTATAGGCGATGATACCCGCTTTCAATCGGGTGAGCCGTCTGCCTGTCTGCTGCTGATGTCTGCTAAACTCATTTAATAAAAAATAGATTTTACTACGTAATATTATATACACATCAATTAAACACTAAAATAGTAATATACACAAAAGACGCGTATTTAAAAGTTTCAAGTAAACAGGGTCAGGGACATTCCGGAATTATAATAATCCAACTAACTATCTATCTATACTATAATAAATCTGTATTGGTTCTAGTTTGTACAATGCGTTTAAAAATGTGATTTCACAATATTAGATTTATATCAAGAGGACTAATTCGGACCAGTAGATACCGAAAACACAGTTTTTAGAATTTTTGATAGTCTGTCTATTAGAGCTTCACGTGAAAACTACTGAACGCATTTATATGAAACTCGACACACAGCAAGCTCATATCCCGGGGTGTAATTTAGGATACTTTTTATCCCGATAAATCATGTCGTTTACATAGAATACACCGATTAGCTAAATAGATAGTGCTGTAATCGCGCTTTTCAATTTACTAACAAATAACTACGTTGTTATAAACCAATGTCATTCTTTGTATTATTTCTAATTAGGTTGGCTTTGATTGATCTCTATCTCTTGCTGGGTGGTTGTCTAGACTATATTAACTTGGTTTCTTTGTTATTATTATATATATGTAAAAAACCGGATTAAGCTTTTTGTAAATAAATAACGATACTGTCTAGTGCCAACTTTAGTGTCGCGAGGCAAACTCTAGTGTAACTATAATGATCTAATGTAATAAAAAAAATTAAGTGTTTGTATTCTATCTTTTATTACGTATTTTTTACTTAATAGATATAGTAGTAGTATATGAGCCGGTTAAAATCGTTTTATTCTCTCGTAAATAGGAAAAAAGAAAATATACAAACAAAGTCAGTAGTCAGTAAACTCATATATTGTTTATATTTCCCCACTTCTTATAACAGAATAATAAACAAAAATAGAAAAAAGTAACAATATCAACAGATTTCACTAAATGGTAAATGGATATAGTTAAAGAAAAAGGTTTTGTGATCAAATAGCATTAGTGAAATAATATTATTATCATGAAATTTACATATTTAGATAGCAATAACTAAATCACTTTAAAGGAAGTAAAATGTGATTACAATTCATTACATGTAGTGCCTCAACTTAAATAGATATGCAATGCTTTATTTAATAAACAACAAATCTTCTGTATTCATAAAACGTCGAATATCAACACAACTTATGTATACATATAATAAAATTGTAGAGGTCAAATTTCTGTACAATGAAAAAAATATTTAAAAACCGAGTCAGGGAAGAAGTGGAATAAAACTAATTTAGATTGTTTTCAATTTTTTTGTTTCTCTGTTTGTCTCTCTGTTTGTACCGGCAAATCTCCGAAACTGATGGACCGATTTACATGAAATTTTGTATGGTGGTAGCTTATATCCCTGGTCAACATATAGGATACTTTTGATCCCGAAAAATTAAAGAGTTCCCATGGGATAGTCAAAAAACTGCACCACGCGGCGAAGTCACGGGCAGAAGCTATCGTTTATATGGCAAAACAACGTTTGCCGGGTCAGCTAGTATTAAAATAATATTATTGCTTATTATAATTACTATGTGATAAACTTTTGCACTGATTCAGAGTGACTTTGAGATTTCGTTATCATCTAGTAAGGTTTGAGCCACTGGTATACTATGAAATCTATTACAGAGGCGTTATCCTCAAACTGGGTAAAAAATGTCAGGAGCCTTAAGAACAGACGAGCGTGCATGACAAGAACTATGAATGTCAAAGAAGCAAGTGAGGTGTGTAAGAATAAGCCTAAATGGCGCTCTGTTGTTCGTGCCTACCCCGTAAGGGACCTGGCGTGAAGTTATGTATGTATGTATGTATGGAGTAAAATCCCAGTTGCGTCCGGAGTGTTAGCTTCCATTTTCCCATTTTTTTTGCAATCAAGCAGTTTTTCATATGTCAAATACAATTTGACAGTTTGTTTTCATTCATTTTTGTTGATAAAGTATTGCGTAAGTGTTATCGCTTCGGTTTTTTTTATAAATTTTCATCATTAAAAAGTTAAGGAGGATATATAAACATCGCACAAAAATTAAGGGAACAAAAAGTTTTTTTTTGTTATACATTTTTGAGTTATTTTCTACAGGCTGTAACTTGAAGAAAAATCCAATATCTAGCTTTTGGATGTGATCTTAAAAAAAACACACAAAATGATCCTTTTCCATTCAAAGACCGATACCTCAGCGATAAATTCTTGTATCGAGAGTTAAAAAAAGAAATTAAAGAGCTTTAAACAAGTTTTCTGGTCCACAAAAAACTTAAGTCACTAAAAAAAACTAGTCCATAGACCAAAAAGAAAAACGAAGCAATACCGTTTTTTTGTTGGTTATTTTCTTAAAATTACTCTGTGATAGTATAGCTCGCCACCACTTTTAATGCTTTTAAGACAAAATGACTAAAGAACTCTAATTTATCTAAAATTTATACGATTTCTTTAAATAGTTGTATAGGCAGTAGTCACATTATGGAGTATATGTATGTATTAAGGCGTATATTGTAGATAAAATTTATATCTATCTAGACAGACATAATGATCTTTTAAGGTACAATAGCTACCCACCCTAAAGTTATCTTATGTTATTAATGAACGCTTCCTATTGTATATAATGAGTCACTCAAAATTTATCTTGACTCCCACTGCAATATCTGACACGTATAAACTTCAGTGAAATATTATGACGTTGTGTAATTTATATCTTCCTCAAATCAAATCAGTGGCGTCCGTGTCACAAGTAGATTCTTTGACCCAAAGTTTCCGGTGTCGAAGGAAATTGACATTCTTTCACTGTCCCCCTCTACGTCTTAATAATCTTCCTATTTAGGTAATCATCAGGTCGTGTGACAGTTGTTTTAATTCCGGCTTCCTCTATTTTTTTGAGGGGCGTTTTTTGGTGTAATTTTATACACATTTATTCTTTATAATAAGAGGTCTCTTTTCCTTGCTTACTTTTGATTCTTTAGTACTTTGTATTTTTATTTCTACTTTTAATCTAATACTTTTGCATGGAGTTCCTTTATTATACTAACTCATGTGACGGTTGAGATACAATACTCTACAACTGTATGTGTATACAACATAAAGTAGATAATAAATAAGACATAAAATAAATACCAATAAAGGAAGGAACAATCTATTACTCCAGAAACAGACAATAGGAAAAAGAAATGCGATGATAAAGAAAACCTGACAATCGCTCACCGTGACCATCAAAGAGTATAAAAAATTTACTTGTGATTACTGTCAATGCCATGGTACTGTTTTGAATCATAACTGTTCGGAAAACTCGTTCCTAACAGGCTACCGAGAACAGTAATTAAAGAAATACATTTTAATTGCGTCTTGACAAACATTTATATATTGTAATTGTTGAACTTTGTATTCTTATCCTGCAAAAAAGTAAATTTATACAATTTTATTTTCTTCAAAAAACGTATCATATGTTTATCAACAATATCTACATACAACCTTTACACAATACAATGTATACAATGCAATATCTTATAAATTTTAAGTAAATCAGAGAAAGCACCGTGTATTGCGGTCCCTTGTCCTTCAAAGTTTAACTTCACAGTTGCGTTTTTACTTTATCCTGACAGTAGAAAACAAATGTGGACGAAGTATCAGTAGTTGCAAGCTAGCTAATAACGCTAGCGCCATTTGCATAATAATTATAATAAATACCAGTGATCTAACTATAAGACACCATTAATAAACATTGTTATGTGTTTGTCTAATTAAATCATGTGATGTTGCAGAAAATCAATAATATTTACACCGATATCAAACTTGATTGGTTACGTCAAAACAACGTACGTACTTGGTGTAAATGTGGCTATACTGCATTCCATACAGCGCTTCGATATCCAAGTTTTGCATTTTATTTTTGCATAAAACTAAATAATGTTATGCGTAATGGAAATATACCGGAGTTAATACATTTCTTTATCGAATACCACGGGCTTGAATGCAACTGTTTAAATATTATTAACTTTTCAACTTGTGCTCGTATGAATGCAGTAGGCCAAGGATTTCTGATCGTTATAATCTATCAGATTACTTTTTGCAAATCATACCTGGTTTAATTTAATGCAAATTGTACTTTAAACAAAGTTTAACAAATGGTTTGGGTTTTAGTGGAGTTTAACAAAGTGGGTAGGTGCTTGACAGTTCGTGCACAATCAAGGGTTCCTTCCGTAGAGGTGACAAACCTACACTGTTTTTGTCATTTGACTACGGAACTACAAAAAGGTTTTTTGAAGATTTATTTTAGTATTTCCCACTTCATAGTTTAATGTTATAGGGTTGGTGAACATAATTCTCATACCTTTAGGAAATAAATTATTACATACCTTTGGCTAATATCGTTATCTAATTAAATTGCGGTAATATAGTTTCTATTATAATAAAATAAAATCATTATGCAATTTTAAAACACTATAGCAATTGAATCGCGATAACATATTTTATTATACTAAATATTAAATCATTAAGAATTTTTGAATTCTAAAAATTTCCATGGTCGTTATTTTAAAACCATTTAGTATGGTTCCTATTGCTAGGAAACATGTTCCTTACTTCTTAGTCATGTGATTAGTGATAAAAATGATAACATAAACTTGTAAAAAGTAATGAAATGTTTTACTTGCAATATTATTATAGAAGGAGGCTGTAGATTGGTCTAATTTATACTTACGTAAAATTAATGGTATGGCATTCGCAGGAACTCGTAGAAGTTATGGAAAGTAGCTTCGACCACATTCTTTGTAGAACAGTTTGATGTATTTATAAATATAAATATCTGATTTTGAGTTCAAACTACGCAATCTTGGCTGTTAATAAGTCTAAATTTACTTCCTCATCTATCCACTGTTATCCATGTAAAAAAGCAGCATCAGCGCTTCAACGAAAATTTTTCACAAATTTCGAATACAGAAAATCGAATTGTATTGACTATAAAGAAACAATATGGCAGCGGCAACAAGACTGTTTAAAAATATAAAACTATTCACAATTTACATACATTATACGAATAATTATCTTCACCGAGACTTTAATTTATAAATCTTCCATTTACTTTTATTTAAAGTTAAATTTCTCAAAAGGCTAACAATGATATCTCATTCAATATTCTTTTTTTGAGTTTGACCAGAGAATCAGGCGCTTCGAAAACCCTTTATGGAGGTGCAATTACATTTTTTAGAATAACGAATGCAACACGTTGCGAAGCGGTTTTTATTTCTTACTTTTCATTGTTTTACCTCACCACTGATATAACATTAACATTGGATATTGATGGAGTATATGTCAAACTTTTAGTAGTAAGGCAAATGAATGGACAGTAGGACAAAAACTTTCTTGGGTTTGCATGTGAATTTTATGTTGGCGTGACTTGGTGTTATAACTATTACGGTATAATGGAGCATGTCATCGTCTGTGTAAGTATGAAGCATTACTACCCTTTTCCATTCAATCCGAATGTAATATTAAATTTTATTGTTATTCAATTTTGATAATAATATTTAATTCTAAGATATAACCACGACTTCATTCTCACTTGACTTGAAATTCCCGCGGGATTCCCGGGACACAAAGTATTGCAGAATTTAATAAAAGAATGTCAAGTATCGTTTAAGTGGAAACTGTGTCGAAATAAGCTTATTATACATCCGAAAACTTCAAACCGCTCCCAGGAAAATTCCCGCGGGATTCCCAGTAAAAAAACTAGCGGAGATTTCAAGTCTAGGAATTTACTGTCGATCAGCGAAGACCGCAAACTAGAGCTCGGCATTAGGGTGCGACTCGCGGCGCAGCCACTGGGAAAACTCTAGTATGTAATACATACTAACTATATAAGAGTATTAAAATAATAATTATAAATTTAGTAGTAAAATTATATAAAACTGAAACGTAATTTTATACCCATCGTATTAGGTAATGTATTCAAAAATTAATCATAAATCGTACTCCACAAGGTGGTTAGGTTACAGACAACTTGTTTATTTTAAATGCTTTACAATTTCAGTTTTGAGATATAACAATTGGCTGTTACATAATATTTATGACTAATTCCATGCAGGTAAGCAATGTTACGGAGGCAACAGAAGGTCTATTTGCACCTCACAGGGCCGACGCGAGGTCATTTGAAACTAAACTGGTTACCATTAACACTGTCATGGACATAACAAGTGCACTTCGTACAATCGTGATTTTATAACTCATTCGCTCACCAATAGCTCTAGCTAAGTAGCTATAATTGAACACTTATCTACTAACACTGGCTACTGGTGAGCTTTACACGTTCAGTTGACTGTATATTGCGACAGTAAAACAAACAAGCAAATGATTTAACAAAGTTAAAAAATATTGTTACGAGTGCGGGACTCGAATTAAAATGCCGTTGAATTTACTATAGAATTTATTAGAACTTTGCAAACACATATAATACAGGTACAAATATAACTGGACACAACCAGTACAAACTGCACGATTCAATAAAAGTCCGTCACTATGTAGTATATAGAATGTACATACACGTCTTGCACGTATCGTAATCGTCGCTTGACTGGCTCTCCCCGTTCGGGCATCGTTTTATACTAAACTGTACGATACAACAATCGACCGCGTGGACTGAAGTTTCAAAGAAAACGTAATCTGCATCTGCCATAAACAAGTACAATAACAATAAAATGTTTTACTTAATTACAATTTTTAAACACAAAGTAAACAAAAGAAGTCTAAATGCGGGAAAGATAATAAACCAGGTGGGCATTCACTTTGTCGGCGTGTAACAGTATGTTTAAAAAAGTATAGTATAATTGAATAGTATTAAGTTATTATTAAAAGTGCAGATCATAATAATAATTATATTATGTTTACTTTCATATTAAAACATAATACAAACACATGATATGTAATTATGTACGAACAATATGAAATTAGACTACCCCTATTTTAAGTTACATTCAATAACGTGTAATTACATCTATGAAGTTACATCTAGGTATATAAAACGCTATATAAACATAAAATCTCTATAAATGTAAAGAGTTACCGTTTTTAGAAATGAATAAAACTTCGTCTTATAAATAAATACTCTAGACAATCTAAAATCAAAGTAACAGTAAAACGCCACTTTAGCACTAAATTGCGGATAATAACGCCAACTGTATTTGAGCTAATTTGAAGCCATTATCGAGTTATGATTTACTCGTTTCTTGATTGGGATAAAATTGTAGTTTTGCTGTACATTCCAAGTCACAAACGGGGGAAATCTAATCGGCCATATTTCGCTATAACGGTTCAAGTCATTAAGTAATTATTTTTTTTGTCTTTTCTACGACAGGAAATAGTACTAATAGTAAACTATAGACGTGTACTTATTTATAGTCAGTAAAAAGTTATAATGACAATTTGTTACTTTTCACGCGTAAACGGCTGAACAGATTTCAATGAAATTTGGTAAAGAGGTGTATTGTGAAACATAGACTACATTTATATCGCTAAACAGTCTTAGAAAAAGTCAAATAGGATATGAAATTTTTAAATTTTAAATACCCTGTCACAGTGTTTGATTGCGAGGAACTTCGAAACTATGAGTAGTTTCGAAGTTCCTCGGGCGGCCTGTCGTAAGAGGCGACAAAACAACCCACAGCCAGGTGGTAGGGCATTTGCCCGACTGGATGGCTACCACCCCTGGTCTAAAGTACGTCGCCATAACAACCTTGAGTTGTGTTCCGGTATTAGTGACCAGGTTTCAGTCTCCCTTAAGAGAGCAGCAGCGCATTTGTAGCACCTTTGGTGTTGCAAATGTCTATAGGCGACGGTAACCGCTTTCCAACAAGTGGGTCATCTGCCTGTCTGCTGAACTCCCGCAATAAAAAAAAATTAAAAAACAGTCCTACACTATCTGTTATCAATATATTTGAATAATAATAAAGAAATGAAGTATAAATCTATCTAATACATATAAAAATAAAAATGAATTGCAAAAATCTATGTACGCGCATAACTTGAAAACGACTTTACTGATTTTGATGACATGTTTTGTGTGTATTTGAGTAGGTCTCCGGATAGGTTAGATCTACTATTGGAACCGGCAGGAGGCGTTAGAATCGCGTTCTAGATTTTTACTTAACATGGCAGGACAACGTCAGCCGGGACCGCTAGTAGACAATTTACATACTTGTATGGGAAAGACACAACTTTGAAAGATGGTGATATGACAATTCGTATTTAAACTTTAGAATAGAACAAAAGAACAGAAACACCTATTATATGTTTCAGCTTCATTATCAAAGTAATCCTAGTGCATATTGCAATGTATGCATTCCAAGCGCGCTTAGCTAACCAATCATAAAGCGCTATAAGAAAAATTCACTTCAATATTCAATAAAAGGAAAAGTTAAGCTTTCCACAGATTAAAATACCTGTTATATTAATACTATAAATAGGGATAAGTGAGCAATCATTACAGTTACTAGTTTTCAAATCGAGTTAACCACATCGAATTATTTATAGCCCGTATTGAAGATTTATGTGACAGCGTGGCCATTTGTTGGCTCGGTCGTGTAAACTACGACTAAAGATAGACCGAGCAGCCTTTGTTGGAGTCTTAGGTCTCATATTTTATAGACTTACTTGGTCAAATGTCATAGTCAGGGCTGTGCATGTTAGACCGACCCATTTCGCTGATCTCTTCTTAAAACAGCAATAATTTATTGCGAGATGTGATATACGTAGGACTTCACTTAATTAAATTTTTTTTAGCTTAACTTATTTTGAATATAGTCTTAGAATTTAGAACCATAGATAGCAACGTAAGAAAAACGGTATTCTGTTGATTCAATAGAACACTATTGTTCTGCTATATATTATCTTATTTTTATAGAATCTTTCAAATCGTAATTCAGAAGTAAAAGCAGGTAAACTATTTACCATTTTATAAGATCTCGCCATCTATTGACTTGACAAAAAATGTTGCTGTTCAGATTTATTACACCTGTCCAATGATACCCAACATGCTCATATATAGCAGAAAACGCAAAGCTATGATAAATAAAATGATGTTGTTACATGATATATAATTTTTTGCGCAAAATCCTTAGGTTTGTTTACAAAATTCCTATTTCAATTAAGATTTGTTACACAAATTTCTATTGCATCTAGAAAGGCTTGAGCAAAAGGAATACGTGTATACAAATAGAAAACCGACTTTATTTGATTGACAAAACGTCACATAGCGATTCCGAATAGACACCATAAACTTCCGGATTTCAAATTAAAAAGTTAAACTACCACTACAGAATTGTATATACTCTCTTGAATAAAGATTTCAACTAATTTGTGATAAATTCTGTCTCACGTTTCTTTGAAATTACTACCCTCTCATTAACCTTTTTGGAAAGTGCAGTTTTAGGCGACAGTATATATGTTAAATTATTCAGTGCAATATTTTTCAAGTTGCCACAAGATCTCTAACCTATTCTGTCAGTTAAATCAATATCCAAATCATGACTTTAAAAACGTTAAGTAGATTCATAGAATGATATGGCAGTGACGTATTTATTTATATAGATACATATTTATGTACTGAAAATGGCCCTTAGGTTCCTGCTCTTAAAACCCGTCTCACCAGTGTACCGAATGACATAGAACTTGAATATTTACATAGTATTATGCGATACAAATGTATTCCATATACTATTTAAAACAGTAGGTGTCACAGTTGTCAGAAACATGTAGTGTTTCGTGATACTAAGGTGTTATTAGAACTTTACAACAAATAAATTATTGGAAGGTAAGGTCATCGTTATAATAGATTTTAAGATAAAGGATTTGACAGCGTCTGTTTTATACTGGCATAAACGATGGCCTTTCTAGCTCACTGGAATGTATAGTTTCCGGGTTCTATTTCAAGAACGACTTTACAGAAACCGGAGTTGTCCGTTGTCTATTACCCAAAACACAAACGTATTTCATTTATCTTTGGAATATCAGGCTTTTCTATCGATTGCCAAATTTCACGATAATCTGCTCATTTAGCTTAAATAGCGTAGACTTTGTATACTTTGGAGTGGATCACTGGTAACCTGTAATACAGATTTACACAGAGCTACAATAGGCACATTTCACACAACAAGTATTTTATTATTTGTACATTGTTGTATGAGATAATACAGATTCTATTCTTATATGGGTATAAACTAGGTTTTCAGTATACAGCTATTTTATGCCCGTTATTGGAACTATATCAAATTTTCTTTCACGGAGTGGTGAAGAAGGAACATAAATATATATCCAAACATTCACTTTGAAATTTATACACAGATGTAAAGTTTGCCCACTGGAATTTAGCGTGTCTTAAGCAAACAGTAATAGCATGATTTATGTAAATTAGAATTATGAAGTCAAGTTCAAGTTTGGAATTAGCAAACTAATCTGCTTCGCGTCATCATCTCAAAGTGTGAATTTCGTTTATAAATAATACAAAAAATACCAGAAAAACATATTTCTTTTAAACTATACCATTTTTTAGTATAGAATGAATGTAAGTTATCTTCGTTTACAACGTACATACATTTTTATAAATAAACGATTAACTACCTGAATACTGAAAAGAACCGAACAAACATAAGTAATCCCCAAAATAGTTTTTTTACTAATGATATGGGATTATTTTACAAAAACATTGGGACATGTATTTATTTATTTATTAACCAAAAAAATAAATAAACGAATATTCATATTATACTCGTAAACTATTTCGCACCTTTCAATATTGGTTTTTGTACCAAAAGTTATTTAGTCTGTACTAGAATATATATACCTACCCTTCATGAAATTGTAATAAACATTCCTATATATTCATAGCATACTTAAAAGTGCCTTTTCAAACCATAAATCATCTTAACCATTATCTGGTTTATTTTATCTTGAATTTAAATATAACAACGAGGGGAGCATAAAAATAGATTGCACTTTCAAGTAAGGGTGGATAGCAAAACAAGGGGATCTATATTCTCAACCAACTTTCGAGACTGCATTTCAAGAAACTTGTACCAAATTTATTTATCTCAAGAGACGACACGATAATAGAAATAAAATATAGACAAGATAAACCACACATTACTTTAAACGTTTTACATTTAAAACATATATTTTGGAATAAATCAATATAAAATTGAAAATATTACTCTCTTGTAAATAGTTCCCTGACGCGCTGCACCGCCACTGCAACATCACTCTCAGCCCAGTGTTATACTGGACACTGAACACACACTATAACCAGAATCAAAAATAAAGTCGCAATTAGTGTGTCCAGACATGTGTTAATTTCACTAATGGCCTGTTCCTATATTTTACCGATCGTTTGCCTTACTATCAGTTAAAATTTGACATAAGCTCAACAAGTAATGTCAAAATTTAACCGATGCTAGCGCAAGTGAATGAGTATTAATTTAGGAACCGGCTATGCGTGATTCCTCAAAAGCGGTAGCTTTAGACCCTCTGTAGCGCGATCCAGCCATGTCGAAATCAAGACCTTTTTTTACTTTTTTATTGGACAATTGTAAATTCTAGTATTCTTCCACGCATGTTGAGTTATTGAACTATACAAAGCAGTTTGACATTTTATTTTTGATATTCAGTCTTATATTTTTTGTGGCTGAACGTGGACAGTTATTATCATAAAAGTACGTATTTGTGGAAATTTCCAACTATACTTCTGTCTATCACTGGAAAGTTTATAGATACCTATTATTATGATAAAGTACCCTCGGCCTCTATGCTTTATTGGAATTACCTGTATTACATTCCAAGATGCTATATTACGTGTATAACTTAATTTATTTTACAATATTGCAAAGAGATTCTGTTGATTAATATTAATAGACTTTTCTTTAGTGTAATTATAACATAGTTTTATAAATGCTTGTCTCCTGCCTCCCTATATTATGAACAAACAATGTAGCCCCCACTCTATCCAAGGCGAATTGATGGACCTCATACATCATAGTGATGTTCTTCGTTATGTTGTCTTTTACACTCGTAATTAAAATTAGAATTTTCACAATACTAGAATGAAAATGAAGACAAAAACGTTCGGAAAACTACGTAATTCGAATAAAATACCATGATTAAGCTACCACTGCTTTTTTATAGTTTTACTTGATTTGGATTTTACTACTGATCTTTATTGTGAAATATGTGAACAAGTTATACGCATATGTGTAAATAAAAGCAGACTGTCTTATTGGTGGTTTGGTGCGAATTTCTGTCGCTGAATACAATATGTAAAAGTTGTGGTTTGTTAGCTGAGAGATTTCTATATTTTATACTAGATGTGCTTGCAACTTCGTTCTTGCAGGATTAAATAAGTAACCAAAAGATAAACACTCATATTGTGTATTCAAGCTGATATACAACGGATCTCGTTGAGGACTATCCCATACATCCAGATCATTATAAATATGTATATTAATCCTCTGAGCCCTGCAAGATATCGAAATCTATTATAAACGAAAATTTAAGCTAAAATTCCTTTTCCAATCTCCATTCAATGGAACCCGTCGAGACGTACTCCATACTTACGTTCAGAAACAGACGCAACAACATACAAAACCATATTTGAAGAAGAAGACCGCTCAATAATAATTTTCGTTTACGTAATAAAAGAAAAATTTATAAGAGAAAATATGTATGTAATAATATATGCGATCGCACCCGCTATATCAGCGGTTTTGATCTTACCGTTCGTGGTAAACAGCCCCACACGATGTATATAAACATTATTGTTCAACATATCAACAAGTTCATAACAACAGCGATCTCGGTGTATGTAAGTTTAAGTATCTATTTTAGATATCAATTAAAATTATAGCATCGTTAAAAAACAAAAGCCACTACTAGTAGCAAGACATAAACTACAAATGGCATTCTTACTTACAACAAGGGGAAATCCGCTTGAGGACTTACCACCGCGGGGCAAGCGCAATAGAGCGTGTGGTATTCACCACGTTAGGGTGTAATAGCACCTCCGAAAATATGCTATGACGACCCAAGTCGGGAGATAGCCACTAAATCCCTCGGTGTTACTTACTTCGTCTTATGCTATAGTGCTACGGGAAACCTAGACCTACATGACTAAATCGCTACTGTCGCTTCTTGACGTTTCATTATTAACAATGTATTTTTAAACCAAATCAGTTAAACGTTAAAAGCATCACTAAGTTTCTTTTCAATTTTGTATTGATATAGCGTATCAAAATTTAACAAACATATTATGGCTAGTGTCCACATAGATATTACATACATAAATGTAAAATTACGAAAATTGTTGTATTTGCTCCATCTCGCGAATAAGGTGAAACTGACCGTAACGATTTATACTTTAAATTGTTGTTTCTATCAGCCTTCTTCGATAGCCAATAGATTATTGAATTTTTTAATATAGAGGGTACAGGTAAGGACGACCGTCTTATTAGGGATCAACTGAAAGTGACTTGAAGCATGCATTACAAATAATAAAAGTTCAAAAACCGACCAGGCCATGTAGACAAGTGGCATTTGCGCTAAACGAATAGAATAGAAAATATGTGGGAATGACACATCGTTACGTGTAAGTATTATGGTCATTTCTTTTTCATTCCCATTCTGTTTTCATTTTATTTGTTTAGCCAGGTAGCGTAAAGCTGCTGCTGTTGGAAAATCGCGACGTGGTTAAATATACTGTTATGTGTAAGATAGAGCACAACAATCAACTTTTAATACGATACATATAAATGTATTATATTCGTAAAAAGACGAAAGGGCCGCTCTAGACCCCTAGATTGGCGCTAGTAAAGACCGTTTATAACGATTTGAAATGTGTAACATTTTATACTGATTTTGCAGTGTGTAACGCTGCTATGAATTTCTACTTTAACCGACTTCAAAAAAGGAGGAGGTTTCAATCGTCGGGATCTTTTTTTTATTATAATATACCCTCTAGCCACATTAGCGCTGGATTTAATATCTTTTGATGTTTTTTTTAAACACAAAGATGGTCCTTCTTATCTCTACTCTCCACAATCTTAAATGAGAACGAAGGTCATTAGCGGAGAACATTTTAAACAAAACAAAAAATGTGATAATTTTAGTACTCAAACAATTAAGTGAATTATACTAGTGATTCACACAAAGCTTTGTTGATATAATATTCCTTCAAAAGCTACAATCAGTAATACTATCGGGGCTTCATTAATGTTTGCCTGTCTGTGATAAGAATTTTCGATAACAATGTTAAACTGATAAACCAGTACCTACCGATTGTGCTTAACTTAATATTCGACAAAGTTAAAGAGGACGGTGACCTTTAAATCTGTTTTGAAGTTAACTGTAAACAAGGGTTTGAGTTTTTGGCGTAACTTAATAGGCGATATTTTACTGTGCAGTTTTATTATCAGAAAATAATATTGATAAAAATCGAGGAATAGTTGGAGAATATTGCTTGTTTTTAACGAAGAATTGTATATCTGTGTTGAAAATCTTAACTGTTTAGTGAAACTTGTTCTTCCAAGCTTTATTTAAAGATGGGAAATCGGGCTGCTGATGTTTTTTGGATCTTTCACAAATTTTAAGGACTCCCCATTTTGTCTTTCTACAATTTAGCAAAAGATGAAGATTATTTAACATCTCGAATAATTAGAAGTATTTGACACTTATTAGATACACATTACACACATTGTTCAGAGTCATAATATTAATAAAATGAAGAAAAAGTTTCTCTATGCATACATAATGCGGTATGTAATTTAACTGAAGCTACTGCCTAGGGTCTGACACTCGACGTAGCTTCAGGACAAACTCTTGTATGTAATTAATTTACTGATTAACAAACTGCCTCGATTGTTACCACAAAACGTGCCATTACGTTTTCCTTAAATAACAATGTTATCAAGCTGGCAGTTTTATATGTGGTAATTTGTCAAAATACTAACATAAAAACTGGTTTAAACGGGTTTTTCATTTGTAATGTAGCGATAAAACTATAATGTGTTGCGTCATATGCTAACGAAGCCATTGTCAAGTTTTTATTTCATTATTTGAGCAGATGAATATAACAACGCAGGTTAGCTTGCACACGTGGTAGCCACGTTGAATACTTCACATTTTAAATTAAACGAATTTTATTCTTAGGGTGGCGCTACAACTGGGATAATGCTACAGTTATAGACCGTTTCATTTCACACAGATGTGGTAATGGGTGTAACGCGTTATTTCTGATGTGATATTATGTTTAACTGTTAATGGCGTTCCATATTGAAAGTAACGTATGTTACTGTCAATATGGAGTTTATATTTGTTAACGTCTTTATTTTTAACTCAATAAATAAGGTGCGTTTGGTCTGTCAAAAATAATTTTAACGTTATCGCGGGTGTGGCCCCAGAATTATGTAGATTACGTAGATACCAATAAATAAAACTGAAGTATTTGGTTGCGATTTTAATGTCAAAATATGTGTCAATCCTTTTTTTATGTCCCTGCTCCATTGGGACAATGTTAGTGTTAGTGATTGCAGCCAAATATGTCCTGATTATAAAAATACAGGCGCTATTAATTAGCTATAGATAGATAGATAACACTTTGTTATACATCAATACAAAAATGAGCTTAATGACTCAAACTGTATCAACTTATGTACAAAGGGTATATGCTAAAATATGGGCATATTCATAATTATCAGCCCAAAGCAGCCCACTGTTGGTCACAAAGAACGGTCTCAAGCTTTTATACGTGGGTAATCCTGTCCTCATGTATACCTTTTCTAAGATGTTCATCCTTCACTGTCAATAAGTAGTAATGGCAGCTAAATGTATATTAGGCAACAAAACTGTGTAAGCGTAAAGAATTTTACTATCAAGATTCAATCCCACGTCTTTGGATAAGATTCGAAGTAACTGGTTGAAATCAAAAATTTACTCCAAAAACACAAAAGAACTATGCCATTTGAATTAAGTTAACGTACGTGGTATGTATTGAACTAAGGTTTATTCAATAGTATAATAATAATTTATTTATTTAAAGACAACACAGTCCACTAATACACAAACACGAAAGAAAAAAGTGCGACAATTTACACAAAGATACAATCAATAATGTTGTTAGTAATTAGTATTTAGTATTTCTAATGACTTACAATATAAAAACAAGAGAGATGGCAATGCATTCTATCAGATAGTAAATTAAAAGTGCTAATGAACAGATTTTTAGAAATTAATATTAGGTATAAGTTATTTTAGAATTTTACGCTAAAGTTAACCTACTGATGAACCTTTTAAGGATAGGTTTATTACCTAAGTTCTTCTTCCATAACATTATTCTCAAGTTCTAGAATAAACAAATCAAATGATACTTGAGATATAAAAAATCACAATCATTTTAAAGAAAGATTTTAAGAAACAATCATTAAAAGCCTATTTTATCAGCAAATCTCGGAAATTATGTGCTAAATGACAACAATGTTTTGAAAGTTTAACTATAGAATTTGCTTTGAAAACAAATAGCTCCATTCACGTGTACTGAATAGAAAAGTAAAATTCTACGTGTTTATTGTTACAGATACATTAAGTAAAGATGGTGGTACGAGTTGCAACAGATGAGCGGCCGTTTGAAAATCCGTCTTCCGATGAGAGTGGAATTGGCAGGAGTGACTCGCCCAGCGAGGATACTGAACCAGAAGCAGCTTTGGTAAGTTATTTAATTTTATTAGGAGAGAGGGGTGTTTGTCTTGATATATAAAAATGAATGTTTGTCTGTATGTCTTTTATAGAATCGTAAACTATATGTTTGACCATGTGATCTTTAGCAAAGTTGTTGTACACGAGCCAGAGAAAGTTTCTGAGTTGGTTCACAATTGGACCCGGTGGCGCTGCTCTCGGCATATCGATTGAAACTTTTCCGGGCGACGTCTGCCGGGATAGCTAGTGCAAAATAAATAAAAGATAACCTTAGATGTAAAGAGATGATAATTTACAATATAATGATATCCACGACTGTTCTGAAAGTTTTTAGTAAGGTTATATAGTGTTTATATTTTGAAGTCTTATCTTTTGAAGAACTTTTTAGTAGACATTACTCAGATATTAAGCGTCGATGAGTAACGTTGAAATTATTTAACAGATGTGTACCAGTTGCGTAAACCTAAAAAATACTTAGGTGTGGTTGTTTTAAACCTAATAAAATGAACCGTGTTACGTTAATAGGTTTTTAGATGAATTACTCATAGTACACTTTTATTGTGTTTGATTTCACTATTATTTTAATAATTTGGTTATCTCTTTTCATTTTAATATATACCAAGATGAATCAGAAAGTTTTTCACTTATTCTCAAAATTAAAAGGGGAAATTTAGTTTCACGAATATAATGCGCGGTTATGGCTGCCGTAGAGGAGTTTTTGGAGACTCAAGAAAAACAATAATTTTCGCAAGGTAAAAAGAAGTTAGAAACGCGTTATTCTAAACGTATTGGAGAGAAATTGTGTAGAAAAATAAAATATTTGCATTTTTTATTATTGATTCCAAGAACTTTTCGACTCACCCTCGTATAATTAGTCGGTACCTACTCTGTACTCTAATTTCTCAATTCAATCAATGATTTTTAGACCTATGTAATAATATAAAGTAAGAAGGCAGACCTCTTTGCTAGCACATTTTAAAAAAGCAGCATTTAAAAAGCAAAGCACTTGACGTTTCATGTCAATAAAACATGTAACATGGCCAATAGATTTTTGGAAATAATCAAACTAATTGGACCATCCGACATGCCTCCACCTTCGAATATTCCTTTTTGCTATGTCATACATAGCTTATCTTAACACATTTTTGATTTTCGTGGTAAGCTTACACCTATGCACAGTTCTATTGGGTTTTGAAAAATAGATAGATGCCGTGGTCTAAAAGGCAAAGCTCAGAACTTACAGAAACACGTCGAAGCACAAACAGATGTCATTGATAAGAAATCAGAATGCATAGAAACTTGCAGCTGTGATGAATAGATATTGGAAATATTCTGATACCATGTTATAACCAAATAGATACTATACTGAATACCATAATCAAACAGATAATGACAGGGTTTGAAAAGAAACTGAAAAGAAGGAGAATGCTGCGTAAAATAGCAGAGAAACTTATCAATGCTTGCCTACTGGCTACTATATCTTTAGCATTCGCTGAAATCACTGTGACAGTACTACTAATATTGCTTTAAAGTATCCTTAAACCGCTTTAAAAATGACTTTTAAACATGTGGCAAAACAAGAAACATGTTTTAAGAACATCGTCGATTAAATAATGGCACTTTAGCGTGGTTGTGTATATTTGTAACTTGTATTTTGGCTTCTTTATATGTTAGAAAAAAGAAAAACTATATAAACCATTAAATGCTGAATCACATGGTCACGTATAGCTAGAATCATGATCTCATTCAATTGCAATCTGAAGATGAAGTAGCTATCGGATATAAATAAACCCATCTATAGCTATAATAAACTCAAAGTTTATTAGGTAATATATTTGTCAATTATAATACAAAACAATCTAACAAAAGACTTTCATTTGTAGTTATCTGAAGTTTGTACATATATCAATAACGATCACGTCTGGTTGCCAAGGCTAGTCAATTACATTAATTTGATGGCGAACTTTTCTAGAATCAATAAGAAAGCGTGTTGATAAGGCATCATGATGTGTTCCTAGTATACAGACATCATATTAATGTCATTAAAATAAAGCACAGTAGTATTAAGTTTTAGTAATACAATATTTATAAAATATACGTGCGAAATGCCGACAGAGCAGAAAACTGGTAATGATACTTATGTTCCCGCACCCATATTATGTTATGTAACATTGATGTTATGGGTTTTATTAGATTATGTACCATGAAAACACACCCCATACAAGGTCATTCAGTAAAGTGCTCGGTTCTTAGAAAAACGCTCTGTTCTAATTATTACTTTAGTGTTTCATAGGGCCTATAGAATATTAATCGGTTCTAATACTTGTAATAGTTCGGTTTTTGTTACTTAAAAGTGATTGCATAAATCTAAATGTATGATATTTTTTTACGTCACATATTTATAAACTTCTTATATCTATTTACATGATTAATATGGTCTCTACTAATTCTTTGAACGTGAACTTGATTCGTGTCAAGTTCGTACAATCTGAATGTCAAGAACGTTTGCGTTACGTAAGTTTATAGAAATTTAGCATAAAACCCAAAAATTTCCATTATGATTGGCAGGTTTTGGCTAAGAAACACAAGCCCTGTTTTCGTTACTTTCAGGGTTAAAGAAAATTGTCTTATGCTTTAACGCGTTTAAGGAATTAAGTTCGGATTTTCATTCATCCGATAAAAGTAATCTATAAACTAAACCGTTACTGGTTGCATATAAAAGAAATTGAAATAATTGAACTGGAATAAACTGAGATTTTATTTTAATACTGTTGTATTTAATCCTTGGACTAACTTTAATCTTGTTATTGATTGAAATATCAGCCCTAAAGCTATTTAGTTAAAACTTTTTACATTGAAAAATGAATGAATGAATCTTTATTTGTAGAACTAAAGATAATATTATACAAAAGATGGTAAACAAAGTCAATTGGTCTCACTGTATGGACCTAAATATGGTCCTACAAATATTTACTTATAAAATTATAAAAGTTCTAAATATATCAACATAATTTGATTAATCATATATTAAATACAGAAATAACAATTAGTCAACAATATAGAGTTAATCAGATGTTAAGGCAAATTTTTTTGAATTTAACCCTTTTCTATTATTGTGAAATAAAGGAGGTTATTAAAAGTCTTCTTACAGTTATAATTTTAATTGTTTATTCGCAAGTCTTCGTTATTTTCCCACAATAATGAGATATTAAACACTTGTAGTTGAAAATGAAAGTAAATGCAGATACTGTCTGTAACAATTCTATTTTCTGTTAACAGGTTGTACCGCCAGATGGTGGATGGGGCTGGGTGATCGTCGCTGCCTCTTTTATGTGCAACGTACTTGTTGATGGAATCATTTTCTCCGGAGGATCGTTGTCCAAATCCATCAAGGAAGAATTCAAGGTAAGATTTTAATCTTATCAAGTTTATTGTACGTGCAATAACTCTTGCTAACGCATAATTGTTGGCATTTAGTTGAGTATTCCCTTTATGGACTTTAATTGCCTTTTTAATACTTAAAGAGCAAGTTAAACTATTATACTGGGGTTTCGTCTGTGTTAGTGTTAAAGATTTATTCTGTGGCTGAATACTTCTTAATTAAAAAGTTATCTGACAATATTTTACGACATTAACAATGTAGCATCTCAAATTGCAAATGAAACCCATCGGCCATAGGCCATAAATGACCTTTAGCTTTATCCTAGATGAAGCCCCACCGTATGAGTAACACAAAAAACAACACTATAATCATCGACATATGTTTGAAAATTAGACTTGTTTTAAATTCCTAGACTAGAAAACGAGATTAGCTCGCACTGCTTTGCTCTAAAGAAAATAAACTAACAAGCTCACAAACCTCCAGACAGTCTCGTGCGCTATTTATTTTTAACTCAGAACCGAGATCACACCTTTGATGCACGTTTAATACTGGCGTCATTGCCGTGCCTCCATTCAAAATCATAAAACGTAACCGCTTTATTAGGAACTACGGTAACCAGAGTGCCAAGTAGGTAAAGTGGTCGCATGACGCGCTTTATTTTGTATACACGATTTGTATCAGAGCCTCCAATGAAAATAAATATAAAATGTACACGGCTTTTACAAGATACGTAATGCTTGCCGATTATAAGATTACGTGCGGTTTTGAAGATTTGCCAGAATGAATTGTATCAGTAGATACTAAGAAAAAGTTTGTTTGATTTTATGGCACGTACGAATTTTCCAAGTCCATTTGTTCAGAAGCAATAAATTTATAAAAGCTTTACTAAACATGAAGTAGGTTTTGAAGGCGTTTAAGTTCACTCATTTTCTATTGGAATGTAATTTGTATGCTGGAACGTTTCAACGCATCGTGTTTAGATAGGATTCGCATTTAAAATACACTCGTAAGAAGAAGTGAAATGCAGTGAATTGCGTGGCAGTTTTAGATTTAATCATACAAAACTACACAAAAATAGTAGGTATGTAAAGTATGTAATTTTTTGTTAACAAAATCACTCAATATTCTTACGGACGGTGATTTGAAGGTGATGAAAAATATTTTGATTAAACTGTAACATTGAGATAACCGATTTGTTATACCCGCCTTAGACAAGCATAAAGGATATTACTATCATTTCTATTAAAGATCTCGAGGCTCGAGTCCAGTTTATGTGATTCGAATTAAATTACTTGACGTTTTCGAACAAATTCAACCTCGCTCATCATTCGTTATCCGATTGTATATCATCGACTCTGCAATAGGAGTTACAGCTTATGAATTAAAACTGGTTATAAATTGGGAGCGGTGAAAGACTTTCGACCACCTCATCTTTAATCTGGTCTTCATTACATTAGAAAAAATAAATGTGTGATGATTGACAATGCGGTTCGTGTTGACCGATACTCAAGGTTGTCAGCGTGTGAAGTGGGTCATTCGGAAAATGAATGTTAATTGACAGGTATACCTACGTTAAAACTATAACGGTTTCTAGCCGACTAAATGAATGTGAATATATTTTTTTAATTAAGCTACTTGAAGTCATTGTGAAACTGAAATATACGGAAATATTTTAGTGTATGCTAAGTAACTACGCCAACATCAATTCGAAAAAATAAACGTATTGACAGCTGAATTTTCGAAAACTTTTTTTCGAAATTTTCCTTTTTTTGTCTATTTGATTACGTTCATATGACGACAGATTGAGGGCGTAGATGCTATTATGCCATAAATTAAGTGACGCAGGCGTGCTCATTTGGACTGCAGCCAAAGAATATGGTTTAAGTCGTCAGCACGATCATTTGATTTTTCATTATAAAATTTAAATAAGGTGTAGTACGTTTGATACTCCCTGTAGATAGCAACATTTAACAGTGAAATACATAATATTATTAATAATTATTCTAGCAATAATTAATTATACCATTATTATACAAGCGCTTGCATCTAATCTGAAAAGGGCATATAAAAATTAGGCGTTGTTTAATTCTTAGTACATTTCTCGCGTTGAGTTCCACACAACGTTGATAGCACCAGAGGATTCTTTAATTTCGGGAAAAACATTCCTATACCCGGAGATATTGCTGCTTTCATTAGCTCTGGAAATTTCATCCATGTTTTGTCAAAAGGTAGGTTTCATTTATTTGCCATTAGCCAAGCAGTAAGATAAAATAAATCTAGCCCCAAAAGTACCATTAAGATTTTTTTTACGAGGGGAAATCTGAGTATGGACTATTCGTCTGTAGGTTGGTGATACAATCCCAAAGAAAGGCTATGACCATCCGAAACGGGATATCCAATGAAACCTCTCGGTGTCCCTAAGCCTTTGGCTAGTGTTAAGGTGAGTCCTAACGACTTAAACCTAAAAAGTTTACGTAAAGTTCAAACAAAAGTTACATTGTGAGAAAAGTATGCCTATAACGAATGTCAATTTATAAAAGAAGCCTATGAAAAATATTTGTAAAGCGTTTCGTTAAGAATGTTTTCCATAATTTAACGTTTAATTTCAATTAAAACCAAACAAAAACATCCGAGTATAGAATAGAATAAAATAAACATTTATTGTATAAACTGGCACAATTATAAAATTACAAAGTTGTTCGAGTTTCTTGTTGGAACGACAGTTTGTCCTTTCGGACGTACAATACAGGCGATTGTAATGGTGCCTGGCCATAATAACATTATTTAATCAAACAATAAATTATTAAATTAATAAAAAAACTTTATCTTTATAGAACCATTAATCAATGTCACATTACTATAAATAATATTTCATCGTCAAATAATCAATTTCAAAATTAAACTGTTGTACATTACGTGTGTCGTCATATATTATAATATATATTCGTTTACTGTATAATATGCTTTTTGTGTTAAAAATGTCTTAACCTTATATAATATAGTCATAGCGCAAATTTATACACATTATGTAGGATATGAGTATGTACCTCTTACTACAAAAGTAACACTATTATAAAAATTATAAAATATACATTTGACAAGCACACATATGGAGGTAAATATTTGTTTATCAATTTATCTTTATTTATATTGCTTTTAAATATGATTTGGAAATTATTAAAAGTAGTCAGGGGTCAAATATTTGTGAATATTAAAATATTATAATATTTTAAAAAAATAAGAACGGGACCTAACAACATCCCCCCCCCCCAGCCTCAGGCATATTGTAGATCTTTCACTTTTATTTAGCGTTAAATAATCATATTTTTGTAACAGCCCAAAAAATCACATTTTATTTAACAGTTCTGATTTTCCTAAACATGTTCTATTTCATTATTGTAGATTTTGATTGTTCTACTCAAATAAAGGAAACCAAAACAACTTGTGATGTAAAAAATATAAAACTAGTTTCTTATAAGTATGCAAACAAAACACTTCAATACTCGTAATCATTATAATAATGTTAAGGCCAAGGTCCTAATCTTTCATTGGAACCATTTATTCTATTAAATGGAAAATGAATGGCGTTTAAAAGAAATTACAAAATTAAATGCTTCGTTTACCATTGTGATATTGTAACAAACTTTATTTCTTTTAACAATGATTATCCCTAGATTATTCTTTTTGAAGTTCACTTTCAATAGAAAAACTACCAAAAATAGTGCTGTTAGTGATTCAAACTTTAATTGAATCGATCAAGTAAATATAGAAACTATTAACATTTTATACATTATAATACTTCGTAATTTGTTTTTGTTTATATAATTTCAATGTTGTTTTTATTTTAATCTTCCGCTTAACCCAACGATTTTCAAGGGTCTGATGTATCATAATTATTTAAGTGCCTTAGCAAATATATTATTATTTTCTATCTTCACACCTACTATTCTACTTAGATTTATATTTTATCATTTCACCAACCAATTCATTTTGATACACAGAAACATTTTATAAACATGTTTGTCTTTAAATTATTCTCTCTATTATATCTCATTAATATTCTTATTGACTTTATCAGGAGTCAAAACAATGTCAAGTGTCTCAAAATTTACATTGAGACATTAGGTATTAGACCAAAGTAATTAAATATCTGCACTGTATGTCTAACTTTACAAGCCGAGATGGTTTTAAACGTAATTAATTAAACAACTTAAACTACTTCGACACTCGGGGTCAGCAAGTGGTCACTTATCATTATAACCACTCTTGTAATGAAGTTATATATTGAATAGAGTTATTTGTCCATCTTCCTATTTGATTTACTTAACATTTTATAGAAAGAAATATGATACTATTCAACACTTATAGTTCAAAACATGTTAACAGTCATTTAGTAGGGATCATTCACATTATTTTTATTGCATGAGTTCAGCAGACAGGTATACAGTCCATTTGATGGAATGTAGTTAAAGTCAGCTATAGATATTTGTAACACCAAAGGTGCTACCAATATGCTGCCGCTCTGTGAAGGGAGACCGGCCACTAATGCCAGAACACAACTCAAGGTTGTAATGGCAGCATACACTAGACCAAGGACGGTAGCCATCCAGACGGGCAAATACCCTACCATCTAGATATGGTTGTTTTGTCGCCTTTTACGACAGGCCACCCGCCGTAGAAAATTGTATTCTTTCTCCGTTCCTCCAGGGGAAGAATGCGTAGATTCTATATTTCAGCTAGTATTTAAACTTCAGATACGTAGGTATCTCGCTGAAACTCTCATTTTCTGAATTAAAAGTATCCTACGTTAATCTCCTTTATAAAAACTATAGAAACGCATCTATTTTAGAACGATGAGAAGTGCTAGATTTAATAAAACAATACAATGTTTTGTTATGGAAAGTTTGATTAGAATCAGATAATTCACAAGGCTGTCAAGAAAAAAGACACCCAAAAAAGTCACTTTCACATTTGTACATTGCATTTGTATGGATTTTTGTTCACTACCAAGCCTGAGCTTCTAACATTTACTTATCGATGTATTTGCAACAGTTTCAATAACCCTTTCCAGCAACGTCATCGTAGAAAGCCAAGCTCTCTGTAGTGGTAACAAATTAAGCACGTACATATACAATAGGCAAGGTTGTTGCGTCCAATACAACACAGGTTAAGATAAACCTGTTTGGGTCGCAGCGCTAAAGATTAACGCGAAAGCCTTCTGCTCGAGTCGGCTACCTCAGCAGCATTGAAAATTTTCCACTGTCATAAAGTAAATCTTGCAGTTGCAAAGTACGTACTATTCCCACCATACAGTCGCTAGGTCAATGAACGATCACGGCCTCGCGGCGCCATTAAAACTGATCAGGTTGCATTTTTGATTAGGATAAATGATTCGTTTCTTATAACGTATCCAGTGCATTGTTTCATGTATCGTCAATAATATTTATTGTCGGTATGTTGTTTACCAGTTTGTGATAAACTGTTGACCGGGGTCATTACGATATGACGCTTGTTATGTGCTCACACGATTTATTTCTGAGTTGGAAGAGATATTTTTCTTATCCAATGACTCTACTGTCATACATAATTATTATATTTTATGCTATGAATCTCTTGGGTAATTCTATTGGTTTATAGACATCTCACTGATGGACTCGAGCGTCTTCTATGTTTGTTGCAATGAAGGATATACCCGCTGCGGTTGTCCATTATTTGTAGCACTACGCACAAAAGGTGGAATTACTGAAAAGAGATATTGCCTCAACGGTGTATGCTTTTCGGCATTGATTCGAAAATGTATTATTAAAATAGGACGCAGGTGCATTAGCCAGTGATACAAAGTCACAAGCTACTACAACTTGACAGTTCGCTAGCGATTCATTTGTGATAATTTGTAAAAAATAGTCCTCTATAAACAATTTCTTTCATAAATATGTAGGTAGCCTCTTTGGAGAACATTTTATTTCGAAAAACACAAAGAAGAACCGATTACACTAATTTAAAGTGGGTCGTCACCACGGACCACATCACGGACTTAAGAGTAAGTTGGCGGACTTTGGCTCGACGACTTTCTGCGCTTCTGAAAGTTTGCGTACTAATTAACGGTGACAGACGGGCGAAAAGTATAGTCAAGCCGTACGGGTCCTTATTCGTACGTCCATCAGCCCTTTAAAAAAACAAAACCCCTTTCGGGCATAGTTTCCTTTAGTTCTCACTTTAAAATATACTAGTTTTGTAAATTTGAAAGTAAATCGCAATGGATCGCAATAGTTTTCACGATCAAAAACGTAACATTTAAAGCTATTCTAGTAAATATAAATCAAATGCCAATGTTGAATATTTTATTTTTCCAGCTGGGTACAGAACAGCTTTACGGCAGATTTTGGAGATGTATAAAAGTATGACAGATTGTATTGACCTCTTGGCTACAAAACAGATTGCAAGCGTGAAACGTCAATAAAATATTGGTTTAAAACGGTGGCGCCAGGGCTGGTATTGTGCCAAAATGAACAAAGTAATCGTCTCGAATTTTTTCGCTACCCACATATAATGTACTACTATTATTGTGTAACTTTTGTTTTGTAATTTCAGAACATTTGTCGTTACATTCAGGCGTCGATGTATTTAAAATTACATATATTTTTAGTCCAAGGGCTCCGTTCACGTTTATAAACAGATCGCCGACTTTACGCAGGTCGTCGGTCCAACGGGTTGGAGGGCGTACTACATTACATTTGCTCTAGAAAAAGACTCCTCAGCTCCATCAGTAATAGTTCTGTCGGTTACTTTTGTTCACATACGTCTTCCCTCATTTCAGATTTTATGCATACAAAAGACCAAGCATTAGCTCGCTGAGCGATCTGCTGGTGGCCCAATCCTGGCAGTAGTGTCCATGTCTCGTCTGCGTTATGGCGGGAAAGCATAAACACTATTTTGTATTTCTGCTTAGGCAATCAAGTAAAATTATGTTAAACTAATAATTTTATTTATCTTTTTTGTACCATTAAATCTAGAAAATGAACTTTATGGTAAATAAAATTTATGTAACATAATAAAATGTCTATTTACATTTTATTATGTTAAATAATCCAAGCCTCTAAACTATAATAGGAAAGGTATGAGAAGATGAATAATAATAACATTCAATTAAAATCCTTAATCCTTATCCTTGTAGGTACCATAAGTAATTAAAATGTTTTTGCTTAAATGAGGAAAAATATATAAACTACTCTATTTAACGTTTAGTTAAGCATGTAATAAAATTAAATCTTTACTAATATTAAAATGCGAAAGTAACTCTGTCTGTCTGATCCGTTTTCACGGAAAAAGTACTGGGCCGATTTGGCTGGAAATCGGTATATATTTTTTCGATGCTGAGGATAAAGATATTTTTTATTTACGTACTTTTTATCCTGAAATGCGATAATTTCTGGGTTAAAAATATATTTGTCTCTCTTTTTGTTATGCTTTTACAGAAAAACTAATAGAACGTTTTGGATGAATATTGGGGTCGATGTGGACATGGTGGTCGATTTGGTCGATGTAGTCGATTTAATCATTTTGGTGTACATATGTAGTTTTAATACCGAAAATTGGCATAGATACTTTTCATTAATAAAAACATATTACCTTACTATTAATATAAAGTTGGCATTACTTATATGCAGCTTTTGTCCAATTATAATCAGTAGTAGGGCAAATTAAATAATAGTTATATAGGAACAGTCTATTGGAGGGCGTTGACATTATTATGGAAGATATAAATTTGGCATTAAAAACTACAATTAAAGTATTCAAACCGGCAATTATATGTCAATACTTACTTGTCGTATGGAAATATACCCACTTATTATCGGTTCCAACATCTTACCGATCGTTCATTTGCCTTACTATCGGTTAAAATTTGACATAAGCCCCATACAAGTCGAAATTCAACAGATGGTAAGCCAAGTGAATGAACAGTAAGATATAGAAACCGGCCATCAATTAATAATTATTGTATCATTATCTCAATTACCAGTTGATTAAAGGGGCAAAAGAACATGCTTAAAATAAATCAAGAGAATCATTAATTTTATTTACATCAGATATAATTTAATTGAGATCTCGTATTTGTTTATTCTGGA
Organism: Dendrolimus punctatus; assembly: GCA_012273795.1. Lineage (NCBI taxonomy): Eukaryota > Metazoa > Arthropoda > Insecta > Lepidoptera > Lasiocampidae > Dendrolimus > Dendrolimus punctatus. The sequence continues at coordinate 14,689,302 of CM022527.1, forward strand.
TTCTTCTGCTACATATTTAAATAAAATAACTACCCGATACCTACTTTATCTAAATATGTTTTCAGAGAAAAAGCAAGGGATTTAATACAGTAGTCACAAGAGCGAGCCGCAAAGAAAACATTAGGTTGTAATATAACCTTTGATAAACTACACCTAATTATTTTCCTCTTCAATCACCGATAGAACGACACTCGATATCATATCATATTGTTCAAATATATGTTTTAAACATATCTTGAAGAATTCTTTAATGATTTTTTATTACGCTATTGTTTTGACTAGCATTTGATGATTCAGAGAGATAATCGATAAATTTTAGAATATCTCGACCGTCGGATGGTGGTCGAGTCGAAAAAGTTGACTATAACAATAAGAAAACATCATTATTCAAGAGGCGAGTATATTTCTGACACAATATAATTTTGGCAATTGTTGAATTTTTTGGATTCGTCCATCACTAGATTAGCATCGGCTTAGGCATAAGGGCGTCATTCATATTCAGCTGCCATAACTCATGTCACTCGTGTTCCGTTATGCAAACATGGCGAATGGCAGTCGAGAGTACGTATGCAACGTGGTTAAGCAAATAGGACCACACAGACTGACAGTAAAACGTGTCTAGCTGCAACTTAGACATTACGGTACAAGGCTTAGTAATATTATAAGCAACACTGACCATTGTTTACTTGTCCAATTTGTGTCACGGCAGTGTCATGAGGGAACTATAAAAGCATACATTGATTTTATTGAAGAAGATTATTACGAATGACAATTGTACAGTAACAATGTAATTCTAAATTGCTAATCTTACATAACTAGATGGTAACTCAAGTCATTTTACTCTAGAAGTTCTTATTTGAAAACATAATATTTTTTAGTCTTTGAAAACAAAACATTTAAAAATCCAGTCTTAATAAGTTTCTACTCATTTTTACAGATTTATAATAAATTTCCTTTTAAGTTGCCCGCAATAGATCGCTATTAATCATAATGCTGCTTATTGCATAGATAAACATATATGGTTCTAACCCAATGATATTTGTTCTAACCATTGTAACAATAATACATAATATTGCTACATAAATGGTTCTAACTTAATTAACATATGTTATGGTTTATAGCTCAGTACATATTAATGTCAACAAATATATCTGCGATCAATTAATTTGTCGCACTTAATAGGGATATTATTCAAGGAAAACTCAGTCTTGTTTTTATTACTACTACATACCACACTGTTATTTTGCGAGCTGTACATGTCACACATCGCATGATGTTTAACAAGCCGTTGAACTTCGAGCTTACCAAATCTATACATATAATAAAATTGTAGAGGTCGAATTTCTGTACAATGAAAAAAATGCTAAAAACCGAGTCAGGGGGATGTAAGAAGTGAAATAGAACTAATTTAGATTTTTTTTTTCGAATTTTTGTTTCTCTGTTTGTACCGGCTAATCTCCGAAACCACTGGACCGATTTACATGAAATTTTGTATGGTATTAGCTTATATCCTGGTCAACATATAGGATACTTTTGATCCCGAAAAATTAAATAGTTCCCGTGGGATAGTTAAAAAGCTTTAATTACTTAACAGCTTATAACAGACTAAAAGTAATTTGTCTGCAAAGTAACATAATAGAAGCAGATATATTGACAGGGTGTGGTTTCAGTGAGAGAGTTTTATCTTATATATATGTCGGAGAAGGCCTCGTTCTCACGACATCTCCTTTATTATTGCAGATTTAGTGGGCGTCATCAGGATAAAATGCGAGCATAAAACACAATGGCCACGGTTTATACATTTTTAATTTAGATTCGATGAACATTTTGACATAGTTTAGACCGCGCAGCCCTGAACCCAGGGCACCGCTTATACTTCCAAATTCAATACTATCTTTAAAATTCTCAAAGGTCCAACTCGACCTGTTGCCACCAACCAAATGTGCCACAAAAATTCCTCCTTCTACCGAAGTAGATACTACTAAAGTATAGAGGGCGTCTGACCCCGCTCCGAGCCATAAGCTCTGCTCTCATTGGTCGTTTGTTAAATTACAATATTCATAACTTTTATTAGGTTAGAACGATCTTTAAGTTATAGAAACATTTAACAAATCAAATAAAATAGAATTAAGAATTTTAAAAGTAGTTAAAATGTAAACAAATAATATTGTGCGTTATAAATCCAATCAACAATTATCCGATTTATATCTTCCCTCCGACATCGGAGGAAGATATCTGCTTTATATATTATATATGTATATAATATATAAAGCAGATAACTTTGTTTCTTTGTTTGTTTGCTTAAACGCCCAATCCCAGGAACTACTGGTCTGATTTGAATTTTTTTCAGTGTTAGGTAGCCAATTTATCGAGGAAGGTTATAGGCTATAAGCCATCACGCTAAGAGCAATAGGAGCGGAGCACCAAGGAAGAATGTTTCAAAATCGCGGGGTTTTTTTTAACTTACCTTTTTTTAACTATTCCAGCTAGTCATTCATATGTCAATATAATTAAACAGTGCATGCAGAAATATATTATAATTATGTTTATCTTGACTAGTCTTTGAGTAACACGGTTAGTAGGTTGACAGTCAAGAAATCGCCAACGAAAATTCGTCTGTGGGAAATACCAATCTGCCTTCCTGTTACAATGCATTTGCCTACGTATCTTCTTTCGTAATTAAACAACGATTAACATAAGTAACCTATATTTTATAGCGTTTGATCATTTAAGCTTCTGTCTTTTTAACTAAATCCGTACTATAATAGGTTTCGAAACAGTTCATTTCATTTTAATTATTATTTTTTTGTTTTTTTTTTTTGCGGGAGAACAGCAGACAGGCAGACGGCCCACGTAATGGAAAGTGGTTACCATCGCCTATGGACATTTGCAACACCAAAGGTGCTACAAATGCGCTGCTGCTCTCTTAAGGGAGACTGAAACCTGGTCGCTAATGCCGGAACACAACCCAAGGTTGTTATGTCGACATACTCTAGACCAGGGGTGGTAGCCATCCAGTCGGGCAAATGCCCTACCACCTGGCTGTGGGTTGTTTTGTCGCCTCTTACGACAGGCCGCCCAGCCGCAGGAAATTATATTCTTTCTCCGTTCCTGCACAGATAAAATATATAGCAGTATAGCAGTAGTATCGTAATAATAACTTTATTGTCTGGTCAATTCACAATTTCACATATACGAATCCTTAATAACAATACACGTGATCATCTAACGTACAATGCATGTATCAAGTCGTCAATGTGCAGTTTTGTCAGTCGTCTGAGAGTCAAGACCTTGTACGTTCATGACGTGGGAATTTGGTTAATTTAATTGTAGGTATTTCATATCCTATTATCAACTTCCTGTTGCGGTTTGCATTCATGGTTTATTAAAATAATAAGCATAATAATGTGCCCGTAAAGCGTAACATTTCTATTATTATTATGTTCAAGTTGAACTTCATAAATAAACTAGTAAGCTGTAAATTACCTACTGACATGATCTTTTTTCCATGCTAGCGGTTAAGAAGCTACGTCTCATTTTACTGGCGTGAGTTCGAATTATCTTTGGAGAACGTGCAGGTTTTGATGTTTGAGATTCGCTAATATGCTTTGAACATCCGTTCTCCAAAGAATAAAGAAACCCAGCGGCAGGACATTTATCTACGAATTTATTTATGGCTCCGATCGCGGTAATCTACCGATGTGTACAACGAAAAACAATGTTTATTTCATTTGCTTATTTGTTCGTTCATCACCGATTGAGCAATTTACACATTACCATGAAATGTTGTAACACTTGTTTGATTACTTTCGACAACGGTATGTTCATGTCCGTCTTAACTCTGAAAATGATTTGATTTACGAGGGATTTGGATAGAACATTTATACCTTAGAATAATTACACCTAATTAAGGTGTAATTATTCTAAGATTTACACAAACGCAGCCTCGTAAAATGTTTTATTTCGTTATTATACTTTTTAAAAGTATAATTATTCTTAATAGTATAGCTTGTAGTGAATAACAATCTTAGGATATTGTATTAAATATTTTGTTGTTTGGTAGAAATAAAAATATACATTGGAGAGTTTGAGAAACATGCTGCTCTATTCATGTAGTGCCAAGTATTTTTCAACTTCTCAACTCGTGCCAATGAGATCAAGGTGTTTTCTACGAGTTTTACGCAATCCAAATCCTGTTGCTCGTAATTTGATATACCACCTAAACTCTAATTCACTCTGACCTGTACCATGCCGGTATATATACGGGGTTGCTTTACGAGATCACTGAGAGCACGACTATTGAAACGTTACTGAAATGTTATATTAAAGAAAAAATAAATCATAATTAGGCCATAATGTAATCATTACAATGACATAATACCAATTGCCTTTTCCTTATTTTCAGATATCAGAAGTGAAGGTCGCTGCAGTGAATTCATTGTTGACTGGTTTTTATCTACTTGCTGGTCCTTTCGTCTCGGCATTAGCAAACAAGTAAGTGGAACATATAAATTCATTTCCACCAGTGGCCCGTCTGCCTGTGTGCTGAACTCATGCATTAAAAAAATCTGTACAAAAAACATTAGCTGTAATTTATTTTCTCCATTGCATCAGCTACCTGTTTCAAGCTTATTAAAATCATTTCTAATTAAAGCTAACTAGAAATTCGTCTCTGTAATGTTACCCGTTCTGACTAAGAATGAGATATTAATACAACAGTATATTTATTGTTATTGCCGGCTTTGCCTATATATACTATAGTGTATGGAGGGTAGAGGTAAGGTGAACCATCTCTGTATATGAAGAAGTGTCACCACATTTGCATCGGGGTGAATTATAAATAAAGCAAGAAAGCGCAAAGCGCAAGATGGACGGTCTTTGAACTGTTATTTACAGCTTGCAACTGGACTTCAACTATTTACCTATATGTGGCGCACACCGGCGCTGATCATAGGGAGCGATGCCGCTCCCGACTACTCCAAAATGCAGGCCTATATCTATGTCATAACTTTTGATTCAACCTAAAATAACTCTTAGAAATAGAACAGAAAGTTAAAGATTATATTGCGTAGTGTCGCATTATTTTGTAACTCATTTCTTCTTAAAAAGTCTTTTTACCCGTGTACCTTCCGAACCAGAACTCTCATAGAAAGGAAGGAAAGGGTGCTTCTCGACATCATTTAAAATTGCACCATGTGCACCTGTGTTTTTGGTCATATATGATTGAAATTATTCATTTTAACCGCGCGTCTACTGGTCTAGGATTCCAGGGTATTTTTTACACACAGGCGCTACATGGGAAGCCGCCTCTGTCTATTGATATCGTTAATGTTTTCTAAAAAAAAATATTTTTAGGTATGGCTTCCGGATAGTGACAATCCTGGGTGCTTTGATATCGAGCGCTGCTTTCGCGATCTCTTTCTATGCAACTAGTGTGGAATATTTGTTTGCAGTCTATGGCATTTTAGGAGGTAATAAAGCATTTAATTTATTAAATTACTTCAAGTCCTAATAAATACTTACTTCTTTCCTACTACTGGGTTCTGGTCTCTCCCATTCTTGAAAGACGGTATGCCTCCCACTCTTGTTCAAGGTGAATTGTGTAAAATTTCTTACTTAGATAATATCGTTTTTGCAGGTTGCCCCACGATGTTTCCTTTCCGTTAGCAGGTTTTAGGAAAAGTGGCTAAGAATTAGTATACAAGAATTGAATCTCCATTCTGTCACTTGATCTTATCATTAAAATGAGAAGTTAGAATTAGCCAGTAAACTATCACTATTTTTGATTTACATTTTAAGAGAATACGAGTATTTTAATAAACATAACAATGTACCCGTCGTAAGTATGTACTATTATTATGTTCAAGTAGTAGTATAATATTGATCTGGGTAATTTGTGTTAAACTAAATTATTTAAATATTTGTTGAACAGCCTATAATAGCCTGCTAAGGATTTTTTCGACGTTGAAATTTTTATATACTTTATTTTTTCCTATTAGGTATCGGTCTATGCATGATTTACATGCCAGCCGTTCTGACTGTTGGATTTTATTTCGAGAAATGGCGTGCCCTGGCTACCGGTTTGGCACTGTGCGGTTCTGGTGTAGGAACCTTCGCCATTGCACCTATCACAAACGAATTAGACGCTAATTACGGTTGGAGATACACCATTCTTATTCATGCAGGTTGGTTATATTATATTTCACTGTAATTATTATTTTAAAAATTATTCTCTAAATTATTACTGCTTCTTAATTATGTAAAATAATTCATAAACGTAAACGTTAATACAATTTTGTTATTCCGTTTTTAGCAATGTTGTTGCTGTGCATTATCTTCGGAGGCATGTTCCGACCAATCAAACCTGTCCGTGTAACTCTCGCCGATCAACCAGAAGAGGATGACGTTGCACGTCGTCACGAAGAGGCTGTTGAGAAACTTAATTCTATGCTGAAATTACACAGTAAACTGGATTCGGGCATATCCATGCCACCTGAAATGCGTTTCACTAACAAAGTCAGTCCGCATACCTGGATGGGAGTCGCAAACAACACCCGTTACCCGACCGCAGAAGAAGTTTTTCGTGGCAGCAATTCCCATCTCAGCAACTCTCATCTTGGAAGACGGTCATCCGCTAATGCAAGTGCAATTAAAAACAATCTCGGCAACAAGCCAATGTTTATCGATGTGCCGGTAGCTGAAAAAGATGAGCAGGAAGATTCTAACAGCAACATCGACAATACTGAACCTCTTATTGGGTCAGCTATCAAAGTTGTACCGCAACAAACTCGCAACCACCACTACCGTCGTTCTCATGCCGACCTTATTGCCAGGCCATTGTACCGTGATGATATTTTCTTTGGTGCTAGCTTAACGAGACTACCACAGTATACATCGCGAACATCTCTCGGATATCATTTGGCTGTAACCCATGTTCCGACAAAGGAAGACGCTCATGAAGAACAATCTGGAAAGTGCCGTTTCTGCCCTGAGGCAGTGAGGAGAGCTTTAGCGACCATGTTGGACGTTAGCCTATTCCGATCACCTACATTTGTAATCCTTGCAGTGAGCGGGTTCTTCACTATGCTGGGATTCTTTGTTCCTTACATGTACGTGCAAAAAAGGGCGATAGACAACAAAGTGCCTGAAGATATTAGTATTTGGCTGGTATCGGCAATTGGTATAGCTAATATTGTCGGACGTATACTATGTGGCCTTGTGTCCTCTATGCCGAAAATTTCTCCCCTGTGGCTCAACAACATCGCTTTGTCCGCCGGTGGAATCGCGACTATGCTGAGCGGTTACTCTTACAACAGTGTCTTCCAGTTTGTGTATTGTGCTATCTTCGGACTTGCTGTTGGTGAGTTTAAAACATAACTTACAGAATTATTAACCATATACCCACTATGTGAACTTTTATCCATGTTTCAAACCCATGTTATATATTATACCGTTTCAGAGCCTATGCGAGACAAACTTTCACACAGACTAACAAACATAGACTTTAAAAATAGTCACTAATGATTAAATATCGCATAAATCAAAGTTCTCACTTTATAAATTGCATATAGGCAGACAGACACTTCAATGTTATTTGATATCTATAAGTACAGAAATCACTAAGTTTATTTACGAGGTAATTACTCAAAATTTTAGTATAATTATTTCTTGCTAAGATTAGAATAAAAAAGGAAACTACAATATAAAAGAATACGATAAAAACAACAGCTGACAGTCAAATTAAATTTTCAGCTTGCTTCTCTTCGATGAGGTCAATTTTGGTGGTTGAATATTTGGGTCTCGAGCAACTGACGAACTCCTTTGGCCTGTTTTTACTGTTCCAAGGCCTGGGTGCCCTTGTTGGAAGTCCATTCGCTGGTAAGTTCTATTTAATATTAGAAAGAATCAGATTTTTTATAAACTGAGATTAATATTTACGTACACAAGAAGAATTCCTTGAAAAGGGTAGGTATCTATATTGGAAATTATAACCAAACTCCAGTTTGAAAATTCAATCCAAATCAGCAAACCTGCGCACGACTTTCATTGTTGTTATTTACTCTCAGATGAAGAATCTTCCGACCAGAAACAAACATGAGTTTCTAATAATAAAGTTCTTTTAGATCTAGTTTCCTATATCTTTTACCTACTACCTATATAAGTTTTAGAATAATCGTCAAGCCAACAGGCACTAGATAAAAACGGGACATGTCTCAGCAAACATAACACGGACCTAGAACTGTCTAACGATAAATAATAAGTTCCAGCACTAAAAAGAATCACCAAGCAATTGAGTTTACGGACTACTTAGTCTATTTTTTATATTCTCTATACAGTACACAAATTTTATTACAAATCAATATACGATATGTAATTAATACTTCATTGTTAGCAGATTCTTTTAGAAGTTTTTTTTATACAAACTCTAAAACATCTAGACGTTTAGACGTATTGATTCCAATCATCTCTCGTTTGCAATTATGCAGGTTTTGAAACAAGTACAGCATTTACAGTTGCCTAGTGCATCACGATGCAATTACAAAATGCTTGGCTTAATGTTCGGCGCCAGGCTATTTTCGTCCTCACGACTAGATAGCAGGCGCATTGCCAGATTCCTACCTTCTATCCAACCCGCATGCATATTGAACAATGACCTAGCCTAATGTATAAATAACTCCTAACGTGCGTATCACGTTAATTTAAAGACTAATCAATAGAGTCTTGCTACATTCAAAGAGCATTGAATCATTCTACTTTTTAAATGATCGCTTTCATAAGCGAATGATTTTTTTTAAACCTAGCCATATAACAAAAGCACACAATGTTTTCATAATTATTGACTTATTGATAAGAAATTGAAAAATATAATATTATGTGGAAATATTCTTTGTTGAAAATTATATGTGTTTGCATAATTGAATATACAGTTTACTTACAAGTGAGTTATTGAAGTGGGCCTTCAGGGCCAAATTCTACATACATAATGTCACGCCTATTTCCTAATGGGCAGATGGCAGAGAGGATGGATCTCCACCTTCTACGATCTTAGCAAACATTTTTCGCTTCATCGATCTTTTTATACATACACGCTTATTTAAATTGCTTGTTATCAGACCCTTCTTTAAAATATCTTCAATTTGAATATGGTGGGTACGTCGCTATCTACGGGCACCGATTCTATACGGCCAAATCATATACTATACGAAATAGCGAAAAAGACTCAAAAGAGTCTCGGGGTCTATTTTTACAAAAAGTGGTGTAATTAGATTTTTGAAATATCAACCTTTGTAAAGAAAGTGCAATAAAAAAACACTTTGACATTAATTGAATAAGTAGCAATGTTTTTTTTTATTATTAACTCGATTTTTCTTTACAGGTATTCTCTACGACTATACTCAAAACTATGACATTTCCTTCTACGTTTCTGGTGGGTTCCTTCTTTTATCCGCTGTTATGTGCTACCCAGTTGACATAATCAGCAGGTGGGAAAAGAACCGTAACAAATACAACTCGTCACCAAAAGTTTGATCACTCATGTAGTGCATAAAGGATAGAGTTAATTAATTTTGAGATGTAACTAGGTGTGTGCCAAAAGAATATTTTGAATAAATGAAAGTTGCCGGTGGAATGCATGAAATATGTTTTGTTAATTATATTAGTCAGAAGCGTTTGTTTTTGTATGAATGCGTGGTTAGGGTTGTCATATGTCTAGAATTTTGCAGACATGTCCGGTATTCTGTGTGTTCGCTTAACACGAAACATTTTTTAATGAAGTAAGAAGACGATCTATATGATGCAACTTAATTTATCAAGATTAACTACATTGTTTATTTCTAACATTAACGCAGCCAATGCGTTAGCTATAATATATATCATCGATATAATTTAGATTACGCTCTTTTTGAATGCCACTTTTTTAATATCTCGTAAATTTGTCATTTTCACTATGGCAACCCTATGTGCGACGTGAGTTGAATCATCAAACGCGTCACTGTCTGCAAGCATATTATACAACACTAGCCACATATTCTCTCGAATTCATGAATGGCTTTATACGTAAGCAGTGCTAGATTAAATTTTATTCTAGGTTAAGGTTTTCTAGTGATTACTTTATTATTATAGTTTGGAAAGACTTTGATATTTAATGTTTGGAAACTTTTATAAAGTACCTAAATGTAGAATTAGCGTTTTAACAAAACCAAGAAATGTGTTTCTGAAAATACGCGTTTTGAGTTGAAACCATCCTTTAAATTGCATAACTCAAATTGCGTGTACCTTTGGAATTTATTTACATTCCCAACAGCGAATCTTTGACAAAACTGCCATGCATAGATAATATAGTTGTTTAGATTAACTATTGAGATCACAGAAATGGCACACACATGGCCAATATTTTATAGCCTGTCAAGATTAGTCGCAAATAGCTGGACAATACCTGTTATGTATGAAACAGCTTCTATTACTAAGGAAAAATAATTGTTACTTGGAATATTAAAAAAACGTAACTCGGAAAAGTTCCTCATCGTGTACCTAGCCCATGGTTTACATGCCCACGCATCCACGGCACCAAACAGGAAAGTGCTCAGTGCGAGTTCAGTTTTACACAAATTATAATAACATGTAAATTATAATGACATGTAAATAATCTATATTGAACTTTATTTCGCAAGTGCAAAAAAGGCAGTGTTGCTTGCTATGTATTCTTAGCTCTGTTCCGCTTACACGATTCGTACATTGTGGTGCACTACTAAAATTGGTCTACTGCGCCTGCGCAGGTACATCGACGTACAAACGTGTAAAGCTGTGACGCCATATTTAACATATTTTTGGATTACAATACATATTATTATATTTACACATTCACGCTGCTCTCTTGCCCCACTACTTTTCTGCTTGATGTCGTGGAAATAGGCATAATGTAAACGAGCCTTATGATCTAGAAGCTCCTCATTACGAGGCGCTTGTCATTCCTAAATGGTATTACTTAAAAAACAATGCATTATTGAGATTGTTTGTTTGTGTTGCACCGTCTAAGCAAATTTATAGTCTAAGCTGTCAGGGATGTAGTGTTGCAATGGTTCGAATGAGTCAGATAAATGCATTTAATTATAGGTTTAGGAGTTTTAAAGTACAAAGACTCGAATAGAATTTATTAATATTTTTGCAGTTTTGTTGAAGTACTACTCGAGATGATCTGAAACCAAAATGTACTTTATCATTAGAACGTTAAGATTTAACTAACATTGTATGTGAGTGCTTGTATCTAACTATACTTATACATGGTGCGTTATTTAAGTATATTTTAATTTAACCAACTGTATCATATCAGTGTGCACATGAATGATTTTTTTATATGAACACGATTTTTTACTATTGGAATTTGTAATTATAATTATGTGCCTTAATATATGAAGTGATACCTATTTACTTAGTTTAAAATATTTGTAATTTTTGTTAGATTTTGTAACAATTTATTATAGAAGCAAATAGTTCCACATGCCAATGGTACTTAATTTAAGTACTATGAATTTTTAATTATGTGATTATTCGTAACTGGGTCTTAATTAAATAAACATGAAAATGTGCCTTTTAATAAATTTAAAGAATACAATAAATAAATAAATGTTTTGATAAAAGAATTGTATTTAATACTGGTAACGCAAGCATCCATAAATATATTTTGTATACAATATAGCCTGATTGTATTAGAGGCTTTAGGTATATAAAAGTATTAGAAAATAGACATTTCTTTTCTGGTACTTTTACTTCACTTACTTTGATACGTCACAAGCCTGCGTCAAATTTCATGACCTGTCAAATTTAGAAACGACAGCGCAGTAGATTATTACGTTTGAGGCAGATTATATTAATTAACATACATAATACCTCGAAATTTCATATATTATAGACCGGTCAGTATAAGTTATTTAGACACATGTCAAATTAACAAATCGATTTTACAAAGTGGCTGTTTTAAATCTATAAATCTTATTATCGCCCAGTCAGGTGTATTTACATGCATTGACATGTTTCATGTCTTTATTTAGTTTTAGCATAAGATATACAACTGCGGCTGTGGTCATTTAGATTATTTTATTGTCTGTTTATAAGAAATCATAGTCAATTATTTTGTTATCATCTCATATTTACCAGTTTTGCTGTTTTATATTTAGAGGTTCATCAAACACTTTTTATTCTGAAATATTTTACATACATTTTTAAGCTGTTATTAAAAATGAGCTCTAAATAAACTTGGAAATAGGGGGGGGGGGCAAAAGTTTTTGGTTCATTTATTTTTACTCGCAACTTACATGTATTATTTATATATTATAAAAGAAAAATATTTCAATATCTTGTCATATCATTTTCTGTTTTAAGCAAAATGATAAATCTATAAATTGGTAATATGAAGTAGGCATATTTGTGTAATTGGTGATATGTTGTAATTTCTATAACATAAATATATTTTTTCAACAATGAGATGTAATGAATTATATTATTAAAACACGATTTTCTGTACTTATTTTTATCCCTACCTCGCTAATTAAATTAATTTTCAGTGCTATTATATAGAATAAAAAAAAAATGAAACAAAGACGAATGTAACAAAAGTTATTGTTCTTGTTTTTCAAATATTTATATTTAAAATTAAATTAACGATCTTTTTTATTTGAACAAAATCCTTTTGCTTATTTTATTAAATGTATAACATTAGTATTATTTCTTGAAAACTTTAAACAAAACTTAGTAATTATAGTAGGTACCAACTCTCAGGATTATGTAACTTTTCGAATTTCATGTGCGGCGGGTAAAAAAGACGATAATAAATTGAGATGCAATGACATTATAATACGGCCGGCGTAACTTGGCAAATGTGAACATAGGCTCTGCGAACTTTAGAGCATGTACACTCGTGTGATGAGTGGGCATACGACTTGTCAGTGAATACAATTGGTCGCCCTTCATCCCTGCATTTTTCATTGCTTTGTACTAGTTGGTCACTGTATTTTCTTCACGAGTTTACATGCGCTAAAGTTCGCAGAGCCTATGTTCACATTCGCCAAGACACGCCGCCGTATTATAGTAAGGATTAACTGTATACCAACTTACAGTAATGTCTCTGCTACACCAGGGTTATGATAGTGTTAGTGACTGTGTGGCACAGATGTAGCAAATGGTTTAATGCATTATTTTAGAAATTATATCGTTAATGATTTTAAATATTGACAGATAACTCATATGTACACACCAATGTATTGGCCACAGTCACTACCACTAACGCAGGTGAAGCAGGGCATTACGCAAACCGTGATCTGTAAATTGTTATAGTGAGTCAGCTCAGCAGCTCAAGTTCTATTTTCTTTGAGTCGGTTCAGAGGGACTTTCGAATGCGCTGCTTTACCTGACCTTCAAACACAACCCTTGTAGTCTTCAAAAAATATAGATTTTATCATCAAGAGAATCTTATTCTTATATCATTATGAGGATTGGAAAATCATTACAGTAAGTACGGTACACCTATAGTGTAGATACTACTGAATGTTGCTCTAGTCTCTAGTGAACATTTAAATCCCCAGCGTCGGTCGTAGCTAGGAACTATTCGGAGCAAATTTCGTCGCGTGTGCATAAATTTATGGGGAGCGCAAAATTTAGATCTTGCCCTGGGCCCACATGATCTTAGCTACAATTGCTACAAAGCTATATGTATTTATATCGAATTTCGAAGGCGTTATTGACTAAGCGACATTAAATAAACTTTATAAGTGATCTTTAAATACCTAACTTAGGAGTCTAGAGAAATATATTTTCTACTTTGATATTAAGCGAAAAAAATAAGCATTATAAATTATCCAGGTCCGTATAGATTTTATATTATATCGTACCTCGACAAGAGCTCTCTATTCCAGCACGATTAAAGCTGACAAACTATCAGATGCATACGTAATTATTCATAGTCTAGTCGACAAGTTGAAAATGGTACAAAATAGAGATACTGCTCTTAAAATTATGTGCGATAGCTCATTGGATCCGGAATGACGTCTAGAAAAATGTGCCAAAAGCGTGTATTAGCACATAAAAAATTGCAAAAGTTATAAACAATTAAAGATGAAAAAAAAATGGGATTTCGTTTTTTGCCAAATTTAATAAACTATTAATGATGAAAGAGGAGGAAATTTCCAATAAAAAACTTCTAGCTCTCGGAACTCTATCTCCATTATTTATAATTTAACGCTGAAAATAGGTCTGCGCGTGACATTTTTAGGATGCGCGCGTGGCGTCAAAAGCGAGTACGGCACATTAATTAATTTATTTAAGGTATTGAATATTTCTTTTTAAATTTGAAAAAATTATGGTGTGTTCTGAACACTATAATTAATTTATCCCGTTGAAAATTTTACTTAAAGTTAATTTTTCAACAAGTTAAACAATTGTTAACTAACGAAATTTTCTCGAACTACTGTCTTAATTGTAAGTGAAAAAAAATGTTTAAATAATGGTCGTAAAAATTTTTCGCTTCGTAGAGCCTTTCTTACATACATACTTAACAACATCGTGCCATAAAAGTTAAAAAAATATTTATACTTTGTTTATAACAATTTTTTTACTTAAACAACATTACTTGGATTTTTTAGTTTTTGTTGTTTGTTGTTTTTTAGTATTTCCTCCTCTTTCAGAATCTTTTTTGAAATTTCTTAAATATTAATAGTTATTAAATATTGGCAAAAAACAAAATGCCATTTTTTTTCATCTTTAATTGTTTATAACTTTTGCAATTTTTTATGTGCTAATACACGCTTTTGGCACATTTTTCTAGACGTCATTCCGGATCCAATGAGCTATCGCACATAATTTAAAGAGCAGTATCTCTATTTTGTACCATTTTCAACTTGTCGACTAGACTATCAAGCATAAAAGGAGTAGTGCCCATATACCTGACAATTTCGGTTGATTACCATCGTGTAGAAACATTTCTCTAACATTGAAACGTATAGATATAAACATTTCTACCTAATGATATTTTTTATTGTTTGAAAATATCATTAGTATATGTCTAATACCGTTAAAATAGGCTACACTTTAAAACAATGATCTTTAATTTAAGTACGCTTTTAAATAAATATATTGCGGTTATTTAACAACACGGATTACAAGTAGAATAGATTCATGCGAACAAAAAATATATTTTGTCATTTACCTTCTTTTGTCACTTAACTAGCAAACTCTACGTTTAGTATTCAGAGCATTCAATAGATGTCTATATACTTTATTTAACATTTTCTTTCGCCTTCCAATAATTTATTTAATGTCGATTAATTAAGATTGCCTTTTGAGAGTGAATTTATTAACTAGAAATAATAAAAGTATCTTAATTTTTTGACTATGATTTTTTTCATTTTGCGATTGTTTGTTAATGCCACAGTGCCATAGAAATAAGTGTCTAAACTGCATAGCGTGTGTTCAAATCAAAATATTTTTATCTTAAACATTAGTTTATAAGTACAAGAACAAAAAAGATCACTAACTAGCAGTTTAGCTTATAAATAGGTTTTTCCTCATAGCAGCAAATTTGTATTTAAATAAAATACTTTGGTTGATTATTTAGTTTCTTTTGTTCAAGCTATTTTTTGCCCGTGACACTTTCAGCT
The DNA here is from genome assembly GCA_012273795.1 of Dendrolimus punctatus. Lineage (NCBI taxonomy): Eukaryota > Metazoa > Arthropoda > Insecta > Lepidoptera > Lasiocampidae > Dendrolimus > Dendrolimus punctatus. The sequence goes on from CM022527.1 coordinate 14,704,949, forward strand.
CTCATCACCATAAAAATATAACTGCATAGTAAACGGTAAAATGAAACGCATGAGAGATCAAAGTGAGAGTATGACCTTGGGGTGTAGCTGGCGTACTGGGCGTTTTTTTAATTTTATTGCAAGAATTCAGCAGACAGGCAAACGGCCCACTTTATGAAAAGTGGTTACCATTACCTATGGACACTCAACACCAAAGGTGCTAGAAATGCGCTGCTGCTCTCTTAAGGGAGAGTGGCGAAATACTTTAAACCGGGGATGGTAGCCATACAAACTGGCAAGTGCCCTACCACCTGGCTGAGTTGTTTGTCCCTTATGACAGACCCCCCGGCCCCATGACATTGTATTCGTTCTCCGTTCTTGCACAGATAAAAATGTGAATGTAAACGAAAAGTTGTGAATTTTATAAACGTTTTAAAACAGAAGCTTTCATTTTAAACTTTTAACATGCCTGTTATATGGGCAGGCGGAAACAATGGATCTCCACTTCCTATCGTCATGACCTAAATATTTTGCTTCGTCCACTTTTATAAATTACTCCATACAGCAGTCTGTTTGAAGCGTAGACAGAGAAACCTGTCTACGATTTGAAGCCACTTTTATCTGTTCTTCTGTGATTTATCAATTGCTCTTTAAGCTCTGTGGGTGGAAGTAAGCCGAATAGGTATATTACGAACAATAAAATACATTATATAGCGCAAAAAAGTTGTTATATTTGCGAATTAATTACATTTTGCAAAACATAAATCTACGAGTTGGAGTTGGGACCACGTCTGCGGCCGAAGGTCTGGACAACGTTCACGAATCTGAAACAAATATTGAGACTTAAATACCTATTTCTAACGATTACGATCTAATGGTGTGGCGTCAACTCGATGATGTTAGGCCGTTTCACGCAGATATAGCGATGCGGTTATTGCGTTATTGGTCCTATTTATATTGAAAGAGTAAATTTGTAGGCTTCTTTAAGGTTCTTAAAGATGCCTACAAACTTACTCTAACTCAATATGAAATAAGACAGACAATCTTTAACACTACTGCAGGTGCAGCTACAGCAAAGATAAAGTTAATCATTAGCTCTGCTTACCAAAGATAAAATATATATATAAAATAAATATACATATTATCATTATTACTTTAAACTATTTAATAATTACGTTGGATTCAACATTGACCAGCGTTGACACCGATAACTGCAGCTCCGAGACACATTCATAGCTATTAATGAAGTGTCACGATGGACTTTTAGAGTTGAATTATGAATTTAGGACCTACTAGGAGACGATCGGTGTGATGCTCATAAAAGTTAACGCTGAGAGATATACACAGGGCAGGTACAAATAACAGTTCACACCGACCGGCGCTCAAAATGAATGAAAATATTTAGAAAAATTATGTTCAAAATCATTGAAAAGTAGATTCTTAAAAGTTGAACAAAAGTCCAAAAATGAGAAACTTGTTTAATGTGATTTTGCCATTTGGCTACAAAACTCTAACAAGCAATAGCATTCCTAACTTTAGTTATGAAGTTATGACTTTAGTAATATTTATAAATTTAAATAAATATTTTTAAATAAATAGTCTGAAGCAGATTATTTCTTGTATTTTTTATTTATCATTCCTGAAAGGCCTTCAGGCCAGGCGTCGCCCCTAGCATCGCCATCAGTGAGTAGCTCTTTTAGAGGTAGGTGTTCTTTGAATTCTAATTCACGTTTACACTCTTTGGTAAGCCTTAATTCTATCCATCTTTGTCCTATTTACATAGCCTCCAAGTTTCAAGTTGTCATGTATTGTTAGGGTTATTCAGTAATGGGGATTGTTCACAAAAAATACCCGGATTTTATATTTTTATTACGTAAAATAGGGTATTTTAAGATACTAATTTAAATATTTTTATATTTTAAGCGTTAGTTTTTTTGTAATTCGATTTTAAAATTATTTCTCCGATGACGCCATAAGGGACAAGTTTACATTGATTTCTTTTCCTAGAAAACAAAAATAATAAAAGTAAGTTTTATCTATATATAATCATAGTAATCTGTGCTACTATTTAAATGTCACTGTCATTACTCATTACGTATCGTGATCATTTTAGTGTTTTTCGTCGCTAGGCTTATAATTTTTCGTGTTCAACCATTATTATTTTCTATAGTTATCATAAATTTTTTTAAGTGGTCTATAGGGAAAATCCATGTTACAGAACTTAAATCAGATAATGTACAGCTAGATTTTTTTTACACCTGAAGCAGGCAAACAGGCAGACGGCCCACCTGATTGGATTTGTAAGGTGTCAAACACATTTCTTACAAAATACAAGAAGATCGTAGGGTTTTTTGGAATTTCAACTAGACCAAATTGGTTAGGGATGCTATTCCTCGAAATAGTTTTTCAAATAGCTAGATTGAAAAAAAATGAACAATCCCAATTGCTTTAAAAAATGTTACTATTACCGTCTGTTGTATTGGATCCTCCTCTTAGCACGGCCAGTCTTCTTCTTTTTCTTTTGTTGCTTCTCCACCTTGGGTGTTTGACCTTTGACTTTACCTGAAAACCAGTTACAGTCAAATATTAAACCATAAACGTTTATCAAACAGATTACTCACTTAAACTTATCAAAAATTATTTTGGTTTGTGATAGTGAAAAATTCAACAATTAATTTTATTATACAATAATTTTTCAATCACAAAAATATCATCCCTTTTCCACTCTTATTTTCTATAAGTATTTTAACAACATGTTTTATGGGAGTAACCAGACTACTTTTTATGACTTCAAACACATCTTTAAAACAAGATCTTGTAATTATAATAAATATAAATAAAGAATGAAATATTATTTGCTTAGTATACAATAGGCACAGATTGTGATAATAAATGTCATGTTTGCCACAATTATAGATAAGCATTATGTGATCCTAGCTTATGGAAAACTAATCTTTCATTACAATACCAACTATCCTTATATCCATACATTCTTACCACCTTCACATGAAAATAGGGACGAGGAAACAAGTAATATCTTTACATATGAGAACAGGTATTAATTTTTTTTTACTTTTATGTAATATCCTGAAATTTATGAAAAGTATTTCACAATCAATTATTGTTTTTGTCCGCTGCCCTATTGTCCTTATTATTATATTACTGTTACCATTTTTATAAATGCTATTAAAGTTTATCATTTCTGCAGCATAAAATTTTGTGTTTACAGTTATACAGTAGTCAGTAAGTAGTAGTTCATATAAAAGAGCAGGCATCAAAATATTTATTTATCATTTAACTTTGAACAATTTATTATAGAAATAATTTTAATAATAGGTTAAACAATAATTAATAAGCTATTTGACTCATTAAAATTATGATATCATAAGGCAGTATTCTCATACAAAATCAAGGAGACTGAAATTTTGTGTGATGATAAATTAATCACATTTGATTTGACTATCCACTTCCCAACTATGACTACTGTCAGGTAGGCTGGTAAACTAACAAGATTAAAATAATATAAATACTAACCAGCACGAGCCAAGGAACCGTGCACTTTACCACCGAGAAGTGGCACTGTGAGGTCAAGTTCATTGGAGGAGAGCTCTGACACAAGGCATGAGTCCTCAAGGGGTGCTCCGCATAGTGAAAGGGTCAAGTCTTCACTCCCAAGATCAGCAAGAGATCGGATGCAATCCTAAAAAATAAAAATAAAATTTTAAGCAACATAAACAAAGGAGCCTTTGATTTGAATCAATGAGTAAGACAAGACAAAATGGGTGCATTATAGATACACGGCATGTTTATTTATTACTTGAGATATAAAATTAATTCTGGATGGTTATAGAAAAAAAAATTAACCACAAAGGTGGTGCTCTGCTTCGCTTCAAATCCACCTTAGCCTTCTAAACTATATTAAAGAGTTTGGATTTCCGATGATGTAAAGACCTCAGCTGCGGTTTTTTGTTTTCTTTTTTTTGTTACTTCATAATAGAGGTGTGTAGTTCCAGATCGTAAACGTTCCAGAAACTATGTTCACCACTGGAAAGATGTCAGTTCAATCCAAGGTATCAAATGAAATAGTTCCACAATTCTGACCAGCAATGAATGAGTCCTCTTGAACTGATCAAATATAATAATATGAGCATAGTTGGAACATTCAGTCTTCTGTTATGCAATTATGATGCACAATAAAAGTAATCATTAATTTATAATTACTAATATAAGGTTGTACTTGTAGCTTATTCTATTGCCCTAGTAAATTTAATTTTAACTTCTTTTGGTTTACTTTTCTAAGCCTGCAGTCTGAAGGTAAATCAACTGACGATTTTAGTTCAATTAAACTGAGGAACTGTACCTGTAACTGAGGACATGGACCGAAACCAAACATCTGCACTAGTGGAACTAGTCACCCAGTGGATAGTTTTGTGAACATGTTACCGATAGGAAAGTGAACAGTTCCATATTCAATTCGCTCCAGGACGTGATTTGCGCATCTCTACTTCAAAAACATAAATTCCAATGCTACTAATAAAATTATAGAGTTGATATCATTCGTATAACCTAAAATTAAAATAACAATTTACCTTGATCTGACCAACGGATTCCTGTCCTTCAACATCTAAAACGTGCGTTGACTGCCCTCTTATGTGCAACTGCATTTTGAAGTTTCTGTAATTAAAATACGCAATTTACAGCAGCGTGGTCCTAGTACACGTTAATGTTGTTACGATTTTGTGATGGGCTTTGACACTAGTTATACGACTTCATAAATTGCTTAAACCACACGTAATATTATTATTGTTGTAAATAACAAATACTATACAAGAAAAATATATTACTTGATAAAAAATATGAAATAAATTAAAAATCTCTAACCTTATCAGCCCTGTCTGACAAGTAAAAGAAACAAAGATGGCGTCACTTAGTCACTTCACTACCATAAACCATTAACCATTAGTAATAATACACTATACACCTTCACTAGACGATTAGCGAATCATCGATTCGTCGTTTTTTTTATTCAAATAATTTTATCATAAATTCATTTTTTGAGACTCGATTTAATTGAGTCTGAGTCAATACGTGATTAGTTTCATACCCTTGCGGTCTGGCTTGTACAGAATGGAAAGACGCCTCGGCTACACCTAATATTAGCCGTGAACAAATCTTTTACACCTAGGTTTAAAAACCGAAGTGCGGCTACACCTAGTTTTAGCCGGCTAGAACTAGGTGTAGCCGCACTTCAGGTATTAGCCGTGACATATACATTTATATTTTTTGTTTTGCCATGATCGACTAAGCAATAGTCGCAATCGACCGGTTGGCCTGTCTCTAACCCTGCTATATATTGTAATCTAAGATCCAGCTTAAAGGCCTACCTACCAAGCCATAACTCTAAATAAATAGTAAATTAAAAGAAATCCAAGTGACCACATTCATAATAATAAATGTGGTCACATTGCATATTTAATGCTTTCATAAAATCTACTAAATTTTGCTCGTTTTTTTTTGTTTTGATAATTCAGTTCGTAGGTATTTAATTAATATAAAATAAATATACAGAAATAATAATGTTATGTATTTATCGATTTTAACTAGGAAATATTTAAAATTTTATTGAGATTGAATTAAAAGATATTGATGATTTAATCATACTAAGATTTATTGTACTAAAAATATATATATATATTCGTTTGAAATCTTATTTCAAAGACATTTATTGTAAAAAGGCCAGTCCTTTAAAAAAAAAGTGACATAATTGACAGTAGCAAATACAAATATATTGGATTTGTAATGTTGGTCAACCTGCTATCCACTTTGAAGTTTTTGATTGGCTGGACCAAAAAAGCGGCTGACTGGTCGTGTGATAGTATAATACGTTGAAATTTTATTATCAAACATGTTAAAATAAATTAAGTCTATTTTCTTGACATAAATTGGTTCAGCGAATATGCTGTCACGATTGCTTCGACAGTTTCTGTTTACTTTACTACATTTCATTATAAGTGTACTTGTTGCTGTACAAAATGTTTATTATCAACTTTTGGCTTATAAAAATAAATTACTTAAGAAACAGGTGACAAAAAGAGAAATCCAAACGATAATAGAGCGAATGCCAAGGTTCATTAAGCCGCTGAAACATGTGGTAGTGCTAGTAGATACGGATCATCATAGCTTGAATGATTTGGCCCGTTTGGTTATCTGGAACCTGGTGGCCGGCGTACCATACTTGAGTTTATACGATACAACAGGTAAATTTTATGACTTCATAAAAACCTTGAATTATTGAAAATAAATTCCTTACCATGTAAAACTCACAATGTATGTATGTCGAAATACTTGTGTAAATTTATTTTATCTTGCCCTAAAGCACTAAATGTTTCAGGTGAACTTTATGAACATGAGGAAAAGCTATTTTACGAAGTGGAAAAGCTAAAGAAGGGTGTTCCTGGTTGTGTTAAATGGGCTAATAAATTGCCAGACTTGAATGGCTATACCAACGGAAACAGTGCACATACACTGGTTGTTAATATTTTTAGACATAGAGATGGTCGAGAAACTGTTGTGGAATGTGTGCAACAGATTGCGGATGGGAGTCTAGCATGTAAAAGAAATTCTAGAGAGTTTACGGTAGAGGAGCTGGATGAAGCCCTTAGCCAAATATATCCTGCTATTCCTGACCCAGACATGGCCTTGTATACTGGTCGTCTCTGCAGTACAAAGGGGTTGTTACCATGGCAGATTAGACTAACTGTATTTGTTCAACTATCTACAGATCACAGTATAAATGTTGACCAATATTTAGGTGCTATACATAAATACAGTAAATGTGATCAAAGGTTTGGTAAGTAAATGTGCTAAAGTTGTTTCAATGTGTGCTGTGAAAATTTTGTATACAATATTTTATGAATACATTATTTTCCATTAGCTTATTTACATTCCGTTTATAATCCTAATTTATTGATATAAATAATAGAAAATTTGGTTACATTTTATGCTTGTTTATATTAATATAAATCTTTGTTTAAAAATGTAATAATGCCAAATAAAATAATGCAAATTATTAATTTTGTATACATTTTTACAATACACATTGAGTGGTAGGCCTAAGAGTACTTGAATAATACAATTATTGGGGTTCTGTACTTGTTTAAAGTCCTATTTTAACTACTGTATTTTATGTAGTAATTATATAGTTTTTCAATACATATTGCATAAACCTTAATTTTGAAGTCCTACCTTAAGTCAACCTTCAAGAAATGAGTAAATATTACACTATGATAACAAAGAAGATATAGTACTAGTTAGTACCTAGTTTAGTGTGGTTACATAAATCAATAGAGCAATAATAATATTACATGTGATTTCAAGAGGATATTTGTATATTTCATATACCATTTAACATATGAACTCTGCAGTCTTAAGTTAAGATTGCAATATTCTTATTTATTTTTCTTTATTGTTACTTTTTGTAAATTATTTATGAGAGTTTTTAAAATATTCATAATTTTTTGTACCTTGGGTTACATTATTGAAGTTTGAGTAGGGATCCCTAATTTTTTTCTAGTAATAAATATAGCTCATGTGTTACCCAGGTGTAATGAAGGTTAATAATGGTAAATACAATATTAATTTTTGAAAGTGGTCTAGTAATTATTGAATTTTTTAGTTACAAACACAAAAAAATCTTTCCTCTTTATAATATTAGTATAGATGACATGTATAATACAATTTTGATTTATGCCTGAACAGATTGCTCATTATTTTTATGTTCAATAAATAAACATTAGGTACTTTAATTGCTTGCTTTGCTTGTTTATGTTGCACAATTTTTGAAGAAACTCGGAAGACACAGGCCGGGTGTTACAACCTCAAAGAGCTCAAATATTTAAGTTGCAATATGAGGTGAAGTTTATTTTACACACAGCTTCTTAAACTCCTGGATATTTTTTATTGAGGTGTGATCCATCACAGATAGCCAATTGCTTGGCGATAGCAGTACGGTTTAGATACACTCCATATGGTATACTCAAATCTACCAACCAATCTCTACTAACAGAGATGTTACATACAGCCTGCAAGTTTTTGAAAATTTTGAGGTTGAAAATTTGAGACTTTAATAATATTTAAAATGAAAATTGGGTTGAAGAAGATTTGTTAAGGAGTTCTTGTGATATAGGATATTCTCTGTTATTGTTTTTTAAGAGTCCCATTACAAAAAACAGTCAATTTTCTATACTCATATGGCACCCTTTGTGGGTGGGGTTGACATGCTACTTAGCAGATTTGTATTCACATACTTGCAATAATCCTTATTAATGTTATAAATGCGAAAGTAACTCTGTCTGTCTGTTATGCTTTCATCAAAAAAACTACTGAACTAATTTGGCTGAAACTCAGTATGTATTGTTGATGACGAGGATGAACATAGGAAAATAATTATAAATATATTGTCTCTGTTTGTTATGCTTTTATGGAAAGGCTATTGTACCAATTTTACTGAAATTCGGTACATATGTAATTGTAATACTGAGGGTGGCCAAGGTATACTTTCATCCCGGATAATGGGATAGATATATGTAAAGGTTATCCTCAAAAGTAGGATAGGTTTTGTCTATTGTGTCACTATTTTAAGTTTTGCCATTTATGTAGTACAGGTAGACAAGACATGAGAGAGTTTGCGATATAAAATGGTGTGAATCTTCTGGGGGCAAATACATAAAAATTTAATACAGTGTAACCTGTACCTCCTGCTCTTTAAACAAGAGGCAAGATTTGTAATTGCCATTTCAATATTGATATTGGTAGGTCAGAGTTACATAATTTTTAATCTTGTGACAGACAATGTTTAGTAGTTTAATTAATGCATACTGGGCCAAATACCTGTTGCCAGTGGAAATTTTAATTGTCATATTTTAGAGTGTTCAGTTTTTAAATTATTAGTAATAAATGCAAATGACATTTACTATACTACCAATATAATACTTATTAATATTTAAAGTGATTAAATATAAAAATATGAACGGACATCATATTTTTTATATTCTCGTAATATTGTGACTTAATGTATTATGAATTGGGTGTTCTATCAATTCATTTTTATCCTTGTGTATGACTTTTTGTAAGTAAAAATTAATGTTTATTTGGCATATATTGGTTTTGTGTTCTCATTTTACGATTTCACAATTATCTGAGAAATGTATATTCAGGTTAACTGTCTAGCTAACCTAAATAAATTTGTCAGTGGCCACTGAGAACTGGTACTGGCTAATTAAATTTTGTCGTCGTCAGCCATTCAGTCCGCTGTTGGACGTAGGCCTCCCCAAGACGGCGCCACTCATCCCTGTGCTCTGATTTCCTCATCCAGCGCCTACCGGCCCCCTTGCAGTGGTCGTCAGGTGCATTAAATCTATTTAAATAAACTTTGTACGCCACCTTCTGAGTAGCGATTGAAATCTTTTCGTACGGAACTCTTAATAATGCATCTTGCTTTTATTAAGGTGCAGTTATTTAAATATGTTAGTTTTGTGTATAAGACTTATAATATTTGGGCCTAATAAATATTTTAGACTGGTTCGCTACGTCACTTAACATTTTCGTCACATCAATGTGATGGTGTTACACGCCAATGTGATGATGGTCATTATGTTATTTACAGTCTGCGTCAAGCTTTAAGGCTTTTATAAATAAGTTTCAAAATCCTGAATTCTTGTTATCTTCGTATAAAACTGCCTATAGCGTAGCTTTTTTTGCCTGAGAAGATAGTTAACTTTTGCTAAAGGCGGCTATGAATTTTAGCGCGGACTTCATAAAACCGCATTGTATATTTACACAATAATTACTCTGTACAAATAATCGAAATTTATTTGTTTTTATATGTAAGTAATATAAAGTTCTGTATGAAAATTATTCCCTTCATTTTACTTAAAGAAAGTTTAGTGTAATAGATCATGTAAAATTGTTATATAATATTATCACCAAGACCTGTAATTAATGGAATAGTAATATTTATTTTCAATAATAAAAGCTTTTAAACCTATTTTACTTTTAATTTAAACCTAAAAAAACCTTTAACCTGGTCTATAGAAATATGCATAGTATTATAATTACCACGTTGTTAATGTGGAAGTGTTACGAATTTACTTTTCATTTATTATATTCTGAAAGTACGCTTGGAGTGGCCTAATCAGAGTATTCACAGGGATGAAAACAGCACCTTTCGTCCCTGGGAAGCGATTTCTCCTGCTGTCAAAAAATTTAAAAACTGCGAACCATAAATAATACATGCGAGTCATGTCCCAACTTTTTTACAGCCACTGTTAAATCGAGACATACATTGTAAGAAAAAAACATCAAAAATTTGTAACATTGTTTTATAGTATTACATATTTATAAGAAACTAGAGTTTACCCCGCGGCTGCGCCGCGGTTTAACCTCTAGTGCGTGTCTCTTGTTTATAGAGCAAGTGCTAAAGGTTATATTATATTATATTTTTTATGTATTTGCCCACGGAAGATTCACTTCATTTTATATCGCTAATTATACCATCCCCCGTCTATCTGTCAACAAAATAAATTACAAAACTTGACCAAAAGGCCAAAATGGTCTAAATGAACAAAAGACCAAAGAGGCCATACTGACCGACATTGCCAAAATGACCAAAAAGGCCAAAATGACCAAATAGGCCAAAATGACCAAAAAGGCCAAAATGACCAATTAGGCCAAAATGACCAAAAAGGACAAAATGACCAAATAGGCCAAAATAACCAAATAGGCCAAAATGGACAAATAGGCCAAAATGACCAAATAGGCCTAAATGACCAAAAAGGCCAAAATGACCAATTAGACCAAAATGACCAAAAAGGCCAAAATGACCAAAAAGGCCAAAATGACCAAAAAGGCCAAAATGACCAAAAAGGACAAAATGACCAAATAGGCCAAAATAACCAAATAGGCCAAAATAACCAAATAGGCCAAAATGCCCAAATAGGCCTAAATGACCAAAAAGGTCAAAATGATCAAAAAGGCCAAAATGACCAAATAGGCCAAAATGACCAAATAGGCCAAAATGACCAAAAAGGCCAAAATGACCAAAAAGGACAAAATGACCAAATAGGCCAAAATAACCAAATAGGCCAAAATGACCAAAAAGGCCAAAATGACCAAAAAGGCCAAAATTACCAAAAAGGCCAAAATGACCAAATAGGCCAAAGTGACAAAAAAGGCCAAAATGACCAAATAGGCCAAAATGACCAAATAGGCCAAAATAACCAAATAGGCCAAAATGGACAAATAGGCCAAAATGACCAAATAGGCCAAAATGACCAAAAAGGTCAAAATGATCAAAAAGGCCAAAATGACCAAAAAGGTCAAAATGATCAAATAGGTCAAAATGATCAAAAAGGCCAAAATGATCAAATAGGCCAAAATGACCAAATAGGCCAAAGTGACAAAAAAGGCCAAAATGACCAAATAAGCCAAAATGACCAAATAGGCCAAAATAACCAAATAGGCCAAAATGGATAAATAGGCCAAAATGACCAAAAAGGTCAAAATGATCAAAAAGGCCAAAATGACCAAATAGGCCAAAATGACCAAATAGGCCAAAATGACCAAAAAGGCCAAAATGACCAAAAAGGACAAAATGACCAAATAGGCCAAAATAACCAAAAAGGCCAAAATGACCAAAAAGGCCAAAATGACCAAAAAGGCCAAAATGACCAAATAGGCCAAAATGACCAAAAAGGTCAAAATGATCAAAAAGGCCAAAATGACCAAAAAGGTCAAAATGATCAAAAAGGTCAAAATGATCAAAAAGGCCAAAATGATCAAATAGGCCAAAATGACCAAATAGGCCAAAGTGACAAAAAAGGCCAAAATGATCAAATAGGCCAAAATGACCAAATAGGCCAAAATGACCAAAAAGGAAAAATTACCAAATAGGCCAAAATGACCAAATAGGCCAAAATAACCAAATAGGCCAAAATGGATAAATAGGCCAAAATGACCAAAAAGGTCAAAATGATCAAAAAGGCCAAAATGACCAAATAGGCCAAAATGACCAAATAGGCAAAAATGACCAAATAGGCCAAAGTTACCAAAAAGGCCAAAATGACCAAAAAGACCAAAATGACCAAATAGGCCAAAGTGACAAAAAAGGCCAAAATGACCAAATAAGCCAAAATGACCAAAAAGGAAAAATCACCAAATAGGCCAAAATGACCAAAAAGGCCAAAATGTGACCAAAAAGGCCAAAATGACCAAATAGGCCAAAATTACCAAAAAGGCCAAAATGAAAATTATCCCTTGTCCATCCTCAGTATTTAATTTACATACGTACCGAATTTCAGCCAAATTGGTCCAGTAGTTTTTCCGTAAAAGCATAACAAACAAACAGACAAATATCATTTTATCCCGGAAACTATCCCATTTTTCGGGATAAAAAGTATCCTATGTTCATCCTCGGTATCGAAAATATATATATATACTGAGTTTCAGCCAAATCGGTCCAGTAGTTTTTACGTGAAAACGGAACAGACAGACAGACAGACAGACAGACAGACAGACAGACAGACAGACAGACAGACAGACAGACAGACAGACAGACAGACAGACAGACAGACAGACAGACAGACAGAGTTACTTTCGCATTTATAATATTAATAGGGATTACTTTTCACTATCACTAAATGATTATTTGATTTATATAAATTTCAGCAAAATATTTACTATCATCAATGATAAAAAATGCAACAAACAATAAAATGCCACAGAAAATACTTTACGAGAGAAACAGGTCGCCAGCGGGGGCAGATGTTTCATTTTTTAAGTTGCTCCATATTGTATGGTATTGTGTGGCCGTATTTCAGTATCAGCTTGCTACATATTGCCATCGTTGCAACTTGCTTAATGTAGTCGTAATGTCATAGTTAACGAGAATTTTAGTTGCTCATGTAAGACCACCTTTAAGGATAAGCTCGAACCCAGGAATAGGTTATTTATGGGTTGTTATCGTTATAAAACTCGGAAAACTAAATAAATGGTATATAATCTCATACACTTTTGTGGAAGTTAGTAAACAAACTTTTTACACGGTATAAACAAAGGAATAAAAACCTTCCTATAAAAAAGAAACTACCACTAATATAAATTCTATATATGTGTAGAGTACACAGCGTACAAGTCATATTCTTCTGGCTTTTGATTTAGCTACAAAAAGCCAACATTCTATTATGTAATATTTTTGGTAGGATTCTTATTTATACTATTCTGTCGAGGTAAAGTTAAATTAAACAACAGACAGAGATAGAAGTAAAAGTTTATTGGAATTATGTGAAGAATTTTAGTGCAAACTAAAATACTATACATAGAGCGCTACAATATTTACAACTGACGGAAGCATATCGCCTTCACCTGCAAGAGAGAAATAAGGAATAATATATCATAGTCTATGGTATTCGGGATATCAGAAATGTTTTTTGAATCTGCTAAAAAAATAAAAGGCTACAAAATTAACGTATACAATGTTAACTGTTTTTACACCAACATAGTAAAAAAACCACATTATTATCTTTTTCTATAAGGTAGCTTGTAGCAACGTCTTTCGAGTATGTTTTAGGCGATAGTGGGAATTCCATAAACGAGACTCATGCGAAAACTTTCGAGATGATAATGGTCTAAATTAAACAAAGTAAGTAAGTAAAACTGTGTTCAAGCTGGTCAAACAGTGTACTCGCCATGGTTAATTGATACTAATAAAAAAGTGTCATTAATTAAAACTCCCTCATGTCACTATCTACTTCATATTGTATAATTTTAAATTTCGATTACAATTTTCAGACCCTATTTTCGGATTTCGTAATCATTTTGATAAAAAACGATATCTTTGTCTTTATCATGACCTATTGGGTTTCAGTCATTTACTTTAGTAACAGGAATGCGGACACATGCACAACGAATTGTAATATTTTTACATATAAAACAACAAGCCTTGAAAATCATCTTATTATATCACGAGATAAATAATTAAAATAACTTTTCAAACAACAAGTAATTATTGCGTCATGTCACTCCTTTTATTTCTACCTACTTATGACGTTATACGTAGGTACGCTCGTACAAAATCTACGGCGACATTCTCCAAGTTAGTAAAAAGTAGCTAAGTTGATTTGACACTGCCCCCCTATTATTGAGCCTATAAAGATTAAATTTAACCGAAGTGTGTCTATGTGGCGATACACAATAGTGTAACTGAAGTAAAACCGCGAAATAACTTATTCGTAGCCATAAGTCAATAACAATCGATGTTAGTAGCCTCTACCGACGTATAAACAGACGTGAGCGATCCGACATGTACTTGGTCAATTTAGTTAACTTGAGGTTTCTATTGCCAACATTCAATTTCACCAATTATCATCTCAAGCAAAATTGTTGCGCATGAGTGATGTTACAAATCATGAGCGTTATAATGTGGATAGATAGATATGTTCCGACACATGTTTGGGATAGTACAGTTGTTACATGCCAATCGAACGCACAAATTAAAAATCAAGGACTGTTAGACAATGGTTTCAACACAATTTAGGTAAGTTTTAGACTTGCAGAACACAAAATCAAAAATAAGGCCAGTCTATTTGATAGTATTGAAGTAGCTATACTCTATACAATAGTTATTAAGTACCAACGTAACACGAATATCTGAGGTATCAGATGCAAAATACGAAATAAAATTATTTTTCAATTCTGTAGGAGTTAGATACAATTACCCGGAACTTTTAGTTTGAAGTTAATTTTTTATTCATGCATAGAAAGAGCCCGTAACGGTAGGTCAAGATTCTCTATCATCAGGCAGACGGCCCAGCTCATGGAAAGTGGTTATCACTTTCCATGAGCTGGGCTGTCTACCTGTTTGCCACCTTCGCCCAAAATAAATTCAAAAATTGAAAAAAGCCACAGTTACAAGTCTTTGATTAGAGAAGAGTCGCACAGGTGCTGAGATTTGCATGAGTCAGCAACTTCCTAGTCCGCAATTGCTGTGTTGGAACAAACTTCACACTATCCACAAGTAGCTTAATAAAACCACGACTAGTGCTGGCAGCGATCATTCGCTTATAAAAACTTGAGGTGGACACCCGGATGGAACGACGTTCCTTTCGATTAATTAGTGAAGGAATTGTATTTCTTTTTTTAAGTTATAATAATATTTTTTTATTCTTAACTAATATAATGTAATATAAACTTAATTAGCATGCGCACGCCGCACGGCTTACAACTATAGCAAAAAGTGTCGTTACAACTTTTGGTCTTAATTTTTCCATCTAGCCCTTCGCAACGCGCGATAAGGAACTTCGTTCCAAAAGTACTTAGTTTGAATGAAAACTTATGAGTTCGAATATGTTATGATGTAATTGTGCAGTTGTCAGGGGAAAGCGATCTCTGGAGAATAATACAAATGTGAGTACAACCTTTCGTGGGTGGGGCCCGTTCACCGTCGGTGGCGGGCGTGGCTGCCGCTGCGCGAGCGCCGGCGGCCGTCCCTACACCGCTCATACCTATCGTACTTGTCGTAGTCGCGGCCGGATCTGTCGCGCGACCGTTCCCGCTCCCGTCGTGACGATTCCCCCCGCCGTGACGATTCCCTCTCGTAAGACCGTTCCCTCTCCCGCCGTGACGATTCCCTCTCGTACGACCGTTTATCGCGCGACCGTTCCCTGCGCGACGATTCCCTGTCGTACGACTTTTTGTCGCGTCGGTCTCGTGAGCTCCTCCGTCGCCCTGAGCGCGACTCGTAGCTCCCGGACCGCGACCGTTTCACCCTTTTCTTCGGCCTATCGTCGTCTGAATCGTCCCTATACTTCCCTTTATACCGATCCCGCGAAGATTTATGCCTATCGTAGTATTCGTCCCGCTTCTTCGATTTAGACTTATTCAATTTATCGTCATCGTCATAATATTTAGATTTCACATGTGAAGTTTTCTCATCGGCTTTATGTGTGTCTTTCTTTGATTTGTCCCTCTTTGCCCTATTCTGGGACTCACTGGAACTAGAACTTGCCCGTTTTCTTTTCTTTGTTTGTTTTTCATCGTTTTTGGCCTCTGGGTCACTGGTCGAAGACGATTCGCTCGAATTAGACGACGAATTGTCGTCCGAATCGCTCGAAGACGCGGATTCGTCTTTATGATTTCTATTGGATGTTTTATTTGGACTAGGAGTTCGGTCCTTGTGTCTTGAATTCTTGTTTCTTTCTTCGGGGATGGAATCCAGCCTCCGCACTCCGTCCACTCTATCTGTAGTTTTATCGATTGTTCTATGGGGAGTTCTTTTATCTTTTGATATACGACGCTCTGAGACCTTTTCCGGCGTGTCACGGTCCAAAGGCGGAGGGGTGACGGAAGATCCTAAAACGACAATAAATCCATACATTTAGGGATGTTTAAGATTATGTCGTGGGACATGGAATGAGGCCAATAAGTGAATAGGAACTAAAAATAGTAGAGTGATTAATTAAACAGTGTGAATGAAAAAATCCACCCTGCATAAATAAATAATTCGCAAGTTCAGAAAGGGTACGAATTCATTAATACAACTAGTTCACATGCATTGCCAAGCACGCGTCGTCAAATTTTGGAGCTAAGCGATTTGAACTATCAGGCGGCTGTTTATTATGCTTTATACAAAATAGTTATTTTATATTAAGGGTTTAAGAAACATTTTCTATGTATAATAAAGTAATGGTATTTTTTCATGAACATGTTTCAATCTTGCGAAAACATAAAACGCGGGATTTTTATATTCTTGTCGAACATATAAACTTTTTCTTGCATAAATACAGCAAATAAATAATTTATTATGTGTCTTTATTTCGTAATGGAAAGTTTCAGTTTCCTCCTTATACACAATTTATATGAGGTTTATATTAAAATGAAGTTAAACGAATGTTATTCGTGTACGCAATAATAATGCAATTATGAAACGCATTCAATACAGACAAAACCTTCGGAGATTATCTACAAACATGTTAAGGTTTGACATATTTTCACGTAGCAGTAAGATTTCTCCATAAATAGTTTATTGTTAAATTAATTAAACAGTAATTGCAACTAGAGCACAACAAGCGTCATTTTATTTTGTACTCCCCTTACGGCGATAGAGCCATGGGCTCTCGCCGGTGAGGCGTCATCCATCCAACAGGGTAATCATCATAGATGCACCACATAACTTGAATTAATCCTACACCCTGTTTGGACTCGTTGAAGCGATGTTATAAAATGATTACACGTGTGAGTTCATTTGACTGTCGAGTACCACCCTATTACACAGAATTAAACTGCTGTTTGAGTCGTTACAAAATTGACTTCATAATTTGCTCGTACTAAATTTAGGATAGAATGCGTCGGCGTTTTGTATGCTGACAGAGGGTGTCTCAGCTGATTTTCATGTCAATGAGTCTTATACTAACTGGATCTGTTCGGTGGTTCGGGGGTGGTGGGCTCTTCATGGTGGTGAGCCGCCTCGGCCTGCTCGGCGCGCCGCACCGCCGCCTCGATCTCGCGCGACGTTCGCTCGAACTCCAACCTCTTGCGCCTTATTATGTCCTGGTAACACAAAAAGATATTAGGGATTTGTTTGTTAAGTGGTTTTATTTATAGTTTGCAGTGTTTGTTTTTTTAGGTTTTTTAGGTAATTAAAATTATAACCACTAAAGTGATAAACCACAAACGTCTCCACTTAACTGAGATGAGAATGTTGAAATGGATGTGTGGTGTTACAAGAATGGATGAGGTGAGAAATGACTACGGGTAAGATAAGGGGGTAATTTGAAAGTTGCCCCCGTGAATGAAAAATTGAGAGGAAAAAAACTAAGTTGGTATGAGCATATAATAAGGATGGATGAAAATCATGTCACCAAAAGAATGTTAAACTACAAGATGAATGGGTGAAAATGTAAAGGTAGACAAAAAAAATATTGGATGGATTGTGTGAAGGATGATATGATTTGTTGTGTAACAGAAGATGTATGTCAGAATAGAGGCGTGTGGAAGGAAAAGACATATTATGCCGACCCCAATTAATTGGGATATGGTGAAAGAAAAGAGAGAAAGTTATACTCCCTTCCTGTTGACAGCTTGATCTAATATTTGTTACACACGATTAGTTCTGATGAATGTTCTGATCATTTATTGTAAATCCGCTACAAGATGGCGGATTTCTTCTTGACCCCCTAAATATAGGTGTCAAATAATATAGGCCCTGAATAGTAGAATATTATGAAAAATTTGAGGTACTAAATAGAATGAGTGATGTATAAATTTAAAAATAAAATAGGCAATTGTTTTCTAAGTTAGTATCGGAATTTTAAGTCCAGTTGAAAAATTCACCTGTAGTGTATGTAACGCACTATATTTTAATCAAGTGTACTGTGTATTATATAAAAAAATATAGTACGAAATGTATTATATTTTCACCGCTATTCAAAGATAAATAGACAAATTGTTGCACTTTTTCTTCAGATTCTTGTTATTAAATATTTTTTTTACTACAATACAGAAAATAAGGATATCGGATTTTTGCTGGTCAAGCAGAGTAAAAATAAATAAAACGATCTACCTATCTGTAATACTATAAAATAAACATACCGTTTATACATTGATGCTATTAAAAAAAAACAACTGGAATAGACTATTCGAGTATAAATGATGGAGAACACGATGCAATTTTTGTTAGATTTCTTGTCAGTTTACCAGTTTGTTTGGGATTCACGTAAAAACTACTAGGCCGATATCGATATGGTTTTCGCTGATCGACACCATAAAAAATCTGCATTACTTTTTAGTCTGGAAAGTACTTAAGATGGCAAGATTAAAAAAAACGAAATCCAATTCGTTTTCCACCTATCGTTAGTAAATTTAATGTAATAAATGCGTGACATGTTTTATCCTGGGGATCCTAGCCGGAATTTTCCCGGAAGCAGTTTCAGGTGAGTAAAAATCTCCTATCTTATTTCGACAGATTTCACGAAAACATGCTACAACGATAGCCTACATTGTTTTTCAATTACTGCTGTGTTTGCGACCTGAGAATCCTGCGAGAATTTCAATTCAAGCGTAGACGAAGTCGCGGGCATATCCTAGTTAAAATAAATGTGTACTATTTCTCCCCAAAATTTCTGACAATTATATTTTTATAGCATAGAAACAAAAACACAATATTTGCTTCAAAAAAGTGGCAACCCTACTTATACGTGACCCATACAAAGATGGCGTCACTGAATATTTTACCTGTAACTGTTGATCAGAAATATCCTTCTGTTCGTCTTCCTCGGCACTATCTTCACTGCTGCTCTCGTACGCACCCAGACCTGCACACACCCCCATCATAATACTTATTGCTGTCAATGTATAAAATAATGCTTTAAGCTTTATTTTTTCCTATCAAGCAACCATCTTAGAATCGACTATTGACATGCAGCACGATTGCTGTATTAGACGCAATATTTACACTTTCGTATGCACCCTGATAAATATATCGTGTAAATAGCACATAACAAACAAAGAAAATTAAAATCTTCCTTACTGCGATTATATTGTTTGTTGAATAAATATTATTATAATAATACTTGAAATTTTTGTAATTATATTTCAGGTTCTGAGGTTGTTTTAAAATAAAGTATGAATTATACCATTGTCTCTATAATGACAATTACATTTTTTAACTCCTTGAATTATTGCAATTCATTTAAAAAGCCCTATATTTACACATAAAACGATGTTAATTATAAAATTTCTTACCAAAATTCCGATAAAAATAATTTAAAGAACACACTACATGTTGCATTGTTGCCAATTTGTCAATACAAATAGAAACTATTGTAGCACTGCTGAAATAGAGAAATGTAGGACATATATGTCGTTTTCACTATATTCGTATTTCGCATGGATCTCGTGAAAACGCCATATATGTATGAGTCGTGAACATCCTGCAAATCTTTATTTGTACATATTGATATTTCAAATATATTAACATTAATATTAAATATATATTATACTTCTATGTTATTAGATAGGAAGTTTGCCAGATGTTCTACATTAGCCCCACAGATTTACAGTATCCGTACAGGTATAACATTCAAATGCTATCATTGTAACTATTTAAAATGCAGTTTTAAAACAACTTATGAAAATATTGTTACATGCCGACAAAGGTGAAGGCACGCCTGTCATAAAACGCAGTTTAATACCTTTGACGCATTTGGACTTCTTTTGTTTACTTCGTGTTTAAAATTTGTAACTAAGAAAACACCCTATTGTATTGTACTCGTTTGTGGCCGTACCGCAGGCATAGTTACGCAGGTATGCGAATTATATTTTCTGGGAAATTGCAGTCTAGCGAGAACCACAATCAAAGCAAGACGTGTACATTCGATAAGCGATATAGTGGCGGACTTTGCGCGTGTTATTGAATCGCGCAGTTTGTACTGGTTGTATCCAGTTATATTTGTACCTGTTTTTTACGTGTTTGTACAGTTCTAATAAATTCTATAGTAATCCCAACGGCATTTTAATTCGAGTCCTGTAGCTCGTAACAGTATCATATTTTCTTATCATACTAACAGAAGTATACTTCGTTTTATTTTTATGTATTGCATAGTGAATACTTTAAAAAGTTATCGGTAACATCCACTAAGAGCTTTGGAGGGAATACATTTTTCATATAACTATGTATTATAACAACATTTGTAAATGTAGCTTCAGTAGATTTATATAATGCATAATTAAAAATCTGCTTCTAATGTGAAGAGGCCAAAAAGATTTATCTGGACTATGACGCTATTTTAGAATGATGATTATGCAAAAGAATATACCCAATCCTGATATTATTACCATATGTCTGGTATTATTACCACATGTATGTGTATTATCCAGGATTAGATATATTAGAAGAATATTAAGGAATGATGTTCACCCAGTAAGAAAGTGGCGTTACAAGTCTATCTAGAATTCATTTTTATTTTTATAGAAAATCTCAACTAAAGTTTTCAGTCAATGTGTTTTTATCTATAAAATATTTTTGAATCTTAAATTGGTCATGAATTAGTCCTAATATGTTCGTAATGTTTTATATACGGCTGCAGGTGAACTGTAAATCTGTGCGCCGGTCAGGTTAAGATCCGTTGGGACTCACCAAGGCCAGAGGCGATGGCTGCGAGTGCCTTCGACTTGCTCGCCTTCATGGCGTTGAGGCGCGACGCTTTTACCATATAAATAAAACCAACATTAATCACACACACGTGTATTCAACATTGTACAGGCGACATCTGAAATAAGACTCGATTAGCGTTCAATATCACTTATTCGCACACATCCCTCGCACAGGGCAACAGTGTCACAGAGTATATTTGTTGTCGTATAGGGGCGATACCGCGGTGGCTTCCGGCGGATGTGAGCGTCCGGAAGTGTTAAGCTTAGGTGATAGGAAATACCTTGTGCGGCGGTATACCGGACCCATTCCTCCTGGCTCACCGTTTCTATCTCTTGGTCGGTCACCTCCAGCAGGATCTCGGTCAACGACCGCCGCACCGCGAGCATCTGCCGACAGAGAACAAACACGCTACAGGGGCCCGATTCTGCCACTAGAACAGCTTAACGTTGCGAACGTATTCAAACTATTTCCATGGGATAGTGTAAAAAAAACCGTATTTTACTAAATCACAATACCGTCGTAAAACTTCGAACATTTATTTCGTGAGTTTTCACTTCATAATTTTTTTGTAAACATAACATGGCCTGCTGCCACGCCATTGGTGTCAGCAAAATACCGAAATCAAGCAAACTTATAATTAAGACTATAGTGTACAGATACCAACTAGTTTTTGTATGAGCGTTGCAAATTAAAACATCATTTCTATAATGCAGTGCTTTTCAATCTTTTTTGTAATTACATAAACTAAGTCATTTAAATGACTTAGTTTATGTCTTTCCCTATTTTGTTACCTATATTTATTATTACAGCCTATACTCTGCATAAAGCTGCTGAGCTTAAAAAGTACCTAGTATGAGGTATAAACTTAAATTTCCTCTTCCCTTTTGCCGGCGACCCCCTTTTTTTTTTATGGGGAAATGCGTTGCCGCACCGTCAGCCGCGCGGGGGATCATGCGCGGCCGGTGTGTGGGGCTCCCCGACGCCGGTTCAATACGACCGGCTGCCGGTATACCCACTAAAACCCCATGGGAGCCTTCCTTCCGCCTAGCGCCGGGGTCGCGGTACATGCGTGAGCTTAACCCGCAACCCGGCAGCGGCCGGCCGCCTCGTAAACAGAGGCGGCCTCTCCTGTGTGCGGGCCGGGGAATGACGTTTCCCCGGCCCTGAGAGGGACGCGCGGCTGCCTCTCGCGCCCTCTCGCGGCATTAGTGCGGGCGGAGGTCTATGTGGATCCCCCAGACCTCGACGCCCGCTGCCGCCGGGAGGAGGAGGCTGCGAGGATTACTCCTGCGCCATCACCCCTCGCTCTCCTTCCTCCTCCCCCCCGCCGCCTCGCGCACTCAGCAGCGTCAGCGGCGGTGGGGGCATCGCGATAGGGGGGGGAGGGGGAGGCTGCGAAGGATTGCTCCTGCGCCATCACCCCTCCCTCTCCTTTCCCCCCCTCCGCCGCCTCGCGCTCTCAGCAGCGTCAGCGGCGGGGGGGGCTTCGCGATGGGGGGAGGGGGAGGCTGCGAAGGATTGCTCCTGCGCCAACACCCCTCCCCCCTCTCCTTCCTCCCCTTTTCCCCGCCGCCTCGCGCACACAGCAGCGTCGGCAGACGGAGCGGGGGAGGGTAGGTCGCCGGTCAGGCCGGCGGTGGTGGGGTGGACATCACCACCGCCGTCCTCGACGGCCAGCGGAGAAAATCTCGACGCTGGCGGTCGCAACGGAAGGGATGGCTGTTTGGGGAGGAGGTTTGGGAAGGAAGGGAAGGCATTGGGATTTGGAGGCGGAGAGGTGGGACACCACTGTCACGGAGTGAAAGGGGGATGTGACAATGGCGGCTCGGGGCCCCGGGGACGCGTCCCCTCGTACCGCTTCCTGGACGGAGTAGAGTCCAGGGCGGCACCCCCTGGGGGAGCCGGCGACCCCCTGAGCAAGGCTCTGCGACCTCCTAAGGGTCGCAACTCACAGGTTCAAAAACACTGCTATAATGAGTCAAATAGCATATTAATTTGTTTTATTATGAAGTAGGCAAACGAGCTGGCCACCCAGCTCGTGTGAAGCGGTTCAGTTGTCTATAGACATTTGCAACACTTAGTGTTGCATTGTCTATAGGCAATGCATTGCCAGCCTTTAGAATGAGATAGAGGTACTCAAACATGGAATGGGATAAGGGGGAATGGGGAGAAAGTGAGCCACCGGAACCCTCATTCATCATACCAAACAAAAAAATAAAAACTTCGTTTAAAAAAACCGACTACAAAAACTAAAAAACTAAAATGTATAAAATAACTTATTTCTAAAGCTATTATTATTACTATACATTATCTAAAACGAAGTTTTAATTTTTTTATTTGTTACTTTTTAGTGACTAGCTATGTATGGGTGGACCTACGAATGGTGCCGCGCTTCTTATAAAATATAGGTCCCAAGAACCGGGAACAAAAAAATGTTCGTAAAATGAAAACTACTGGGCCAAACTATGTAAAATTTTTAGGGGACCAATTGGAAGCTACTCCGCGTCGAACAAAAAAAGAATCACGTAAATCGGATCATAAATCACGGAGTAATCGGCGAACATACATAAAAAAGGAACAAAAAGAAAAAAAGATCCCGACGAATTGAGAACCTCCTCCTTTTTTCAAAGTCGGTTAAAAATAGCTCAAAGCTATTAGTGTGATGCAGATAATCTGTGAGAGCGGTATATTACCGATAGGGTCGGCCCTAAGAGCTGTAATCAAGATTATGATAGCAGTATGGCTATACCACCATGAAGAGATATTTTTATTACAGAGATATAAATTGTAAAAATATAGAAACCCGGCATAAACATATACATACCACTTCCTGCATAATCTCTTCTCTGCTTTTCTTGACTAGATGGCTTTCATCATTTTCTCTCTGTTTAGGACTTTCTTCAGATGGTTCCTCTTTAACAGGACTTGGATCTATTTTCTCATCTTTCACGTCTTCCATTTCTTCAGTCTCCGAATCAGATTCCTGGATTGATATAATAATCAGTGTTAACAGATCTGTCGTAAATGTCGTAATAAACCGCATAATTACGGAAATATGAAAACTGCATTTTTGGATGGGAATTGGAAGCACATGCCTTGTGTATTGTTTTTTGTCTTGAATGAAATATTGTTATTTGTTACAAGACAAAAATTGACAGAAAAATCGATTCAAGACAGAATGTAATTCTGGCTCAAGCTTCTGTTCTAGGGCTTATGCCTGGTGCTCAAAGAGTATTTTGAAATAAAAGCACATGTTTCTTACACACAAGTAATTAATGAAATATACTTACAAACTTGCTTTTTGGTGGCATGATAGGTTGTCCCCCAGCTTCGGCCTTGAGGCGCTCCAGCTCTGCTTCTTCGCGTTGCTGCTGCTCCTTCTCTGCTTCTTCTCGTGCTTTCTTCTCTTGTTCTCTTTCTATAGCTCTCTGCTTTTCGCGTTCCATTTTCTCCAAACCTAACAATTTTTGAATAAAGATAAAATAATACCAGGAATGAGCATTCACCTAAAAAAATTAACAAAAGATTTCTATTCTTTTTTTATCAGACTATTAGTAGAAAATTGTCAGTATTTATGTCAATTTAGAATCTGTAGGAAGGCAAATGAATGGATTTTTTTATTGCACGAGTAGCAGACAGGCAGACGGCCCATCTGATGGAAATCGGTTACCATCGCCTATAGGCATTTGTAGCACCAAAGGTGTTACTAATGAATGTTCTGCCACTCACTAAAAGGACACTGAAGCCTTGCCACTAACGTCGGAACACAACTCAAAGTGATTATGACAGCATTCACTAGATTAGGCCGCAGGAAATTGTACTCTTTCTCCATACTTTTATGCACAGATAATATTAAGTAAGGATAGTAAGAGATAAGAACCAACCACATATATAATCCTTATGTTGATTAAAGGGTAATATTTATTTATTAAAAAGGTATTCTTTAGGCCAGGGCTTCCCAAACTATTTTGGACAAGAGGCCCCTTTTCCAGAAGGAACTGATATCTCAAACCCTTATAGCTATACAAATCTTATCTCTAGTTTTTTCATATTGAGAGAAAATACTTATCAATTTAAAAGCTCTGCAGTTAATTAAGTGAGTAAACTTAACATCATTTTCTCATCAATATTTCACAAAATAATACAAACTATGTAAAAATACTTAAGTAGGCAATTAAAACACTTTTTTTAGAACAAACATTAAAGTTGCAAAGAGAAAAAAAGTAAAAAATTCAGTGCGTACCGAGTATCTTGAAAGTTTAGAATAAGAACTTGTGTTAATTAATACGGGTCGATTTTTAGACCTCATCGACCCCCAAGATCAGTTTTTGTTGATGTCAACCCCTAGTAAAACTGACTGTGACCCCAGGGTCAAGATAAACCACTTTGGGAGTCCCTGCACCATATCAATAAAGAATGTCTGAGACCAATTCCATACCATGATAAGTAATGAAAAGTTTGTTTACGAAATTTGCCAACCTGAAACCTTCATAATCCAGCTCGATGGGTAAAGCTTAGAGCACTCAAACACAGGAGCCGTTAGTCATATATAAAAAAAACTTTAAAAGTGTTTTGGACATTAAAATCAAATCATTTATTTACAGCGATCATGGAATTACATGTCATTCATGTTTTACTTGGTACATATTGCACCTTATAAATCTTACAATTTTCTTCTTTGTATTTTATACTCAAATGACCAATTTATTTTATTCATGCAATTATTATTATTTCAAGAAAATGTTGTCATGAAATTATTTAGTATGTCATAATCTCATCAATCACTGTCAAAATATAAAATTATAGACATTTATTACCTTCTCTAATCCATGCTGGGAGTTGCCTACGTTTAGCTGCATCAATCATGGGTGTGGGCATCGCTGATGGTAATACTATCGGCTCAATTACTGGTTGTAGAACTGGAAGCTTGTCTCTGAAAAGTTCAAGTTTTGCTATAAATAATAGCATAATGTGATTACCAAAGAATTAACTGGCCATTATGTACGAAACATATTAGACACTTGAAATGCAATCCTGATTTGGCAGACAAACACAAATCATATATTCTCAAGTTTAAACTTATGTTATCCATTATACCCAACAATCAATTCTAAGATTGATACCAAACACTCAGATCAGAGTAAAATTATGCGCCAGTTAACTCCAATAAAACCACTTAGAATATGTCAGTAATTATTAGAACAAGTCATAATGAGACATTTATATGCATCACATAAAAAGTATATTTTGAAGAATTCCTAAAATTTGTATCCTTTCATTAGTACCTTGGTGGTCTGGTATTTCTTGTGGGTTTATGATCCTTAGTTTTGCTCTTTGATCTTCTTTCACTACCACGACTGCTGCTTCGGCTGTTGCCTTCTGGATGAGGTGCTGTCCAGTAGCCATGCTGAAATGTTGGTGTGGACACTGACCCTGTTGTGTACCTGTAATATATGCATGTATCCTTAATTACTTATTTGTAAAATCATGATCTTAATACAGAGCAAATAACTGTTTTACTCTTCTATGATATGCTGTTTGTCTTTGTGTGTCATCTTGCTGTTGTACTGTTTCTTGCTTTTTGAAGTAGTTATTAGAAAATACACATATTAAGATGCAGCAAATGTGAAGCTTGGGCCATAATAATTAAAATCACAGATTGTTCTCAATTCTTCATTTAATGACTAAAGCCTCAACACTCATACATGCTGGCTGCTAGTTGCATAAAGGACCGGTGGTATTTCCTTAATAATAAGTAGTAAAATGACATATTAAGAATTAAAATAGTCTAGATGAGCCTGAAGTGTATTTGGGATAAAAAATAAAAATGTTAAAAAACCGACTTCAAAAACTAAAATGTATAAAATAACTTATTTCTAAAGCTATTATTATATAGTAATTTTTATTACGTTTTACTTTGCACCGACTTCAAGATGTTTTCGATAATATATATTAATAATAATAGCTTTAGAAATATTAGTTTTTGAGGTTTTTTTAAACGAAGTTTTATTTTTTATTTGTTACTTTTTAGTGTCTAGCTATGTATGGGTGGATTTACGAATGGTGCCGCGCTGCTTAAAAAATATAGCTTCCAAGAAACGAGAACAAATTTTTTTTCGTAAAATGAAACTACTGGGCCAAACTATGTCAAATTTTTAGGGACCACATGGCAGCTATTGCGCGTCGAACAAGAAAAGAATCACGTAAATCGAATCATAAATCTCAGAGTAATCGGTGTACATATGGAACGAAAAGAATTTTTTTCATAAAATGAAACTACTGGGTCAAACTATGTAAAATTTTTAGGGGACCAATTTGAAGCTATTCCGCGTCGAACAAAAAAAAATAAATCGAATAAATCAAGTAATCGGTAAATGAACGAAGAATCATAAATCTACGGTCATGTAATAGGACATGAACTATCGCGTCGAACAAAAAAAAAAAGAATCATAAATCAAAACGGTACATAAAAAAAAACATAAAAAAAACAAACATAAAAAAAAAACTATCGCTCAAAAAAAAAAAAAATCATAATACAGAAGCGAACATACATAAAAAAAGCAACAAAAAATAAAATAAAAAGATCCTGACGAATTGAGAACCTCCTACTTTTTTCGAAGTCGGTTAAAAATGAAATAGAGGTTGTGATTTTGGCAGGACTTCTGCATCTGTAAGTTGCAGCTGGATGAGTAAAGCAGAGGACTAGCTATGAAATTGGGGAGGCTTAAATTCCATATATGACTATAGTTTGTTTTCATGGAGTGTTTATATAAATATAATATATGCATTTAGCTTTATCAGGTACTACCTATAGGTCTGTTGTTTTAGGATATTACAAGTCCTGCAGTGGCTTCTATTCTAACAAAGATCTTACCCAGGCATGGGAGGAGCAGCATCAGCTGTTACAGGATATCCATCTATTGCAGGTGCAACTGGTGTAGTGGGGCCTGGTGTCACCTTGTGATCCACAGGCCCAGGGCCTGACCATCCCCAATCTGTAATAAAATGAATAATTTGTTACTCACTATATTACTATGACAATTAAGTTTCCTAAGTAATTTTCTTAAATCAATACAATAAGCAATAAAGGCTATTTTGATTTTGATTTATACTACTATTATAACTTTGAAATTTATCAGTGGAAAACGCTTAACAGCATGCTATATAGCTGTTGACACATCTGTTTTGGATTCATGCAAATATTTAAATATCAATGACATCAGAGTCTCTATTCTCTGATTAATGAGTGTGTTAGAATCGTATTTATTATTGTCATACCGTTATGACAGAAGTAGTCAATAACCGGATAAAATATTCATTAATGTAGTTATCGGAAGTCGTATAACCGGATGTCAACGTAGATGTATTTATTATCAATCCAACGGATATCTAAAATAGAGTAACCGGAAGTTGGAAGATATACGGATGGCGGAAGTCGGTGTTACGACGGAAGTGAAGTGGCGCCAAAGTATTACAGGATGGTGTCGATGCAGACGCACCGCGAGGATCTTATAAATACTCGGGGTCCGGGCAGAGGGGGGCTAGTCTTCAACCAGTCTACACCTAGTCTGCAAACGATATTCAGCTAGACTACAACGATAGTCTACGGTCATTGGTTGAACAGAGCGAAAGCTCTGTTGGGCAAGAGGCCCATAGTATATTATGGTCAATAATTACTGTTCGATAATGGCAGTATTCTTTAAGGGCAAATTGATGCTCGACACCTGACAAGCGTGGAGACAACTTTTGGAAGTTGTCTTAATATTTCTGTGTATTATTGTGCTGTATTAATATTGTAATAATTCTAGTGTAATAAACTTTTGATTATAATGTTTCAGATATTATTATTCTTTCCACTAACAAGTGCAATAGTATTTTATTATTCGACTTTAAGTTTCGCATATTACTTAAACTTTAAATGTTTTATAGTTCATAATAATTGTTGGTCAGAGAGAGACCTATCACTTGAAACAGCTGTTATTTAAGATTCATTTATATAATTTTGGGATGGGTTTATAGCTGAAAATAGTTTTTACTGTACAATTGATGATTCTGAAATATCAAATTGATTACGTTTGGCACAAAGCCACTAATTAACACAGTAGCATATTTTATAAATTACAATTGTATTCACACAATTCTAAGGCTTGCTAACATAATTTAAAAAAAAATTAATTAATGATTCAAAACTATGATGAAAGCTTAAGTGTTCCTATTTTTCATAAGCATTTGAACTGATTGACACAAATAAGCCTACTAAAAATAGTTTAAATAGTACAAAGATCTTACTCCATTGATTCCAATTTCCGCCCCAGGAGTTAGTAGACGGATTCCACTCAGCGCCAGGCGGCCCGTCTGAGTTATGGTCAGGGTTTTCAACTTCCATTGGGGCTTCGCCTTCTTCATTGTCAGGCTTCATAGAAGGTGGCGGTGGCGGGGCTACTATAGCCGCCGCTTCTTTCATGGCGATCCATTGCTGGGCCAAAGCAGCCCAATCTACTTGACTAGTATCTACATCTTGATACGCTGTAGGATTTAAAGCCCACTGTGTGGGATATGATGGATTTGTGGCATCCTTGCTTGAGTACATGGTTGGAACACTACTATTATTCATGGCCTAGGCCTCAATACATATTTGAATCAACTAAAACAATTTATTACTGCACACTGCATCTACATTCAGACGTTAGAACATAGAATATGGACTGATATATTAAAAGTATATAAATTATAAATTTCAGTAAAATCGTTTAATGTATTACCGCAATTGGTTATATATTTCATAGACAAGACAAGAACATCGTTTTATTTTTTAATTCTGTTTTATTTGTTTATGGTAAAATTTCTTCAACACTTATTTTTATCATATTGTATAAAATATTTATTTATTTTAATATATAAAATATTTAATATTTAAGTAGTTTTAGCAAAAGTATTATGAAGTTATGAAATCGTATGTAATTTGGGTTAGGGAGTTTGGGAATATGCTGCCCTCTAGTAACGTTTTAAAGCAACGAATATTCTTTTAATAATGCTATTCAACAACAGAGAGCAGTATTATAAAAATAGAAGGTTCTAATACTACTACTGATCGAAATAAATGTACTTCACAAATGTGTTGCCCAATGGCTTGGATAAAGAGTATCCCTCCATGTGAATTAATTATATATTATGCGTATGCGTATCACAGTTATAAAACAGAAAACAAACTTAGTAAGCATTTCAATAATAAAACATTGGTCAGGTTTTAGTGTATTTTTTGTATCAAAAATCGTGGAAGAATAAAAATGTCTTATCTTAAAATAGGATAGGGATATTATAGCAATTAGATGGGGGTTTCTTCAGAGTTATAATTTATACTTGGTGAAAATTATCATTTATAGTATTTTTCGGTTATGTTTTTATTTCCTCAAACTCTATAGTTTAAAAAGAAGACACGAGTTGAATTAAATAACCTGGCAAGTGCGTGATAGTCCACGAACTATGAAGGGTTCCGTACGTAGACAGAGATAGGTTTCTCTGTCTTCGGTTCCGTAGACCTGACTGGCATACAATACGAACTACGAAACCGTCAAGAAATATGTAATCGAAAAAGCGCTAACTATAGGTATAGGTATTTATTGTTTTTAATAATTTTAGCAGAAATATTATTGAAATTCTTTTTGGAATCTTTCACTTGATAGGTAGTTCAAAAGGTATATGGGCACACACACAATTTGGGAAGCTAATATCTCTTCATCGTGATATTTAATATTAAGATGTTTAAAGAACACCGTTGCGATTTTTTAAAGGTTTGCCTAACGACGTCTCGCAGGATACTTGTAAAAAATATATTGAAACCTTAACGCGTGTAAACTTACAGTGACAAGCAGTAGCTAGCGGTGTGGTGGCGGTGTCAGGGATCACAATGCTCGCATATAACACAGAAGAGCAGCGTGGCGCGGCGATGCTGTCTATACGAATGCTTTGACGTTGTATATACCTACATACGCGTACGTAAGTTATCTACAAGCTGATCTATACCGGTGCCCCTGGTGGGGAAAACGGGGTTGCTGTAGTACTCTCCGAGGAGTTCCAGAACAACATCCTAGAGGTGAAACGCTTCAGCGACCGGCTTATGGTCGTGTCGGTTCTTATTGAAGGGGTTGTGACCCATTTGATAAGTGCCTACGCGCCACAGGCTGGTTGTAGCGACACTGATAGAATGAGGTTCTGGGATCAGATCGGTGATGTACTGCGTGGCATCCCGTTATCACAGGGGGTCGTTTTGGGTGGTGATCTGAACGGTCATGTGGGTGAGAGGTGGGAGGAATTTGAGCGTGTTCACGGTGGCTTTGGATACGGAAGCCGCAACGCAGAAGGGGAGGATATCCTCCGAATGTGTGCGGCTGCCGATCTTGCCATCGTGAACACGTATTTCAAAAAGAAATCCGAGCACTTAATCACCTACAAGAGCGGACGGCATGCTACCCAGATCGACTACCTACTCACCAGGAGACACCACATCGGCAAAGTAGCCAACTGCAAGGTCATACCCGGAGAGAGTCTCACAGCACAACACCGTCTCCTTGTTATGGACCTCTGCGTTAAACCCAAAGACAAACCCGTTGAGCATTGTCGACGCCAAATTAGATGGTGGCTGCTTGATGAAGGCATATCCCAGGAGTTCGCTTCAGCATCCGTCGAGATGTGTGTCGGAGCTGACAGCGAATTAGTCCAGAGCCACTGGGATAAGATCCAAGCAGCCATTACTAAAGCGGCGAACGCAGTGCTGGGTGTGTCTAAGGGTGGTCGCAAGTGTGACAAGGAGACTTGGTGGTGGAACGACACAGTCCAGAGGGAGGTTAGGGTGAAGAAAACCCTCTTTAAAAAGTGGCAAGCGTCTAGATCTCCTGAAGATCGCGACGCATACAGGGCCGCAAAACGTGCCACTAAAAGAGCTGTAGCCAGAGCCAGACGAGACCACTTTCGATCGTTGTACGATAAGTTGGAATCGTCTGAGGGGCAGAAGCTCATTTATAAGTTGGCACGTTCAAGGATCAAAGCGGCACAGGACATTTCCAAGTGCCGCTGTGTTAAAGATCCTGGCGGCAACCTGTTATGCGAGGACCTCGCGGTGAAGGAGAGATGGCGCTCTTACTTCTACGAACTGCTGAATAAGCAGCACAAAGAAGTACAGCCACCGAACCTCCCTCCGAATCAAGGACTAGAGCCACTGATAACGCCTGATGAAGTCCATAGGGCTCTTCGCCGCATGAGGAATCGGAAAGCTGTCGGAGCCGATGGAGTCCCCATCGAAGCCTGGAAGGCGATGGGTCCTCGTGGTGTGGGCATTTTAACAAACCTTTTTAACCGCATACTCCTCACCGGAAACATCCCGTGCCAATGGAGACTGAGTGTTATCACTCCAGTCTTCA
Organism: Dendrolimus punctatus; assembly: GCA_012273795.1. Classification (NCBI taxonomy): domain Eukaryota; kingdom Metazoa; phylum Arthropoda; class Insecta; order Lepidoptera; family Lasiocampidae; genus Dendrolimus; species Dendrolimus punctatus. Next base: position 14,737,550 of record CM022527.1, read on the forward strand.
AAGGTAAGGGATCGGTGCAGGAGTGCGAAAACTACCGCGGAATAAAAGTAATGTCCCACACCATGAAGCTCTTTGAGCGCATAATCGACTCTCGGCTCCGGCAGGAGTGCACTGTCTCGGGATGTCAATATGGGTTTCGTCCTGGGCATGGAACCATGGACCCTGTTTTTGCCCTAAGGATCATCATGGAGAAATACAGGACGAAGAATACGCCTCTGCATTTCCTGTTTTTGGATCTGCAGAAGGCCTTTGACTGTGTTCCTCGCGTGATGATCTGGTGGGCACTGAGGTCCAAAGGGGTGCCAGAAACCTATATTGACGTTATCCGGGATATGTACCGTGATTCCGATTCCATAGTTCGGACCGCTGTTGGCGACACCACACCCTTCCCCATTACAGTAGGCGTGCACCAGGGATCGGTCCTTAGTCCGTTTCTGTTCAGCGTGATATTAGACGAACTGTCGAACAGCATCAGGGATGCGCATGAGCAACCTCCATGGTTGCTCATGTATGCTGACGATATCGCGCTGGCAGATTCGGACAGGGGGCGCCTGGTGGGACGTGTAAATGCGTGGAAGAGATCGCTAGAGAACGGCGGTTTGAAACTAAATGTGGCGAAGACTGAGTACTTGGCCTGCAACACTACAGATCCCACATCCGTGCGCATAGGCGAAGATACGGTCGAGCGCACGGATCAGTTTAAGTACTTGGGATCTGTCCTTAGTGCGTCCGGGGATATCGACCTCGACGTCAAGGCCCGTATCACAGCAGCTTGGGCCAAGTGGCGTGAGGTGACAGGTGTCATTTGTGACCCCAAAATGCCGGTCAAATTAAAAGGACAGGTCTATAAATCCATCATTAGACCTGTCCTTTTGTATGGCAGTGAAGCGTGGCCAGTACTTGAGCGACACAAGCAAGAGCTGCGTGTCACGGAGATGAATATGCTGCGATGGATGTGTGGAGTGACGCGGAAAGACCGGGTCAGGAACTCCCGCATCCGCGGCAGTCTTCATGTCCGTGACATAGCAGACAAACTGCAAGAGTGTCGCTTACGCTGGTACGGCCATGTTTTACGCAGACCGGCTAATTACGTGGGGAACAAATGTCTAGCCATGCCACCTCCGCCAGGTCCCGGTCGAAGGGGAAGGCCCAAGAAATGCTGGCTTGACGTCGTGAAGGATGACATGCGTGCCAATGGTCTCAAAACGGGGGATGCTGAAGACCGCGCGAAGTGGAGTAGAAAAAGTAGGAAAGCGGACCCTGGGCGTCGGAGTGAACGCTCCGAACGCAACCGGGATTTAACGCTCGGATGATGATGATGATGATGACGCGTACGTAAGTTATAATGAATTATCATTGGTAACACGTCTGGTATTACAAATGTCCATAGATGACGCTAGCCAATTTCTATCAGATAGAATGTAAGCACCAGCCAAAAAAAGCAATATAATGTTACGTCATTTATCTCATTGGGCTATGTGGCCTTTATAAGAAAAAGATTGAGTTTGATATAGATCCTCCACTCCCAAATTGTTGGTGGGGTCCAAGAAAAATTATACACAAAGACAGACAGACAGACACGTTTTTGCCAAAGTCTCTACGGAGCCCTAATAACTATGTAGGAATTAAAAGCGAGGTGAGCGATCAAATTTTTCCACAATATATGTATATAAGATGTATATTACGGAAGTGATTTTTAGGCACTTTGTCTTTAGATAGATATGTGGCCGGTACCTATCCTATATATATACCTTACCTACTATTCATTTGCCCTACAATCAATTATATTTTGGCGTTACTTGTGTCTAATTTTAACCGATAGCAAAACAAATGAACGGTCCCTAACACATTGGAACGGGCAATTTTGAATCAGTTTGTAAGTAACAAGAATTATAAATAAATCTTGTGTGTTTTGTGAGTTTTTCTAATACGAATCACCATCAAAAAATTATAAGGAACTTGATTTACTTTAAATTAACTAAAATACCTTAACAAAATAATGAATTACATAGGTCAACAAAATTGAAAAAAATAACAATTGCCCTAGATATGTCTGCTGCTTTTTTGCAATTTCCAGTACCTACACAATTTGCGAAAATATTCATGGAAGTAATGAATTGGCTCTAGTTCTTAAAATTTATAAAGTGATTATTAGCATAATAAATTTATACTTTCTCCACAGTTATTAGATCTCCTGATAATCCTAAGAATATGAGTGTGAAACAGCGTGAGCACCTCTACCAGGACCTAACAGTGATGGTGGAAAGATATCTATCGGGGTAGCCGGGACCGTTACATGAAGGCAGATTACTATTGGTCTTTATAAAGACAATTTTGCCCAAAAATAATATAGATGAAAATCTTATTGGTGTCTCTCCGAAGTAAAAGATAGATTTCATCAAATTTATCTCGTTTCTTGCTTTAAATTAATGAAATATAAAACAAAAAGATTACTAGTATTTCTCAATAAATATTAGATATTTAGGTATATAATGGTTATGTATTATTTTAAAATGAAAGAATAACTATAGCCATACTCCAAAATAATCATCGTTTCATTAATTGTTGGGAGAAAATTATTAAAATCCATTATAATATTCAAGGCAACAAAACCACTGTTGACAAGTGCTTAATATATAGTAGTTAAAATAGATCTTTTTTAAAAGTATTTTTTGAGGATAGAAAAATGAGAAGCCAGTTGTAAAAAATTAATTTATTTTCATTTGACAAAACAACCATTCATTCGTCTTTCTGTTAGCTGGCCATTTGCACACGAACACAAATTACACTAAATTACAATTAAATTTAGACAGTGCACTCCTTTCATCTTTTAGCATGAACAATGTATATTACATACAAACAACACTTTGAATTCACTTATATACAATGATAAGTCTTTTTAAATTACACTAGATTTAACTTAACGCTAATAGAGGCTCCTCCGAATCGTGTTTTTGGCTTGAATATTTCGAATTTGTTGTTTTCCATTGCTCCTTTTTGTTGGGAAACTTTTCCTTCGTAGCTTCCAACTTTGCCTTGGTCTTTGATATCTTTGGTGAACTCGTCGTTTTGTCAATTCGTTCTAAAGTCTCTATAATATTTTTAGGCTCTGACAAAACTCTTCTCGATTCTTCACTTATCTCATCCATTGTAGCGTTCTTATTAGCGTATACGACGACGAAATGTGAATAGGCAGAATTGGAAGGCGTATTGATATCTGCAAAGTCTCTGAAGTTGGCAAATTGGTCTTGATTGTAATTGGGTCTAGGGTTCGCTATGTAGCTCACTTCATGCGACGGTCTTCCATGACCATTATTATAGAATGAGTTGAAACTATCTCCGTAATCTTCTTCATCATTTTGAGCGAAGAACGTTCCGCCTCTAATGATACCGAAGTTACCAGAACCAAGAACACTGGATGTTGCATCAACTAGAGGCGCTGCTGGCGTATTCGTTTGTTTACTAAAGTTATCTATATTTTTATAGCCTCCAAATAATGGATAGTTGAACAGAGATCTGTATGAATGAGGCCTTTGACTGTATGCTCCTTCTTGGTTATATCCAGGCTTATAGTTGTTCTGTTGTTTGGGTTCAAACAAGTTCGCGAACGATGGGAAAAATGTTTGTGAACGTCCTACGAGCTCTACGGCATGATCTGTGTGATCTTCGGTAGCAGCTGCCATAGGTTCTATGTACTTTTGGAACTGTTCTGGCGGTACTACTGCTTCTGATATGATTTCTGACGATTCTGCGGTTAGATCTTTTGTGTCATCTGAAACAATAATAAAAAGAAATTATTTATGGTATTTTCGGTCAAGATAAACATTTTTGCTAGGGAACAAGCATAACAAGTATATATTATTCAATATAAAGACAAGTTCGACATCCCTAGCTTGCCCGTGTACGGTAGCTACTGCTGTGGAAGAAGAACACTACTTCAACGCTAATACTTAGTAATAATAATATTAGTGTAGTTAATAATAGGGATATTCATCTCTTATTTAGTCTTTATCATTTTATGTGCATATTATTACATTTACTGACAGCGGAGGAACATATCGGGAAGAATACAGGTTCTTGTTTATCTAGAAATTCGCCTGGGGCTTAGGGGTGTACTTCGGTTATTTATTTCTAGAGATTCGAGTCTTGGAGCGAGATGAATTAGTACCTAGAGTACCTATGTCGGTACTTAGATAGATAACAAGAAGTTTTTTTTTCATTTAACGTATACGAGTATAGCATAATTGCTAATATTATTTACATGTTTAGTATATTCTCTTAATCAATTGGCATATTTTATGCTATTTATTAATCAGTATGTAATTCGGTTCATGGAGTCGTCAGTTCTGTTATGCATTCATGGAAGAAGCACACTCGGAATGATAATTTTTCCCAGTGAAAACACATCTGTGAAATGTTCTTAACTCCTACATGACTGACGTTCTTCTGTGGTCAATAAATTATTTGTACCTATAGATTTAATTGACGAAATGTAAGATTTTATAACTATTCTCCAACTAGGTTAGCAGGTACTAAATTTGATATGTGAACCAACTTGTTTACAAAACGACCTTCATTTATGTATTCTTGTGACAGCAAAAAACAATTACTAAAATTGCCGTATATCGCTTTCCGAAGAGTTATTTCTGTGTGTAAATCGTTAGAAACAATGCAACGATTGAGAACAAAAACATAAACTTTTGCAGTTTTCGCTACTCACTGAAATGTATTGTGAAAACATTGATGTTGTAATTGTTTTATGTTATTTATTTATTATCATTGCTGTTAGCCTTTGTCTGTCAGTATTTTCTGGCATACATTTTGTGGATATAATAACACCGGTTTTTGTCATCACATTTAAGTTCGCAGCCCGTGACAATTATTCCATTGACTGGGATAAAAGTATCCCATGCTACCGTTATTGAAAGAACACAATGTAGCATGTAGCTATATCAAGAATAACAAGATTCAAATTTAGTTCATTGAGATGTTACATGAGCTTTGCATTTGTTAGAGGACGCAATTTTATTTTTGGGACATGTGTGGAGGGTCAATGGAAGCTTAACCTCAAGTTTGTGGGGTCGCCACCCTTGTCTCCTGGCCGCCATGTTGGAAAAAGGGGTCAAAACTCTTTTTTCGCGATATCTCGGAAACTATGCGTCTTACAAAAAAATTGTAAATTATAATTTGTAGCAATTGTTTTGCCTACAAATATGTTTTACATAATTTGTGCCTAATTAAAATTAAAGAAGTTATAAGCAAAAATGAGATGTTTTTATTCATCCTACTCTTTCTTTACCATAGAACTTACCAATTTAACTTATCGAATGTTAAGCAGGTAGAAAAGGTCCCCGTTTCCCCGCCACCTATGAGGTAGAGTCCGTAGGCGCGTCCCCCCACACATGTCCCAAAAATAACATTGCGTCCTCTAAAAAATGTAATATTCGGTCCTTAAATTGTAAGATTTCAATGAACTAATTAGTAAGTTCGTATCTAAAACCGCGAACACAACAAAAGAATCAATTGTTTTGTTAGTGTTTAGATAATTAAATAAACACGTTCACACTATAAATACGGATAGACGTTTAAAATGAGATATTTTATGGTTATGGTTATTAAATCAATTCGGGGGAAAAATTGTTTTCACATTTTTAGATCAGACCTGACGACTACCGAAGTAAATTTGTAAAATTTGTCATTCAAAAAATTTCAATTGTGAAAGCCAGCGTCGGTTAAAATCATTGCCTGACGCTAATAACCACATTTAATTTTATTGTAGCAAATCAAGTCACATTGTAGTAAATCATTGAGATCTTCCACATGCACAATCGTTACTAATAATGGAAACTAATACCCCGTTCCGATATCTTATCGACCGTTAATTTGCTTTATTATTGGTTAAAATTTGACACAAGTTCTATACAGGTTCTATAAATTTCAACCGATAGTTAGGCAAGTGAATGAAAGAAATAGGTCAATTGAACCTATAAGCCGAAAAAATTCGATTCATTTCTGTCTTACAGGTTTGATAGAAATGGGGCATTGCTAATTATTAAGATATATTGACCTTTTTAGATATCAAGATTTCATTTTTTAAATTCTTATTTCTGTATAAATTGAAAGACAGAAATTAAGCTGCCTAATTTCGGTTTTAAAAAATAAATCATCACGCTTCAGTTTTCCATCAAAATTCCGTTATCTGTTCTTATATTTACTCGTTACTGATTGGCGTGATTACGAAAGCTTATTACGTGTTTCTATAATCAGCAGTTGATATGTAGTTGTCATAAGTGTATTTCCGTATGAACCAACTCCAGCGTTTTATGATCAATCTGATACACATGCAGTACGACTTACTTTCATTCGTTCAAATCAAACTGATAAGTTGTCATAGTTAATCAAAGTATCAGATCTTACTCGAGCAGGTCCAAGTTGGAATTACCGCGGATCTTGGTGATAATTTTATAAAAGCTTTATATACCTAGCTACTGGATATTAGTATGTAAAATAATGTAGATGATCAAAGATTTACAAGGAACTTTTATCAAGATAAAAGCAATAAATAAGTGACTTCCTTAATGATGATAATCTTATATTTTCTTAGTTCCAATGTAACTTACAAGTAAAGTTTCCATTTAAGGACTTAGGGAAGTCACAGAGATACACTTAAGTAGGTATGTGCTAGTTTTAAATCTTTAAACGTTTTAAATGAGTTGTGAGTAGGCTGGTTTGTTGTAGGAATAGCTTTTCTTTGCAAAAAGAAGAAGAATATTTGTTTATGAGTTAGTCTCTTTTAAATGTATGCAAATTACAGCTATTCCGGTAACAAGTTAATTAATAAAAAAAGGCTGAATATTAATCCAGGAAGTAAAAACAAATTGTGCTAGAAAAGATGCGGCAGAGCTTTACCTTAATTCAGACCAGAGTCTGCATCCCTACATATAGGACAGCGGCGCTTAATTCATATAAGGTAGTGTATATCGCATTGATTATTATTATATTTATTTTTATGGTTAGCTTAGGCTAAGGTAAAAGAATCGATAGTCAGAAATAAAAAGACGGCTTTACTGAATTTCAACTATTACGATAGTAAAATGAACATCAATCAAAACAGGATTATCGCAACATTGCCCAATTTGAGTATGCAAATTATTTACATCATTGTTTTTGTCGGTTACGCTGTTCCAGCCAGTTTGTAATAAAATGACTCTTAACCTCCGACCTACTATCATAATCTTTGTACGAAATATTCTTTTTCTTAGGAAAATTATGTTTAATTTTGAAACTGGGTTTCTAGGGTCAATGTGGAGAAAGCTTTGATTACTCCATACCATACTTTATATATTTTGTGAAACGAGCGTTAGTATTTCCGCAGTATAGAATAAAAATAATGAAATTTTGGTGAGAACGTGGTTGGTGATTTAAGTATTTTTTTAAAGAGATACAATTTTGGGTTGTATCGAGAAGTCGTCCGTTGTTTAACTAACCGAGTTGTAAAAATTGGCTGATAATGAGAAGTTACATAGGCCAAACGTGCATCTGATGAATTTGTTATAACAAATTTAATTAGTTGACACTAGTTAAATGACATAATTAATGTGATCTACATATAGTGTGAAGAGGTATTTTAAAAAGAAACAATTATATACAAGTGACAATTTGGTCATTATTACGTTTAAGATAACTTTCATAGATAGTCGAAAAAATTCAAAAGTGAATTTAACTTTGGGTAAATTTATGAGCCGTGCGAAGCGATTATCGCGAGACAGTAAACACTTTATTATTTTTTATTATTATAGCTTATCTCTGTTCTTTATTATTCTTTAGAAAGTCTAAAACCAATAAAGAAACGACTAAAGATAGTAAAATCGCAGTTTGCATATTACGCCGTAAAAATAAGCTACAGTGTCTCGTAATATGTTGCGTCTCACGGCAGATTCTAACTACACTCATAAACTACTTGAATATATGGCAGGCAGTTGTGAAAGCACTCTAACGAGTAATTATTATGGTTCACACTATATAAATAAAATACACGTATGCCCGTGCATGTGCATGCCGTTTGCCGCTTTGGATTGTGTTCCGGAATGTGGTCAGGTTCTAGTCTCCCCTCGCAGGCAGCATATTTGTAGTAGTAACTTACTGGACTAGACTCCCTAGACTCCACCAATAAAAAAAACATTCAGCGCTATTTGGTAAAGTGCTCTTAGCACTACAAAATAACCTAGTTTTTGAATATTTAATTAAATTTTTAATCATTCACAAGCATAAATAGTTACATGTATTTTCACCTAGTTTTACTGTTGTGCGCTTTTACTACATTATTGCCGGTATAAGGCATATAAAATACCTTATACCCCCTAATTACTAAAGACCCAGTAGTTTTTAAGAAAATGGCGAAGGCGGTGGTGAATAATTTATGACCTTTTTATATGGGTTCCACTTATGTTTTATAACTACGAAATCCTAATATAAGAACATTAAGACTATATTAATTTTCGTAATCTTTACACGAGTATACACGAATAACATGTTGGAGAAAGATTTTGAATTTATGGAAATGTATGGAATTCTCCGAAACTAAAGTCATATTAGTAAAACATGTTTTACGAGAAAGCCTGGAGACCAAACTCGTTCACCCGATTATACACTGACCTAAACGTAGTTGCAATTAACTAGTTACATTTTTGTTTAATTTAGCTGTGTATGATCAAGTTTTGATAAGACGGCAACGGCATACTAATAAGAAGAAAAGCTTATGAAATGGAACGTGAATAGAATATTATATTGTTAATCGAGATATAAAAAATGTGAAGGATTTCGTCTTTGATATAAAATTTTATTTTAAGACCTATACCTAAGAACTACGACTCATATGCAAACTGTTGTAGTTGATAATCCAGCCTAATTATACATTCGATTTACAATATTTCTTTAACAAAAAACATTTTTGCTAGGGTCTTGTACACGTTAATAGCCGTTGTTCACATTAACTTAACTAATGTAAGATCGTTATTAGTTATCGACTTATAAGTAAATAGCTGACCCATTCCTATTTCGCTGGGGTTTTGTTGATAGCCAGCGTATAATAAGCTCATGGGAAAAACAATTCTTTCTCAAGTCAATGCTCAGAGAGAATGTTTTTAACTTATTTTTAATCTTCTACTTTAATATAGTTTTCACGGCTTATACAGGTCCATAAACTAGTAATATGGAAGAATAAGAAAGAAAGGAGGACTAAGGAAACAATCGTCCAATAACAAACGTAACTCGTACCTCATACACTCAACACACTCAGCATCATGCGTCCGTTCTTGTTATTATTTTGTACATCATGAGTTCAGCAGACAGGCAGTCTATGGACACTTGTAATATCAAAGGTGCTACTAAAATGCTGCTAAGAGCAGCAGGGCTCTTTAAAGGGAGACTGGAAACTGGGCACTAATACGCAATACAAGTCAAGGTTGTTATGGCGGCATACTCTAGACCAGGGTAATAGCCATCCCAGCGGGGAAATACCCTACCACCGGGATATAGGTTATTTGGTCACCTCTTACGACAGGCACTGGACCGCAAGAAATTGTATTCTTTCTCCGTTCCTGATCGTACAATATATAATATTAATTAAAATATTCAGTCAATTTGATTATTTGAAATATTATTTTCTCCATGATGTTATAAAGCAAATCTTGTGGGACGTTTTTATTCAAGCAAATAATATGTCTTTCCAGATATGATATAATAGCCCGCATTCTGGTATGCATGTATTAAGTAACCGCTAATGTCACTGTAAGAGTTTAATGGGAGTTTTTGTTATGCGTGGAACATAAAGATGTGGTTTTGACCGTTTTGTAGGCAATTCAGTTCATGTTGCGAGAATGTCGTGAATGTATGTACTTATTATAATTAAAGACGTCAAATGTCCCAAACTTTGTGTAGCCAGTAGGTGTTCAGGGCACAAAAATTGAGGATAATTTAATATTTTTTTACCATTGTGAATGCATTAGCTAATTTTCACTAGTCATTGCTCCCAAGGTAAATTTTGCGCCTGCCTTTTTGTAACAAGAGAAATAATATAATAAGTTTAATAACGTGATTTTATTACGCCTCCTTAAGTTATTTGACACCTATTTCTTCCACTAATGCATCTAGTTTCTAGCTAAAACGCGCTGTACGAGACACCAAAACGATGGACATAAACATCCATTAAAACCATCTCCATATATTCTAGAATGAGAATCAAGTTATATACTCAAACTGCCATATTTTAAACTTGTCTACATGTCTCACGTATTTTGCGATATTACCAATAATATATATGAAAATATAAATGTGCGAATGATTAATATCAAAATTTTGTCCGAAACTCAATACTGTATTTAATATAAAAGAATGTAAATGGGGTAGCTTTCTCAATTTCCCTCCTACTTTGCATCGGTCTTGTCCTTTCCTTTTTATTTAGGTACACCTCAGAAATGATTTAGTTAATCATTTTTGAGGTTAATTTAATACACTGGTGAAGCCAATCAGCAGTTTATAATTTTATGCGTATATGCAATTTCTCTACTGGATCTGAATATATTTCACGGTTTGCTAACTGGCTATCTGATCCGTCGATATTTTAACCGCAACCGCTATTCCATTTCATGGTTCATATTTTGCTATTATCTATACATACTCGTATTACAGTAAATATGAAGTAAACATGCATATGATTACGGAAAAATAGTATTCGCCAACATACGTCCCAGCGGGCTTGGGTTTCCTCTTGTCGTGCTTATTTAAAGTTAGCTGGGAGTGTTTTAAACATCGATAATTACGATGTCTCCTCAGACAGGTTCATGCTAGACAACTCTTGAAAGTCATACCGGTAGAAAGATGTTTACTTGCTCTTAAAAAGTTTCAAAAGATATTTTAAACAATGAGGTGGAAAATTTTGAAAATACTAAATACTAATAAACTAATTTTTAACTTTATCATCATAAGTTAAAAATTTGTTCGAACATATTGGAGTTGGAGTATTTAAAGTAGTGTACCTAGTAGTTGGAGTGTTTAAAATATAATGGTTTTTAGGATTATGTAGCAATTTTGGCAAAAGTGGAATTCTTATGCAATCAGACATTTATGGGCTTAAATTATAATCTATTTAGTGTTACAAAGTTATGTAGTAAAATTGCGTAAAAATAAGGGTCCAAGATGGCTGTTATAGATCGTTTCCCCTGCAGTGGATAGTACTGAAACGGATTCTCCCTCGTTAAAAAAATTTGCCGGGATTTTTTTAAAATTAAGTCTACACGGTGGTGGTATATCCAGTTGCAAAGTAGGTACTAAAAGCCCTCCACTGGCTTTTGGCTTACACTAGCCGATACGCACCTGGCTGATTTACAACGTAGTAGGTACATTCCACTTGCCTAACCAAACCTTGCAATTCCACTGTAAAAGTTCAATTTAAATTCATATTGCGTCAATACGGATTCTACACAGCGAATGAAATTATTTAGGTCTAATTCGTATTGAAATCGGTGTTGAAAGTTTATGAAATACGTATATTGATAAAAGTGGTATTATAACAAATAAATATTATTTTATTATGAAAAGATTCAAGGTGGAGTAATAGATTTTTTTATATCTTATAAGTTTCATAGTTTCAATGAGTTAACCAATTTGATTTGTGTCATCATAAGATATGATCATTTTTCTAGATGACATGATGATATCATATAATGTAGAAAAACTTTCATCGCAACACATTCTTCATAAATATTGTACAAATAATTAATAGACTGATTAATCTTTAATATCTACAGCTAATAAGATATTTGCATATGTAGTAAGGCTTATATTGCGTTATTTGTGTATCGTTATAATATTTATGGAAGAGGATGCATAATTTTCCAATTCATTAAGTAATCTTTTCCGAAGCAAACACACAATTACGGTATTCATTTTCCTGACAGCATTAGGTGGGCATATAAATGGGCTGACGTACAATATTGCAACTGTATTCTTTGTTTTATAACTTACAATGAATATAATATATGTATACTTAAATAATATTAGTATATGGATATGAAGTAAAATTATTAAAAAAAAACTAAAACACGCGCTAATATCAATATGAACTAAAAAGTTAACAACAAAAGTGTTTAACATAATTTTGTTTTTCGCGTAAAATACCGTGGAGTTTAATATGCAAAAGCAAGATTAAATGCAGACTTATTATAAAAAAAATACAACAAATACAAAGTATCTTATGCTTTTTAGGATTCAACTACCATTTTCACTAAACGTTTTCGTGCTGTTTTTATCATTTAACCACGAAACCCTTTAATAAAAAATACACTCTGTAAATCAAAACTATTTTTTGGATTTTGTTCAAAATTATTACTGTTGGAAGTAAACTACCTCTCTGCAAGACTCCAAAACTACTTAACGAATATTTTGGGTTTGAATTTTTTAAAGTACACTACCTGCGTATTTGCTTACTTTGGAAACGGAATTTGTAACTGTTTCCGTTTCTAACTTAGATAATAACTTTCAATAAAAATTGTCCTCGACTTCGTTAGCCATATGCAATCCACTGCTGGACGTAGGCCTTTCCAAGTCGGTGCCACTCATTGTTGTCCTCTGACTTCCTCATCCAGCGCCCACCGGTGACGTTTCACAAGTTGTCAGTCCATCGGGCTGGAGGGCGTCCGACACTAAGTTTACCGAGACGCGGTCTCCACTGCAGAACTCGTCTGCTCCATCGGCCATCGACCCTGCGGTAGACGTGACGGCCCACAACCACTTCAGGGACGAACACATATACACACACATAAGAATCGATAAGATTTTAATTTGAAATAAATATGATTCCAAGAAACCCGGTGCGCAAACCCGAGGGGTCAACAAAATGAATCTTTTCAAATTTAAGACTGTATTTATAGGTTAATCAATCACTAAAACTCTATGCCACTTCAAGTTGCGTATTATACATTTTATTTAATATCTATAAACGAAACATGACTGGGATGTAATTTGAATGACTGATATTGCCCAATAACTCATCTCGGCTTGTTCACCAGGCTCTAAACTCAGCGATATGGAGCGTGACATCAATTCGACTTACGTGCGTAGGTAGACACTCCACTTATTTGTCAACACCACATGCTTTCCAACACATTAGCAGTAGTAATAAAATTCAGTCAGTATATCAAGTAAGTGTGCATCTGAGTTTAGAGTTCTTATAACTCAGATTGATAGAATTTGAATGAATATTTAAGTTTTGTTTCTAGCCAGACGTTAACCGCGTTCGTTTAAACTCGTCCAGAAGTTTATGTTAAAGGTTGACAATATAATATACTTACAGATATTATATACATAGCTGACTGAAATTACAACCCCTTTATTTTTTATATTAAAACTGCAAACCGCTCAAAAGTCATTATAGTATTTTTTATCGAGGTGAATAATGTTATGTACATCCCATTGTCCAAGGAACAAACAATGGGATAGTGGCAAGCGTTAAATACCGATTAAAACATTTTCAAGACCTGATTTAATAATTATACCTTATCACTGGCATGAACAGTCTTTCCATCAATTTACAAGGTTTAGGCAAGGTCACTGTTACGGCTAATGAGACTAATACAGTCAATCCTGGTCATGGCCACAAGACTACGGCAGCCAGAGGTTGCTGGAAATCCATCAGGACAGTCTATACTAACACGAATGGAACCATGTAGTTGATCCTTTATCCCGCTTCGCACTATATAAAGGTTTCATGGAAGTAGGCGCCTGCGTCATATTCATGATTACGCCAGTAACATACAATAAATAATTATTGTGTTTGAGAATACTATTTCTTTTATTGTTTTGTTGTCAGCATCAACAAATTTGATTTTTCATATATAATTTTCCTACTGTCATGTAATGGTGAAAATTTAATAAATCAATTAAATGTCTCTCATGGTGCAATTAACTATTTTTTAAATTCAATTTACATACTAGTTTTAAGTTAATAAGAGTTCTGGTGTCCTCAATAAAAAAGTCAGTGTTAATTTATCATTTGCACAAACTAGCAAATAAATATTTAGGCATTAGTTTTAAACCACCGAACAAATCATTTGCCTAATGATGTATTTCTTTACACGTTTTGCAATCTTGGCACTTTTTAGTTCAAATCTTTGTTGAATAGACTTATGTCAAAACTGCGCTGTTATACAATTTTACAAAGTTGACGTACTGCTTTATTATTTTAACACAGAACAGTAATGTTGGCAATCTAAACATTAAAGTGCGCTTTAGTGTTACTAAAATGTGCAAAATCATAGTAAATATGTGGTTAATCTTTTGAAATAAGAAAATAGTGAATTACGTTTCTCTTATAAACAATTTAAATGAAAATGTTTATTGTAGAAATCACAACGAAAATTCTTGTAACATTTCCATTTTCAAGAATCACTTTTGAATTTTCATGAATAATCGCCTAGTCTGCGCAATCGCATCTAATGAAGTGATTCGGGAAAAGCCCCTCAAACCTACAGTTCTATAACTTATCAGGTATAACTACAAATCTTTTGTCTCTAACTTTTACTTCCAGGAAAAACATCAATAATTTTTCAACTAATATTTTGTTATTTAAACATATTTTTTACCTTAATCTATAAGTCTTTGGACTCGTAACAAAAGATTAACTATTCGATACTCATAACATTTAATGAAAAAAGTAAAACTAATATATCAGCTGTGCAATTGATACTGGATATACTATTTGTTTTGCTAGGCATTTGAAAATGGCAATAACTGTGTTAAACCTTGTATCTCTCCTCATAAGCTAAATGAATACTTTTCAAATGGCATAATAACTTTAAAGTTTGAAACGTATTGTAAGTTAATAAATAAATAATAATTTGTCTAGTATTTTCCGCTTTGTTCCAAAATTTCTTTTATACCACTAGATGGGTTTTATTTGTTCACAGTCGACAAATTAGATGACTATGATTCTCAGTATGATTCTATTCCTCTTCAATAATGGTGTATACATTGTCGTCATAGAAATCCAATGTCGAATGCAAACAACAAAGAGACCCGGAAAGCTAAATAAATTATTCCTACCTACGTGTATGTTCTTATGTTGTATGTGATAATTTCGATTACTTCGCCACGGGTAACAATAAATATGATTGTCAAACGATTAATCTTATGCGAAAGATTCTTCCTGGTTGATTTAATATCAATACATTACTTCAAGTGCGGGTATACTTCTAGTGAGTGGTATAATTTATTGAGTGTAGCAACAATATAACAAATTATATATTGGAAGAATTTTCTTTTTTCAGGACTAAGAATGATTGATAATCACTCTATACAATTACACGACTTATCCATCGAAAGGTTATGTGGAAAAAAACGCTAAGTAAATATGACCGCCTATTGTGTTCTCAATTATTATTCCTCTTAGGTAAACTGGGTACTAAGCCTTATATGTACATACACAACTTCACGCCAGGTCCCTAGCGGGGTAGGCACGAACAACAGAGCCCCATTTAGGCTTATTCTTACACACTTCACTTGCTTCTGTGACATTCATAGCTCTTGTCATGCACGCTCGTCTGTTCTTAAGGCTCCTGACATCACTAAGCTTTATGTTACGTATATACATACACATTTGATTAATTGTTTCATCTAAATCTTTACTGTTTCTTGTTAAGAAACTACGTCTATATAGTCTTTACCACTGCGTAGCGAAACATAGAGACGAATCGCAGCCAACCCTGATTTAAAGTAAAACTAAAGGTAAAACGTAAGTATTAATTGACGAATTGAAGAAATGCGATCGCAGCGCCATCCTTTTCGCTATTTTCGTCTATCCCATGAAAACGACGTCATTTATCAGAATAAAAATTATCCTAAGTTACGCCCCGGGATATAAGCCAGCTCTATATCGAGTTTCATTTAAATCCATTCAGAATTTTTCTCGTGATGCTCTAACACACAGCCAAACAGAAAGACAAATAGACTGGCAAAAAAAATCTAAATTTGCATTTTTGGAATCTCCTAGTCCAAATTATCCCCTTGATTTTTTTCACATTTTTAAACGTAATGCGCAAACTCAAACGATTTACAATTTTTACAATTAATATTATAAATATATAGATTTATAGTACATCGATATTCTTTGTTGTAATAATGGAAACTTTTTCATTCAAAACCTACATGACTGATTTGATCTAATCAATAGGTAATTAAGAAGTAATGTAAAAAGGCGGGCGAAGGGACCATGACATGCTACGATCAAGAAATATAACATCTAGGAGGCTGCAGCGTTTTACACTATAGTAAAAAAGGGACTCAGATATTTTGACTATCAACTACTGTTTTCCAGGTTAGATAAGAAAGAATAACATCGGGAGAAGACCTGCGCTACTTCCACCTCTACTAAAAGCTGATTCGTGCTGTCCTCTAAAAACAGGCGGTCTCATCGATAAGTTAATAGATCAAAATTATTTATTGATGTAATAAATATATTATAATATCAAAACAGTACTAAAACCAAAGTAATAATGTATACATAGGTAATTAATTTATGCTTAACCTATAGCTGGGTAATAATTTACTTAGGTCACTTCATCCGTGAAGGAACGGAGAAAGAATACAATTTCCTGCAGCTGGGCGGCCTGTCGTAAGAGGCGACAAAACAACCCCCACAACCAGGTGGCGGGGCATTTGCCCGATTGGGTGGCTACCACCCCTGGTCTAGAGTATGACGCCATAACACCTTTGTGTTGTGTTCTGGCATTAGTGACTGGTTCCAGTGTCCCTTAAGAGAACAGCAGCGCATTTTTAGCATTTTTGGTATTGCAAATGTCCATAGCGATGGTAACCGCTTTCTATCAAGTGGGCCGTCTGCCTGTCTGCTGAACTCTTGCAATAAAAAAATAAAACTTCCTGTGAGTTTTCCCTAAGGACACTTGAAAATATCTAAACCTGATTTCAGTCCGCATATTTGATTCTTTTCAACGAATGTTTCTATGCTTTAATACTACTATACCAGTGACAATATATTTGAATGAGCGGAGGTTTTTATTATGTCTAAATCGTTACGTATGACCATTGACCGTGAAGGCTTTGCACCCGAGGTTAAAATCACAAGGCTATAAGTACGAAATAAGATTTTCAGCAAATAATTATACTACAAGTTAGAATTTGTTATCAGTTCTTATGCTTAAAATAACAAAGAAGCAGATGCAATATTTTTTCAACTAGTTCTGCATGCGGTTTCAAATATTTAGGTACATACATTCATACCTTCGAACCCTGAAAGATATCAAAATAGATCAAAGTATATACGCAAAATTTAAATTAAATTACTGCTTTAACCTCAAAATTCTCATTGATTAAGCTGTTACGCAGCGTATTCGAGATAAAATTAAAGATCTAAAAATTTCTTTATAATTAAGCATCCTATAAATTGCAATGCTCACTTTCGGTATTTATTTTCAAATCGCCTAAAGAGATTTAATTACATTTACTTATAATATGGAAATTTAAAAAAACGAAGAATACGCACTTGCAAAGCTACAACTAATGTTATTATAGTAGACGTTTTGGGTGGCACAAAGATAAATATATTATATAAAAAGAAATGCCCGTCTTCATGGAATTTATTGGAGTGAGTGAACTGTAGTTGTAGGTAAATATAATAAAGTACCATGCATAACCAATAGCTCTAGGCTCATTACGAGACGGATTTTCAATTAAAAACGATTACACTTGTTAATTAATTAATGACTATATTATACGTTAATACGTAATTGTGCGAAATAATAACAATAATATACGCAAAAATTTCCTGTTTATCATCGCGCTAAAATCATCAAAATTGCCAAATTAATATTTTGCATGAATTAGTTATAACGATCTTTGTGTGCGGTTTTCCTTTATTAAACAAAGGGGCAGGATCCCTTTACGAATCCTTATAAGCGGTCATTGATTTGAAGTAAGGCATTATCTTTTGTATAGTAACTTTTAATATAAATTATAGATTCACAAGTGTATATCATATCGATGGCTTCATAAAAAATGGGCGTACAGAAAAGAAGGGCAGTTTTGCACGAGGGACAAAATTGTGAATAAAACAAAACTAGTTTATTGTATAAGGCTGAAATTTGAATTACCCTTCTAATTAGGTATACTTACATACCGGTAAGACTTTCTGAACTGTAACATGCATAGATTTTAGCAAACAACAATAAAATGGCATTTTAGCGTATACGACCATTTGTTATGAAGCCCTCTGTACGTATATGAACCCAACATTTTTTGAAATGTTTACGAATGTAGCCCGTTATTAGTTCACTATGCATAACCTATGTATTAATTTTGGTCTTCTAAGTTTTTTTGCTACTCTTAGACGGTGACCGTATAGACGTGCTGACGGTAAAAAAAGCAATGTCATCAAAATTTGCGAAGTGCGAAACCTGCCAACCACGTTTGGTGGGTGAAGTAAGTATGTATCTCGGTTCTCTGAGATGGGGAGATCCGAGCTCAGAAGTGGGACGATAGTGGGCTATTAAAGTATGATTCTTTATTCTTATTAAGTATGATTATGCCAGAATATTAGGAAATCCTTGAAAATTTTACCCAACTTTGAAAAATTAAGGTTATATCGGCATGTAAGTAAATGTGTAAATGAGGAGAGATGTAAATCGTTTGCATTGAATATAGGTAATTCAAAAAAGGATCATTGGATTGTATGAAGATTTGTGGTGTAATAGAGGAGGTATGCGATGACAGTAAGCAATGATAAAACAAAAATAAAAGGACAGGTAATTATTATGCGCTTAGTAGAAACACTTTATTGATATAGAGAATATTGAAATTTCTTGTGTGGATCATTTTTTTACCGGTAGTGAAGAAAATTAATGGGCAATAACAGGTAGAAACCAAATAATAATTAAGACTATATGTAATAATGATACCTTTAGTTATTGAAGTAGCACTTGTCTGATATTATTACCTACTACCCCATCGTTGTATTAGAGAGGTTCATTGCAAGGTCTTGCCATTTTGCATACAATTCGCCGATTTATTGTTGCACTACTTATTGAACGGGATTGGGTAATGTCATGTGTAACCGTAGCTATGTTTTGTGCAATTGCTATAGAAAACGGTTTTTGTTAGTAACATTGTTTCCATTTCAAGGCAACATCGTAGGTTTGAATATCTATGTTTATATGGAACGTAATTGGGTATACAGTAGGTCATATATTTTAGAGTATCGAAATATTATGTATATTCGTCCACACTTGACTTGATATATTCCGTGCGATTCCCGGGATTCAAAGTATAGCAGCATTTAATCAATAATGTAAGCTACCGTTGTAGTGGAAACTGTATCGGAATAAGCTACAAAAAAGGGCATATTAAAAGTAGCGTAGAATTTAAGTCAAAGAATTTGCTGTCGAGCAGCAAAACCGCATCAAAAGCAGCCCAGTAGTTTGAACGTAAATCTCGAACAAACAGACAAGAATTTATTTTTTTTTATTTTATTTTACAATACATATATATACAAAATTAAATAACATTGCAATGTGTTCTCCATCGGTTATGCAGTCTTATCCAATGTTTTTAAATAAGCTTAAATGTATAGACACCGCGTGTTTAGAATTTTATAATATTATAGAATATATATATAGTATTACGTAAATTATAGATAGTATATGTATTTTAGGATAATTTAGCTCGTAGATTAATACCAATCATGCTTCCAAAGTTTCAATAATTAATTATAAAAATAATTTTAAATACTCTTTTTAAAGTTACGAATTTATTAATAGGCTATTTTATTTGCTGGAGTTATGACGTCAGAAGAAGAAGATACTCGAACAATATCTAAGAAACCGTGACTTTAGAATGATAATAATCAGATATGAAGACTGTCTTGATTACTTCTATTGTAGATTTGTCTATTTGTTATTTTATTCCGGACAACTTTGTTCCATTATTTTTGTTAATTCAAAAAGGAAAGCATGCTAATGAAGCAATTTAATCAGATGATATCAAAGAAGTATGTCGAGTTTATTGACAACGTGCTCAGATTTTTATCATTACTTCATGGATCAAACACTAGAAATATAATTAGTTTTGCAAAGGCTTTAGCTACAAGTAGACATAATATATAATTATGTGGATATAATATGCACAATATGATGGTTATACTCAAATATAAATTAGCTATACCACATCATTATTTAAGATCTAGTGCGCTTTAAATTTGCAGTGAGCTGCATCGTGGAATTAATTTGATGTTTTTTATATGGTGTTCCATATTTTACATATTTTCCGAGAAAAAAATTACACCGAGAAATTCTTAGTGCGTACGTATTAGTCCTTAAGAATGCATTATTATGTTCTGAACAGAACGAGAGATTTATTTTCTTTGATTGGACGCGACACAAGTAATGTATCTTAAATCTCCGCGTACGTTTCATTTCTATATCTTCAGGGTTAAAGACATCATGAATAAAAAGTTCAATGCGAACGAAATGACTGCTGCAGCTAGTACACGATATATAACTGAACAAATATATATAATGCGTAACTAGGAGCCTAATTAAAATTATGTAAGTATTAATATTTACGAATGGCAGAATTATAACAAGTTATGAACGTTACATTTATGACATTATGATTATATTAGCACTAATTGTTAACGTTTTTTTTAGAATAATTGTGATGCAATTTATTTAGTTTTTAATTACTGCGTAAATAAAGTTCAATTTCGACAATTATTCTTAGTTATTTTATAAGTGCATTCTGCGCAAAATGTTCATTTTCAGATTTAAGCAATAAAGCCTAAAGAGGTCGTTTTCGCAGTTTCAAATGATGAACATGACAAATATCAAATAGAGTGTAATTTTATACTAATATTTTCATATATTTTCGCGACTAGTACACAAAACAGTTGCAGCGCATTGTTCACAGATTAAAGGTAAATTAAATTTTAATTTTTGTATGAACTAAAATTTTATTGAAGAAAATTGTTCTTAACATTAGATCGTATCAAATTTGAAAATTCTGTAGCGAATTTATGAACACTACAATACGTTATTTACAATATCCTATTGTTAAATAAAGTCGTTATTAATATTTTCTGAAATAACCAATCAAACGATTTATAATAATTACGGTACATAAGTTTATAATAAATATTTTAAAAGTTTTATTGACGGCAACTAACTAAAAAGGGTTTCGGTTATTTTTAAAAGAGTAAGTCGATGATATATGATACTTAAATCTTTTCAAAAGTTAATAAGGTTCTTTGATGACTCACTTACAATCGTAAACTGCGATTTCGTAAGCTTAGGAAGACGATGCGATGAAGGATGATCCACTTTGTATAATAGGGCAGAAAGTGGATTGATGCTCACATCTTATTATGTAAACCGGAGTAATTGAGCTCATCTGTCAAACGTTTGAGGATGTAAGCAAATGTAATAATGACACTGCTTGGCGAGCTTGACGTCTTGCAACATAGTGGTTGGTTTGTATTTCTTACCTAGCGAGGCTCTGTTACTAAATCTGTGAAATCTTTAAGTTAAAAGAATGATCTATTAAAAATTAAGTGAAAAAATTCAACAATAAATGTTTTAGTGGTAAAATATTTATCATTTTGTTCGATTAGTTTGAATGCAGGAAAATTTTTTTTATTATAAAAATAATAATGATTTAGGGTTGTAAACAACAATAGAAAACTTAACATACATTTGCTTAATTAATGTTCAAAATTATAACCTGAGTATTCTGATGGATATTTATAGCCCGTTTGTATATATTATTCCGCGTACAACAATGATTTGGAGGGAACTTCCCGCCGCTTTTTTCCCTTTGCGCTATGACATGGGCTTCTTCGCGTTGGCGATAGCCCTGGTGTTGCAAATGTCGACGGTAACCACTTTCCATCGGCCGTCGGCCTCTTTACCTGCTTCAGGCTATAAAAATATATATTATTAGTCAAATCACGATACATTATCGAGATGAAAATGTTCATACCTTACATTTAGTTGTTTCGACTTTATATAGTGGTGAGGCTACTACATATATAAAATATGAGGAGTGTGGAAAGACGAGTCTCTTAATCATCAGTAAGTGAAAAACATCAAAATAATAAATGATTGAAAAATTGAGTTAAATTAACAGTAAACAATATATTGCCACAAATAATACAATGTAGTTCATTTAATTAAATGTATAATCATAACGTAGAACGTAATTTATTCATTGATTGATGAATAAAGGCGAATATTAATTTAAGGTGACTTTAACACGATTATGATCTAACTTCTTGCACTTTCTCTTCGTGAGTTGTCAATTCTCCTCGACTGAATACAATTAGCCTATTTAAAAACAAAGAAAAATTTTGTAATATAAATATTAAGGCATCGCTATTGACTTGAGGGGTCTTGTCAGAAGCGTGCACGTGTCGCGATCCCCGCTGGCCCAGAGGGCCACAATTCTGACCGAATTGACACATGACTGCAGTGCATGATAGGGCGTCCCCCGCAGGCGACGCTCACCGATGCGCCCCCGTCGGTGTGGATGGAAAGTGGATGGACGCAGAAGTCGCGGAAGGCCACGACACATCTTCCATGATCAAATTGATCGTGTACTAGCAAAGGTGATGTCAGGAGCCTTAAGACCAGACGAGCGTGCATGACAAGAACTATGAATGTCAAAGAAGCAAGTGAGGTGTGTAAGAATAAGCCTAAATGGCGCTCTGTTGTTCGTGCCTACCCCGCAAGGGACCTGGCGTGAAGTTATGTATGTATGTATCGCTGGCCTATGATTGTCAAAGAAGAATCAAGAAAATTTCAAGCGTAAAAAGCATCCTATGACTATATCTAAAGTCGTTTGTTATCTTTGTTCTTTATTGTACCTATATAAAAAGTTAGACTAAACTATAAACTAGTGGTAATGTACAAAGGCGAGCTTAGCCCTAAGAGTTTTCTTCCAACAAGCCCATGGGTCTAACCAGAAGGCGAGAAACAAAATGCAGGACTGTGTACGTAACAATATTTTATAATTTAACTACTTATATAAATCTTTGCTTAAATAATAAACTAATAACCGAATACGTCTATTACTTCCCGATAGTTGATGGAACTATTGTCTTATTACTGGTAAAATATTTTGTTGTAACTTCGAGATGTGTACATTGTATTCTAAAGCATGAGTATCATCATATGCACGTTAAACAAATCGATGCTAATAGGTCAGTCGGTAAATGCTACAAGGTAATACAAATAGGCATGGGAATTTTCTAATAGCCGTGTGAACCACTAAATATTAAAAGAACAGGCATGACATAAGAGACAAGTCGTTTTTAATATTTTTACATGCCTTTATTGTAGTTTATTGTTAAGATCTAAATGCGTGGATTCATTGTTTGTTTAAGCACGAGTAAGTCAGCTTCTTAATTGTTATATGAAATAGAAGTTCTAATTTTTTTATAGATATATATACTATTGTAACAATTTTTTGTTTAAACGTTTAAGTTAATTAACATACTCATGATAAACACTGTCGCCAATTGTTATTAAGAAATTATAGTATAGTAGTAAAATATTTACAAGTTAGTAATTGATTTTTATTTTTAAATGACACAGATGATTAGCTATGCAATTTTGAATAAGCACGCATCCATTATCTATGTCTAATTATTATTATTTATCCGTGCAAGAACGGAGAAAGAATTTTCTGTGGCCAAGCGGCCTGTTGTTAGGGTGGTCGAACAACCCACAGCCAGGTCGTGGAGTATTTACCGGTCTGGTTGGCTACCATTCGTCGTTTTGATTATGCCGCCACAACAACTTGGGAGCTATATTTCGGCATTATTCGCCAGGATTCAATATCCCTTTAGAGAGCGGTACTATATTGGTAGCACTAATATAATAATGTGCATATGCGATGGTTACCGCTTTCCACCAAGTGGGTCGTCTGCCTGTCTGCTGAACTAATATCATTAAGCAATACATGGTCAAATGACGCCTTAAGCTAATAAATTATCTAAATTTAATTGGTTAATTTTTCCTTACGATCAGATTATAGTTATTTACATTTAAACTGTGAAATAAAATAGCATTTAGTTCTGTTTACATATCAAAATTGTTATAACTAAATAAGTAAATAAATGACGATATGTAAATAAAAAGTTTAGGTCTTGTTCGACATACCTATAAAGCCTTAAAGCTTAGATCGCTGGACTTTTATTTGCTTATTCATCTTTTGATGTCATCTTAACCAAGTCCAATACCCTTTTCAAACAGAAAATTGTACTTTTATAATTAAACAAACTATTCTTTAAATACAATGCAATATGTTTTATCCGCGTAGCTTACGCACGTTGCGAATTCTACACTTTCGCTTTTTACAAACATAGCGTGATGTATGTCAATTTCTACTACACTATTATAAGTTCCGTTCTTTTCAAGTATGAGTGTTTAAGTTATATAACTAAGTAGGCAAATTTGAACAGTAATCTTTGTTCTGCCATTTGATATATGAGAAAAAATGGTCGGTACCTTAAATGATTTTAAACAACAAACTTATAAAATTTAGTAATTAAAATTGCTTTCGGGGGGGGGACCTTCAATATTGAAAAAGAATCATCAAAAAAAATTGTTGCATTTTTATATTTGTTTAATTTTTTAGTATGTTAAGTATAAAATTCTGTATAAGGTGAAACGTACCATGTTTTACTAAAAATAGTACATTATGGTACTAGTGTGTAACATTGGTGATTACCGCCGAGGCGCCATTGAGACTCGAGCCGTAGGCGAGGGTCTTAAGAGAGCCGAGGACAGTAATCATCAATACACACGTGTATCATACGACGTTTTTCAACACACTTGTGAATAAAATAACAACAAAAACTCATTTTATTTAGTAGATAAAAAGTTTATTTAGAGAAACAATTAGTAAATGTGCAGTTAGTAAAAAAGTTATATATGAGTGAAAGTTTTATTTATTAAACACGTACGAGTTAAAATTATCTATTTAAATAACAAGTTGCATGAAATGAGCAAGCAATAGGAACATTAATTTATTTGTACGATCTTTTTTTTGAATAAAAACTTTTTTAAGAACAAAGCAACTCAACCAATAAAATTTAAAAAAATCTATAACTCACTAGTGAGTTATAATTTTTTTCACTCACAGTTTGATTATGGGTGTCATTCAGTGCCTAATTGCGGTGACCATAGAGCCACTTTATGAGCAAGTGTGTTGAAAAATATATAATACTACTAGCGGCCCCAGCAGACGTTGTCCTGCTCTGAAAAAATACGACCCGATCCCAGCGCCACCTACCGGTTTCAATTGTGGATTTAAACCATCCGGGGACCCACTCAAACACACAAAAACAAAATCGCTCCCCGTTGTTAAGAGGATTCTAGAACCCGATCTCAGCGCCACCTACCGGTTCCAACGGTATAAAAACTATCCTATCTTTCAAGTCGGATCAAACTGCACACGGTGTGCGAATTTGATTAAAATCGGTTGAGTAATTTAGGAGTCCATCGCGGACAAACATCGTGACAGGAGATTTATATATATTAAGATTTTATTGCAAATAAATGAATTTCAAGAGCTAGCAGTGAAACAAAGTAAATGAGTTAGTATGCTATTCATTTACTTTATGGTTCACTGCATTGAAATCGTTCTATTGTAAAATGTAATAAAGATACAATTTATGATGGTTGTGATGGTCTTGAAGACAAGGCTAAGGAAAAGTAATTTAATTAAAAAATCATTAAACTGCTAACACAATTAGGGTTTTGTAATGCTTTGTTTATATATAACAAGACCAAATAATAGACAAGATTACGTTTTCTTATTCAAGAAAACTGTTTTAGTTCCATCTACATATCGCCTCTGCTTCAATAATTTATCTTGGTAACTGAAATTTTAGAAGAGAGTTAATATAACTTTTTAAAATAAATTATATTGAAATGAATAACGTGTTATCTTTTAAAATACATTGTAGATTGACGGAGACAAAGTTATCCGTTTCGATACAGTTCTTTATTGCAGGTCAAAAACTTTAAAAAAAATTTAAAGTTTCAAGATAGCATTGAAGCAAAGAGGCAATACATTCATAATGAAAACAAAAACTGCGTACTATAAACATTATAAAGATACAACATGGAAATGATGCAAATCAAAGTAATAAACAAATACGATGTATAAGTATAGTTTGGAATGTAACTTTTCCTGGTGGCTGCTGTTCGGAGACCTGCCTTTGCAGGTATTGCATTACCCCACTGGATAGTGTGACGCTCCGGGACTAGGTTTGTGTACTCACTACAATACCCCATGGATGTTGGATGGATGAATTAGGGCTGCAGGAATAGAGGCATTGGGAATGCTGAAAACCCAACTGACGTGGGATATCTTGTCTGTTTGTTCGGAATTCACGTCAAAACTACTGAGTCGATTTCGATGACTTTTTCACTGATCGACAGGAAATTCTTAGATTTAAAATCTGTGCTACTTTTTGTACTGGAAATCTCGCGGGAATTTTTCTGGGAAGGATTTAAAATAGCCAGATTAAAAAATAATAATTCCAAAGTGATTTTTTCACTGATCGATAGCAAACTATAATAATATGTGTGATATATTATATATATATTTCGGGAATCCCGCGAGAATTTCAAGCCAAGCGTGTATGATAATAAATAATAAACTTGTCCATAGGTCGATTGGAGTTAGAGCCAACTGGTCTCTCGGGTCACATCTAGGAGAAAGGTGCGCACGCGGATTTACTGTGCCGAGGTAATGATAGATAATGTTGCTACCTAGTGCCAGTACCAGCGGCTGCAAGCCTGAGGCCGGTGTTCGGAGGTCGTAAGATGCCCTCCGGCGCTCCTATAGCGGGTTCCTACATCTAACGACCATTTATTTGTCTTATTTATCGGCTAAAATTCGACATAAACCAAAATTTAATCCCGAGTCCTACATTTAATGTTGCATTTTCAGTTATGTTGATTGATTGTATGATCAGTATTACTTACAACAGTATACTATTTTTAGTATCATATATTGATATGACACAAATATTGTTAAAGATTTATTCAAACAATTTAAACAATCTCCTGCATAAATATGAATCTATCAAACGAATAATACCTGTTTATTCAAGGTCATAATATATAACACCTTCTTGCTATGCAAATATGGTGATAATTTGTGAATTGTTTTGATAAGCATTTTCATTTAAATAAAATTTATTGTTTTTGAATTAAAACTTAAATCAAATTTTACATAAAAGAATATAACATATATATTTATGAAGCTTCTTGTAAAGTTTTATCATTATCTAGCATTTAATCCTGGTTGCGCTCGAAGGTTTTACTTTATCTTCCCCACTTCATGCGATCTTCGTCTACCCTTATTGTTAGATCATTGGCAAAATATTATTCCTCATCACGTAAAGGCAAAATTTCTTGGGCCAAATCTTTCTACCTGTCTGAGGTGGCTATGTTTCTAGCCATGATTATAATATAATAATAATATTTTCCCTTGTTTTCTAAATTCAGTAACAACCTTACACCAATACACATGTTATATTACGATACTTTATTGGCGAGATAGGTTTATCCTGTAAATAAAGCAAAGAAGGAGCAAGAAGTTATTGGAGTTGGTAAGCCTAACTGGCTGCGTACAAATATTATTGAGCAAATATTAGTATACCTCCTGGCAACGAGCCGTGGCAGTTAAAATTAGAAGACAAATAGAAAGAAGCTGTGTCATAACAATGATTTTATCTCTTTGTTATGCAAACGAAATATTTTCTAACAAAATTTATTACGCAGGTATACGCGATGCAATATTGTCTACTATTTGGTGTGGTACTAGTTATCTTGCCGCTATCTGGTGTTCACTTTAATTTTATACCCCAAGAATCTGTAGCGTATAAAACCTCTCACGCTTCCTGACCGGTCGACCCAGGAAGGTCCATTGACAACTGTCAAGACATTGAGAAGAAAGTCACGAATAAATATCACATAGAATTTTAATCCTAAAACATCTATTTGTATAATAATTAGTATAAAGGCAACTCAATATGTGGGTACGATATTTCATACAAAATTATATAGTTCACAAATGCACGGGTCCTTTAATTCCCGCAACGACCCGTCAGTCACTTTAAACAAAGTACATA
Organism: Dendrolimus punctatus; assembly: GCA_012273795.1. Classification (NCBI taxonomy): domain Eukaryota; kingdom Metazoa; phylum Arthropoda; class Insecta; order Lepidoptera; family Lasiocampidae; genus Dendrolimus; species Dendrolimus punctatus. The sequence goes on from CM022527.1 coordinate 14,765,757, forward strand.
TTGTATAACCTAGGCGCCGACAAAGACAAATTCCACGTCAGATCTGTCATTTTATTACTTATCGGCATTCGAACTAATTGTAATCCTTTTATCGTCTTCTTTTGTTCACTTATTTATTGGCATACGTTTCTAATTATTGTGGATAATTAGAAATGGATTGTGTTGAAATTGGTTGTGTGTTGCGGATTCTTTTGCATTTGTGAAGTATAAAACGACGGCCTGATGGAGAGAATACAGTTGAGCGGCGATTACGATACGGGCGTGGCGTGTGTACATTCGGGAATCTAATAGTGACGGTCTTTTGTACGTTTTATTGAATTACGACCTTCTGCATTACGTTCGGATTTGCTGTGTTCGGTTATGTTTGTACCTGTTATACGTGTTTGTATAGTTCTTATAAACTCTATAAAGTAATTCTAACGGCATTTTGATTCGAGTCCTGCTAACTCGTAACAATATATACAATGTACATAAAGTTCATGACAATCGGTTTCTTTATTCTCATTACACTATATTTATAATTATAGTAGTATCAAGCTGAGAAAGTTATATTTGTGTTGTAAGTAAACGGGTAATTCAAAGACTACAAAAGAAGGTGACATTTGCGAGAATTCGAATGTATTTAATTTACATCTAGGATAATAGGTTAGACCCACATTGTCGCGTTGTGTTTTGTCAACTGTTACTAAAACAAATAACACTCAGTTTTATTCACTTATGGGAACACTATTTATTGTAATGAATGTTATCTCTTACGTTGTTTAACGTTTTAATATACATAGTGTTTTACAAGTATATTATATAAAGAATACTACATTGTGCAAATTTATTGTTGTTTTTTATGATTTATTTGGCAACGCTTTCAAAATGTTGTTGAAAATTTTTAAATTTTAATTTTTAGTCTATTTTTTGTTTTTGTTATTTTTTAACTACACAATTACTTGAATAGCTTTAGAAATGAAAATACATCTAAAAATTACGTTGTACAATCACCGTGTCTATAATATTCGTTGGTTGCTCTCGATTTCGCTGGGAACAGTGGTTCTGGTAAGTGTACCAGACACTGAATTGTTGATAATGTGACCACCGCAGGAGTAGGTATGCTCATTTGAAAAAAAACCAAGATGCATTCACAGCTGACGGAGATATCACGTAACAAATATACAAAAAATATACAGTCGAATTGCGTACCTCCTACTTTGAAAGTCGATTAAAAATATAAAGTTTATGCATATTGCCAATTGAGAAATAAATTACAAATAATCAAGTCACAATAATTCTTCTGCGGGAAACATTAACACTCATCGAAATCAGTTTGACATTGCAAAATTATGCTAATCGTTGTGATATAACAGTCTATAATAGAGCTATAAAATGTTTTTTATAAAAGTGGGTCAATAAGGTCTTTGACACGACCCCGTGACCGTCATAAAACACTGGCCACATGTTTGTTGCTACGATTTGTGTAAACTGTTTAGAAATACTCCTACATTAGGAAAATCAAGCACAACGGATACGTTTAGAAACAAGCTATGAAATAATATAATTAATGTTTTATCTGTCTAAATTAATGTTATAAGGAGAAAAGATTTGTTTTTTTGTATGTTTGTAACGAATAAACTCAAAACCTACAGGACTGATTTCAAAAATTCATTCACTATTAGAATGCTACATTGTCCCCAAAATAATAAAGGCTACCTACCTATATTTATTACTAGAAAAATTAAGGATCCCTACTTAAACTTCAATAGTGTAATCTAAGGTAAAAAAATGTATTTGAGTGGGTCCAGCGATGGTTTAGATTCACAATTTGATCCGGTAGGTGTCGCGAATTCAGGTTCTAGATTTTGATTTTTTCAGGGCAGGGCAAGGTCTGCCGGAATCGCTAGTATTTTATAATATGAGAGAAATTAAGCAAACAAGTGTATAAGGTAGCGATTATACTAGTAGTTTCTTTATAAGTGAACACTCGGAAGGATTTTTAGCTCTAAAGTAATAAACTTAGGTGTGACAAATACTCCCTAAAATAAATCAGAAATGGGGATTAGTATTAGGAACCAAGGATACGGATATAATATGTAGCTTACTAAACTAGTAAGTTGAAGTGGAAGTGGGTCGGTCACATCTATCGCATGAACGACGGCAATAGAGCAAACGATCGCATCAAGGTAAACGTAGTCTAAGACGCCTTCTAGCTCGGTGACGACAATAGTAAAAACACAAAAAAAGTAAACGCACAGACACAGGGCTTTAGTCTGCTATAGTTAAAAGTGAAGTACAATTTTATCTTTATGCCATGGAAAGGTTTTAAAATTAATACGCGTAATCAGTACACCGAAAAAGGTATCAAAAACGAACTGTCGTGACATTAAAATAAATGAAGTGAAGATTTACCGTGTACTTTAGCATCCTGATGGTTAACCATTTTGTGCCTTGAATAACATTACTAAGGATTATATCACGTATTATGCAATACAAACTTTCACTGCAATGATACATGAATACGCGTATCGTACAGTGAGAAATTATTTGTATACATTGAATTAAAGAACTTGTTTAACGTATAAAAAAAATGTACGGATAAACGCATTTCCCAAAGATTCCAAAGCGAAGCTATTTTCCAGGTATCCACAGCAATTGCTATTGTAAACTACATATGTACAACCCGCAAGAGTTAACTTGAGACTTCGCTCGGACGACGTAAGCGCAAGGTACTGACGCGTCGATGGCAAGAGCGATAAGAAGACGGGGGTCGGGAGGGGAGCGCGCATTCCGCTCAGGTCTCAAGTTAACTTTTGCGGATAGCATACATTTATCTCGATTGTAAAAGGTATGATGTAAATCAGTTGGCTAGGTTTTACAATATATTGTACAACAATGTTATTATAAAAATGGGCGCTAAAATAACAATCGTCATTGAAGTTTCTTATTTTGTATTATTTTTAAAATATTTACTTATTGGTTTACTCACGATAATTTTTTTTAATAATTTTTATTAACTAACAATGTGTGTCTGATTACCGATTTCATTAAAATAGTAGTGTTAACTGAAATGTAGTAATTGCTAAAGAATGTTTTAAAATACCCATTTTATTTATAAGTAAGTAAATTATTTTCTCCACGCAGTATCGGAAACGAATCCTGCAGCCATTTGCCCGATTGGATAGCTACCACTCCTGGTCTAGAGTATGTCACCATAACAAGATTGAGCTGTTATCTAGCATCAATAGCCAGGTTCCAGTTTCTTCTTCAGGCCAGCAGCTCATTGACAGGACCTCTGGGATTGCTAATGTCCATAAGCGATGGTAACCATTTTCCATCACAGTTGGGCCGTCAGCCTGTCTGCTGTGCTTCAGCAATAAATAAAAATCATTTAGTTTATTTTCTAAAGAACTCGCGTAATTGGGAAGAAGTATCTAGATTTGAGGACCAATGAGTTGTTGTGAAAGACCGTAAATCGGTATATATTCATTAGTTTAATAGTTTTAGATATTGCAAACATTCAAAACGCGATTTATAATTAAGATTTAGTTATTTAATCTGTATGTTTTAAATACGTTATCTGACCGGGGAAATTTAATTTCTTCTTTAAAGCAAAGATATATTTTATAAACATTTTATGCAGAGTAAGTTTATATCAACATTTGAATGACTGTGAAGTTATCGACTTATGAAATGGATGGTATTATTTTTTTACGGGACTTAAATTTTGACTCCTCTTGCAAAGGCTATCGAAATGGACGTGATAAAAATTGTTCTATATTGTTCATCTCCTGTCAAATCTTCCCTTATACAAAAGTAGTGTATTTGTATTAAACTTACGAAGTACGAATAGAGAACACACAAAGAAACTAAGTAATACCACAGTTATACAAACATGTAATATTATGCAGTATGGATAGATTTTTCTATAGCCAGAGCAGCGCGTGCGGAGGCAATGCGCCGTATGTGCTTCCCTGCCTCTTTGTGTCCTGAGTTATTTTAGTACACTTGTGGTCCTTATAGAATAGCCTAGACTTTGAACATCGTGCCCTCTTTTTGCAACTGTTTCGTGATATTCATTATAGTATAAATTACATTTTACAAAAGCAAACCTTTCGATCACAGATTAAGATTTGACCTTTTGCAGTTTAAAAACTAAGCTGAAGTTTCCATGTATAGCTATATAGATTATAATTTCCAATCCATTGGTTACACAGCCTTAGACTTTGGCTAATTAGGGGTTTATAACCAACGCGGATTAAATTGTATAAGCGATACATACTGTTCAGTCAGGAATCGAATAATTGAAATGGAACGCGGGCACGTTAGCCACTAATCATCTTTATATATTTAAATCATACCAGCAAATTAATTTGTTATAAGTAGCACATGATAATCAAATCTTTAATGTATATCATATGGCAGTGAATAATTATTATGATTTCAAGCAGTGTTATTAATTAGTTTTGATGAAAGCTTAATTTATAATCAATGTTTATATTGGAGATAGAAATTAAATAATTAGGTGTTTTAATGTTTATTAAGTAGTCAAGTTTTTTATATTAAATAAAAATTAAATACGAGCGGTTTTTTAAGTTAGCTGCCATAAATAATATCCATCGACCGTTAATCCTATGACAAACGCGACCCGCCCACTACCACTTTAACCTAGGCTTGATTTAAGTACAATTGCATTAGTTATTTTTATTTTATTGCAGGAGTTCAGCAGACAGGCAGACGGCCACTTGATGGATAACAGTTACCATCGCCTATGGCATTTGCAACACCAAAGGTGCTACAAATGCGCTGCTGCTGTCTTAAAGGAGACTGGAACCTGGTCACTAATGCCGGAATACAACTCAAGGTTGTTATGGCGACATACTTAAGACCAGGAGTGGTAGCCACCCAGTCAGGCAAATGCCCTACCACCAGGAAGATATTTTTTTTATTTCAAAACTGGTAAAGAGGAAGGTGGCTCGCGTAATGATTAGTGTTTACCGTCCCCTATAGATGTTTGCAACAAGCAAACAAGCACACCGATCGAGCTGGCCCAATGAGCTGTATTAGAGATAATGATTCGAGCTTGGTCCATAACGTCAGAAAGTTAAGAAGTAGGTTACCTAACGAAACTAGCTAGTTAAGTACTTTTTTTGTAGCCTGAAGCAGGCAAACAGGCAGACGGCCCACGTGATGGAAAATGGTTACCGTCTATGGACGTTGCCGACCTCTAATAAATTTTATAACGCCCTTCTTAAAGAACCCCATGTCATAGCGCAAAGGGAAAAACAGCGGCGGGAAGTTCCTCCAGATCATTGTTGTACGCGGAATAAATGTTCTAGAGAACCGTTGCGTAGTGCGATCGTGGGAGCTCAAGAAAATGGGGGTGAATATCTCGTCGCTGGGGAGCGATACGGTTGTAAAAGTGAGGCGTTGGCACCAGATCAAACAGTTCCTTGGAACACTCCCGGTTATACAGGCGGTAAAAAACGCAGAGAGACGCAAAGTCTCTCCGAAGACTAAGCGATTGTAAACCGCCTGTAAGTATACGATCGTCGACAATACGAACGGCGCGACGCTGGATGGAGTCGCGGGGGGTCAGTCTGGTAAGCGGGTGCTCCGGCCCGTAGGTGGGCAGTACTTCATATGCGGTCTGATTTGCGCTTTCCGCAGCGCAAGTACTGCTTGGACCGGTTATTGCCGCTGAGTGAAGTACTGCTTGGACCGGCCCTTGTCATCATTCACATCACCTGTCGCTAAGCTTTGTCAGTCTTGGCTAGACTATTAGTCTAACGCTCCCTAGATGAATAGACCTGTGACCTGAGGCTAGCAGAATAATGTTTATAGTCTAATACTATCTTAAAAATTAAAAAAGGATACATGTATGTACAAATATTTTGCGAAAATTTCTAAATCAATATTATTAAGATGGATCTAAAATAATTAAAATAATGACATGATATATGTATATTCGAAAAATATATACGCAAGAATGTTGATATCCTGTGCAGATAACGGTAATAAAATTAAAATAATAATTTTTGACATAATTTCGACATGATTTAATGTCTCAGGGTTATGATATAGACTTGTAATATCGCGGTGTAACGTACATTTCTCCATATGATTTACATTATAGCATTGCGTAGAGCACTTGTAATATCCCTAAGCACCCATTCCGCAATGTCACATGTATCATTATTTTTTTCTTAATGACAAGCATTAAGTATAATATGTAGGAGTAATGTCTTCCATCGTATTCTATTAACCTGTATATTAATGGAAGGTTGCACATATTTTATAAAACATTAAAATTAAAGTCTTCTATTAACATGGTTTCGCGAGAACGATTGAATACTTAACAATAGAAACTACTTTGAACAGACTCGACTCGCGGCTGTCTTAAGCACTATGTGGTGATAGTTAAGTACACATATAAAATAATACTATATTTTGCATTGTGTGTTTATTCTACATTTTATTTGATGTATATACTCGTATGCGTTGTTGTTAAACTATAACGATATTTCTTTGTAATGTTTTTAACAGTAAGTCGTGAGATTATCGCTTCCAAAATCGAAGAACCTGTGCCTCTAATTCTGACCTTTAACTTAGACAATTCTAGGGACGAATTTTTAAATAAAAAATTGGGAGAATTCGATAAAATATACTATGATTGTTATGAAACAAATGTTCTTACATTTGTTTCAATAAACAATCATACACACTGAAAATAAATCCAATAAAACTGTTTAATGTTGTTGTATAATTACAGGTTTATATTTGAATGCAAATAGAATTTAAAGCAGAATTGTTATAAAAACGAACAATATATTCACATTTATTTTATAATTCAAAACATGACGGAATCATCACATATACTCCCAATCACATTAATATTATTATAGTATAAGTAGTATTATATATATTGAAGTATACTGTTTAATTGAAACCTTAAAACTAATGTTATAATTTAGATGTAATTTAAATATTAATCGTTTATTATCTTGTTTTAAATTCAAAATAGTTTTTTCGTGGCCAAAACAAAACCTTTAACCTTCTGACCCCAAAATGCCTGTTATTTATCTACATAATTGAGTCAAGGAGGAATTATAATAATATTATGTGAACTACATTTCGTTGTTTTGATGTATAAGGTGCTTTGAATTATAGTGGATTTATGTTTACTTATATACTATTAATGATAAGTCTAATATTCAAACGTTATGAATATATTCGTAAAATGAAATCTGTATGTTCTTTTGAGGCCTATCATCGAACGGAAAAGTTACTGAACTAACTATTAAGTTATAGAGTTTATATTGAGCGACAAATTGGTGATTTTAGCAATAGATGGCTCAGCAATAGACAGAATTTAAACAAAACCAGTTACTGCACAGGTGTTCGCAGATAATTCAGAAACCATAAAGGCGCAGACTTTGAAACGTACTAGTATGCATTAGTGATAGACGTTTATTGCTTGTTGCCTTACACAATGACTCATTCAATAAACTTGACTTGGGATGTAGGTGTCAATGCCTTTGTACCATACTCGCGGTTAAAGAAAGTGTGAATTGGCAATGTTATTCGAGATAGAATTTATAAAAGGACTAAAGGAATGAAATTTTAAGACTTGCACGTCGCTAGTCGCAATTAAGCATGACGAATGTTCAAAAACTGTATGAGACCTATTTGTAACCATTTGCTACCTATATTTTGAGTCATTAAGAACAATTGTTAAGTAATTTTGAAAACTAGTAGGTAAGGCATGGTGTGTGTGCAGACGGCCCACCTGGTGGAAAGCGGTTACCACCCCCATCGCCTAATGAACATTTGTTACACTAAAGAATCTACCAATTTGCTGTCGCTCTCTAAAGGGAGACGGGAACCTGGCTACAAATGCCAGAATACAACTCAAGGTTGTTATGTCAACATATTCTAGACCAGGGGTGGTAGTCAGACCCGTTCCACCCCCGGGTAAATACCGAGAACTGATAATATTCAATATCATGTAAATTTCATGTAACATCCCGATGTCAAATGTAACTAGTTGAAACTTACCTATCAGTATGTGTCTACCTCCAACGTTTGAATTATTGTGTACCTATTGTTTTCGTGATACAAGAAACCACCAAGGCCGGTGCTTGGCTGTTACCTTTTTTCGAAACACCAGGTCGTAGTTTACAACACTTGGGCGTCACGGTTTAGTGGTTTGACACGCGAACGATGGCTGCATCGATAAACAATTAAAATGTTGTAAATATGCATGATTAATTAACTTCTGTGGCTCAATGACCCAAAATGAATCTTGGCTTCTTAAACGAGAGAACTCCATATCTCTTATTATTTCTTTTACATATTTCTTAATACTATTTGTATATTTACCCCAAAGCTGATCTAAAAGTCAGTGTATATACTTTAAATTTAACGATTCATCTAGCTAAAGCCTCAGTCAAAATGTACTGTTATTAATGTAATGTTATTAAATATAATGTTATGTTAGGTACTGCATATTGACGATAATAAGAGAGTTCTAATGATTAGATAAGACACATTTCACAAAACTTTACTTAGAATTTTCAATTTAACGCAAGAATCACTCAAGGATTGCCCATTTTTAACGCATATCATATATTTTATGAAAACAAAATCCCTTCAAATTTCCACTAAAATTCTCCACTTTTTTCCATGGGTGTGAGATTTTAAAATAAGTTCCAAAATTGAGTAAAGCTGCTATTTATAAGATGGCTGATTATAAATAGTCATTTTTAAACATTTTTTAAAAATTCGAAGTAGACAGCCCATCTAATGGACAACGGTACCAGAGGCGCAGCTTGGGTGTGGCAAGTAAGGCACTTGCCCCGGGCGCGGGGCATCTATTGAAAGGGGAGGGCACAAATCGACAATTATTAAATTCAAAAATCAAATTATACTACTAAAACTATTACATACTGTTCTTATATTTGCTTGTGATTTAATATTAAACAGGCACGTTCGCGATTCCGGAGCTTCGCGAATGAGCGAGAAGGATGATAATTTACAAAGGGGCGCAACAATGATGCATATATTAGGCAGCATTTTCTGTGACTGTGCCTCTGAGTGGTACTGTCGCTTACAGACGTTTGAAACACCAGAGACGAATTAACGGCGTTGCTAGCTAAGGGGGCTAGATAGAAAATCGAATAGGAAATATCGAAGAGAGGGATTCGACAGATGAAATGGCATAGAAGCGATGGGAAATTAAAGAAAATATTCATCAGTTTTTCTTTAGTTTTAACTGATTCTTGGTTAACAATCGCAACATTAAGTATTTAGTGCAACTAACAACGACATTATCTTCTTTATGATATCATAAAGAAGATAATATCGAACATAAAACGTAAATATACGTTTTATGCTCATTAGATAAGAAAAATTCGCAAGGATAACAAGGCGGTAATTTATTAATGCTTTAGGTTACATAGTAGTTGTTTATTAATTAGTATATCTCACAGTATAATAATGAATGTACCCACTACTTTATTTAGTTTAAAGTACGGACAGGAAGACTGCATATATACTGTGACATGACACTATTTTCTATCAGACACAATCGAAAGCAAAGTGGAGAGAAGGAGTGATTATCATTAGGATTTACGGTGCTTATATATAATATAAAAACAAGGGAAATATTTCCTTATTTGTCTATATTAGACATGTAGCGTCAAATGTGAATTTACATCTTGGTCCTAAAATTCAGATGTGTTTAGAAGAAGATCAAAACAAAATATTTAACGTGAAATGTGCGTCAGTTATACAATACGTCATAGCGTTTATTTACACTATAATTATGGTACGGTACACCAAACAAAAAGCTCAGCTACGACGACTTACAGATTTTGGACCTTATGAGTAAAGATGAAACTAATGACATAATTTGGATCCTGATAATAAATATCTTTTTTTACTTTTCTTGACGAAATGTACGGGTCCATTACTTCAATTTTTAGAGGGTAACAATGATGTGTGAATTATGACTTAATTTTATTTATAAACGGTATAGTGTTCTTCCAGGATCTGTATTTCTTAAGACCATGGGAACTAAAGCGCTCGTTCTTGCAAAAGCTTGCTTATTATTGCACTGTGAACGATTGTTGTGTTTAATCTTGAATTTTAATAACAAAATATCTTCAAACAATGGATTACAATGTTGGTGTAAAATTCAGATTTGTTCAAGGTTCGAAATGTAATTTTTATGCACTTCATAACATTTACTTTAGATAAAGAGTTAGTTTTCAAATAAATGAAACATAGAATTATGAAAATCCAGATAAGGATTTGATATTCTAATATGTTTTTGGTCTCTAGTTAAAAAATAGAAAAGTCTTTGATGAAATTACACTAATTTAATGACTTACTATAATAATTAACTATGTAGCACATAGAGTCAGCATTACTATCCAGCGTGGCAATGCAGCAGTCTGCCTTATCGCATTCTTCTCTCAGACAGTGTCGGTATATCATTATGATACTAGCTACCGGCAGACTTGTCCTGCCGGAAACTTCATCGATATCGATAGGCATCTACGTAATCGTAACTAATTACATAATATATAACATACCGATGTCGGTCGTAGATTACGAATTTAATTTTCAAAGTACTAATTAAGTATAATACAATACAAATATAAATCTATCGTAATAAAAAAAAAAAAAAAAAAAAAAAAAAAAAAAAAAAAAATACTATTATTTCAGTAACAATTAAATATATAAAGTCTAAAACCTACTAGACTCTGATATTAATTTGTGACAGTGTTTGTAATACAAAACAATCATTTTGACTTTTTCACATTTAGTTACAAAGTATAAAAACTTCTACACGGGCGATATCAGTCCAGTAACTACTTATCAGAAATCTAATTTAAGCAATTTGCATTACTAATTACAGCTATTAGTAATTAAGCGGTTAAGTCAGCACGCGCATCCTCCGATTACAATGCAACGAAGCTGTCCTTGAATAATATCCTTTTTACACAATTTCGAGATTACAGACATATTATGGTATGCACAATAGCTCATATTATTTTCAAAAAATAATGAATTGGTCAATTACTTGGCCGTTGGCGCAAGCATATCCTGTTTCCATTATTGGCTATGGAGTTATAAATTTATACCCCATATCTAAAAATCCTGAATGGAGTTTGTTCTAAACAACTTTTATGTATATTTTTATAATTTTATAATTTTCCACTCTAATGTTAGAGGGGTTGAGACTCGATTTTCATGACTGGGTGTTGACATTTCGCCATGTATTGAGTTCACATTAAAAGTCATGAAAACTCGTTATGTTTTTTAAAATCTGACTAACGATATGTTAGTTATGTTACACGACTATTTATACGTAATATTTTTTACGATTCGTTACATAACTTTGTAACGCTGAATAGACTAAACGTTCCTGTCAAATGTCCATGTAGACTCAGATATTTCTGAGAAAAGTAACTATGATATACACGCACAGACGATCTTGGATATCTTCTAGAGCCAGTTCAAATGTAAATCAATAATTACTATCGCAATAAAATTAGGTTCATTCAATAAAAATAAATATAATTTTAAAGAAGTAATGAGCTTCTTTATAACTAACTTTTCAATTTTATAAAATAAATTATTCCAATTAGGAAACTTTCATTCCTTCAGAACTTACAGTTTATTTCGAAATTTATTACTAAATTATGACAAACACGTTAAATACTGAATGATTCTGAAAATGTTTCTGCGTCGATAAGCATACAATAAGAAGTAAGCATAGTGGTGCGATTGCGGAATAGCGCGTGCACCAATTAGTCACGCCACTTTTTTTGTAAGTTTTTAATATCCTTTTTGTTAACCTTGATCTAATTATTGATTACGCTTTCTAGTTGAATTGCAATTTACCACTTTACTCATATTATTTTTGTCGTGACGAAGCCGTGCTATGTATGGAACTCCCGCATCTGTGACAGCATTCCTATCCGTGACATAGCTGACAATCTGCAAGAAAGTTGACTACGTTGGTACAGCCAGGTTGTACAAAAACGGAATGGTGTGGGAATAATGTAATAATGCGCTTGTCAGGTCCCACTAGAAGGGTAGGCCGAATAAATATTGGCTGACGTCGTGAAAGATAATATGCAGTCAATCAATGGTCTTATGATAAGTGTCGCAGAAATTTGCGAGCAATGAAAAGAAAATTGGAATGATGGACTTAAAGTTCCCAAGCGGACGAAGCTAAAACTGCATTTAGTTTTTGACATCAACAGCCCACTGATTGAGTGTCTTTGGTCACGATGCTTACGACTGTGTATTAGTGGTTAAGATAGGCATTGCTTTATTTCAATGACAGAAACCTCACATACAATTCCGCCATAGTAGCTGCCTAAGTGTAACTATATCTAAACTTCACATCAATAGTATATTGAAGTAAACAGAGAAATCGTTTTCTATAATAGCTAACAGTACGTTTTACGTCTCTGTGATACATTATAGAAAAGTGATTGACACATTACAACATTATGATGGAGAAAGGTGGCTGAGGCATATCTCTAAACACTCTACACGTTCTATGAACAATGAAACTGAAAAACGGAATTCATCTTCTTAACTTTGTTTATTATTGAATATGTAGGTACACAGGTGTCTATGTACCTACATATTCAATAATTAACAAAGGTTGTCTATGGTTATTTGCAACACCATAAGTGTTACCAATGCGCTTCCGGCTCCAGAGGATTTAATGTTCATTTTTTGAAACCTCTAATGCTGTGCAGTAACATCAGCTAGGAACTCATTCCAAATCCTCACGATGAGCGAGAGAAACGTTTCTGAGAATCATTGCGTAAATGAGTGAAGCGTTCAAGGAAGTGAGGATGAACGCCTAGCCGAAAGCAAGCAGTGCAGTTGTAAAAGGAGACGAAGGCACTATTCTAAACATTCCTTACTTAATCTCCCGGCAGCTAAGCGTATCCATGCTATCTTTGAGTATGGGATCGTTGACAACTCGAACGACTCGACATTGAGTATGATGAGATGAATGAGATGAATCTGGTAGGCGGGTGCCCCAGCCCACGAGTGTAAGCAATACACGCGGCCTCACCTGAGCTATGTAAAGCATAACATGTTTCGCGGTTTCTAATATATATTGTAATTCTAAGTACAAGTAAAATTATTCATAGTTAGCGACCATAATACAATCATTGTTTTGTTTTTATATTCAAAACTAAAACTAGGTATCCAATCCGGAAACTTCGCCTTACGAGTTAGCCAGGCGTGTTTATTACTCATACCACCTAGACCATAATCTGGTATAATTCGCCTTTAATCTTAATCATCCTTACTCTCATGTTTTCCAAAGACGTTGGAGGTCTTTGTCTTCTTCAATAACCTGAACTTTTTAGGTGCCAAGCGATAAACTTGTTACAGTCTTTCAAATATAACATTCAAATACGTGTAAAATATACGTAATTTAGTTAATTTAGAAAACACTACATATTATATAATATAATATTTCTGTGTGGGAAAATCAAACTATTTTAATTACACACATAACAATTAATTTATAAATTATACCAAAATTTAAATAAATCGTTATGCTTAAACTTGAAACAAAAATGTGAATTTTTTGTTTGTATATTGTTCTTAGATGTGAATTAAATCATAAAATAGCAAATATTATTGAAATTAATGTTATATAATAGAAAGGAAATAGTATTATGTCAATTATAAAGCATTAATTTATCTAATTTAATTTAATTAGTATTAAAAAGAACAAGTAGATTAGAAACTAAAATATATGAAACAATATTTGTGAGAATAAAACCCGCGCTTGAAATTTATCAGAATGATTAGGAATTGTTACAAAAATATGCCAGCACATGTCAGTTTGCGTATAATCATAGAGTAAAATAGAGTTGATAAACATCGATTGTTTTCGTTAATGGACTATGAAACCAAAAAAATGGATCAATTAAAAAATACTTCATATCTCAAAAACTACTCAACGGATATTGTTCAAAACAATTTTTATTATAATTTTTATGTATATTATATTTTTTTTCATAATTTTCCACTTTTTTCATTACGTATATAAGTTTTTATGTATTATGTCATTGCCATACTTTTCATTCTATTAGCTTAGTGCTAATCCCACTTATTTACAGCGTCAGGTATGCGTATGGCTTGGCGACCTTTTTCGTCTACATGTCAGCTTAAGTACGCGAACGTGCTCGCACGATATTCGCTCAACTTATGTATGTATATTGTATGTGCAAATATTTACCGATCGAGAAATAAATCTCCTCAGAATATGTGTGTCTTTAAAATGACAATATTAAAACACCAGAGTTAATGTGAATCGATATTAATTTTAAGGGCTGGTAATGAGAAACAATGCAGAAATAAATTTTTATACTAAGAAATTGATGTAAATAATTGTAAGTTTATATATTTATAAGTTCATCAGTCCACCATCAATATTAGTGCAATATTTAATAAAATAATTAAAATGAGTTTCTATTCTCTGTGATCTAAAATACATTGATTCAGGTTGTAACATAACAGTAATTTGGTTTTTGTATTCAGACTAATATAGCAATCCGCATGGGAAAATATAAAACAAATAAACTAGTAATTTTTTTGTAACAAAATCAAAGTTACGTTATATATAATTGCATTAAATTGTAACTTTAGAACAGATCGTTTTTTGATTAAGTTAATTGCAAACAAAAACTAATTGCATTAATTACACAAAAACGTAACCTTAAAAAACAAAGTTAGTTTTTATGGTATGAGTTTCTTAATGAAATCAACTCAAGGTTGAATTACCTAATTGGCAAGACTACGCACAATTGTAATGTTCTCCGAAGAAATGAGTTTAATGATGGTACATGGATAGATAGAGACATAGTGGTAGGTGAGATATAGCATAAAGTTCCTATTTATTTTTTTCAGCGGCTGCTTTAAGCTCCCGTGTTATAATAATACATTTTCATATTTCTGTTACAAACAAGACTATTTAATAATATCAGAATTCTGTGCGTGCCTGATTTCAAAATAAATGTCAAAACCAAAGTGAAAATGAAAATTTCTATATCTTCCAAGAGTTGCAGTATCAGAAGATATTATATAATAACAAAGTCCCGCATAAATGGATTGGCGAGTATGGCTAGTCAATACTATTAGCCAAGTGCATGTCGATCCACCGACGATTTAAAGTTCTGAAGTGTTTTTTAACTTCAACTGTTTTGTTTAATACTTGACTACGAAACCCTATCATCATCCGCTGTGTGTTTCATTTTGATATCTTGAATTTCCAGAAGATATTATTATGTTTTAGAGAACATTGTTATAGGATATTTATATATTATAAAATAACATGTTTTTTTAAATAAAACTTGCGTGTATTCCTCATAGCGAAGAAAGAGGACGGGGAAGTGATTTCAATCATTTTGTTGTATTACAATATCTATATTGAAGAGAAAGAATAATTCTAATTTGTGGATCTAGAGAAAGCATTTGACAGGGTTGTGCGGAAGGACCTCTGGGACATATTGCCCGAATATGGGATTAATGGCCAGTTGCTGCGTGCCATGCAGTCCACTTACGAGGACTGTATGGCAGGCGTGCGGGTGGACGGTAGCCTGTAGCCTGGTTTGACGTCATTATTGGCGTCCGACAGGGCTGCGTGCTGTCGGCTTTGCTGTTCATCCTATATCTGGACAATTGTCTCCAGAGATTAAGATTGATGGATGTTGGGGTGCAGATGGGTGATCTAGTTGTTAGCAGCTTGCTTTATGCGGATGATGCCGTGCTTTTAGCCGAATCGCCATCAGAACTGCAAACACTAGTCACAATGATGAAAGATGATTGTCAGGCGAGAGGCTTACATTTGAATGCGAAGAAAACAAAGGTTATGGTGTTTGAAAGAGAAGAAACCAGAACGAATGCAAGGATAATGGTCGATGATGTTATGCTGGAACAAGTGAATGAGTTTGTATATCTTGGATGTGCTTTTAGCAGGGATGGAAGGTACACCGCTGACATAGAAAGAAGAGTAAATTTGGGGAATAGTGTGAATGGAGCGTTAGGTTAGCTTCTAGGCGCTAAGAACCTCAGCCAGAAGGCCCAGCTTGCAATACACAACGCGGTGCTGGTACCTACGCTCACGTATGGAAGCGAGAGTTGCGTATGGAATAGAGAGCATGAAAGTAAAGTAAACGCGGTCGAGATGCGAGCACTGCGCAAAATCTGCGGAGTGACGCTCGTGGACCGCGTTCGTAATACCGAAGTAAGAAAGAGAGTTGATCTAAAAGAGAGTGTCGGGGTGAAGGTAAGGAAAGGCATGCTCCGGTGGTTCGGGCATGTGGAAAGAATATATGATGAAAGAATGACTAAACAGATATACAATGCAAAAGTGGATGGATGCAGAAGTCGCGGAAGTCAAATTGATCTTGTATTAGCAGAAGGTGATGTCAGGAGCCTTAAGAATAGACGAGCGTGCATGACAAGAGCTATGAATGTCAAAGAAGCAAGTGAGGTGTGTAAGAATAAGCCCAAATGGCGCTCTGTTGCTCGTGCCTACCCCGCAAGGTACCTGGCGTGAAGTTATGTATGTATGTATGTAATAATTCTACTACTTGCTGTTGGATAATTTAATAGATATGAATATAAAGTCCAAGTCCCACGCAAACGGAAATAAAATTGTACTAATTACCAGCTGTACCAGCTACTTGATGGCACAGCTAGTAATTAAATCAATTTTGTTTCTGTCAAAAATTAAACTAGAAAATAAACGCTAGATGAGCTTGAGTACTTGCTAACAGCAAAGGCATTTGCGGGCAAAGCAATGGCCTTGACCGAAGTGAAACAATGGGTAGCGTGCTAAGAGATGCCGCAGTCTCATAACCCACTGTGGGAACTTGGACTTGGTATATGATTATTCCGGACAGATGCAATAAAAGACACCGCTGGTTATGTAGCTTGCTGTGTGATATGTTGTAATAGTTACATGTCTGACTGTAGGTTAGAGTTAGATAGCTAAATGCTAGGAAAACTATTTTCAATAAAATATAATGCAGAAGAACGAAACGGTTCCATGCTGTTGTACGATTTGCTGTAAAACTCGACCTCAAATTTTTTGTATTCTTAACACGATTAAACAGCATCAGTACGTAAACTCCCCATAGTTATGCATTGCCATTTGCAGAGGAAGAGACGTTGAACCCGCTACGCTAGTCATGAATCAATAATCCCGATATGCAGATTTTGTCATGATATTTTCCTTGATCGTCAGAACTTAATTAGTAATTGTAATATGCACAGTACGTCAGAAATATAATTATTACCATATAATAATTAAAATTTATTGTTATTATTTCATTCAATAATGATAAGAATTGTTGGCCCGACAGTGTGCATCTCTCAGAACGTTTTTCTGACAGGTGATTAAGGCAAACATCACGAGGAAACCTCCGCTTCAAGACGAACGAGGTCGAAATTTTGCCAATCTAAAGCCCTAAAGACTAGATTCTGAGCAAAAGGGTTTGAAGACTATTTGAAAATTTTGAAATTAGAATATTTGAATGTTACCCTTCATTAGAGGGCCGGGTCATAATACTTCTTGCAGCGGATGAACATTGTAACGTGGTAATGTAATCAGCCTACTATACTTGTTTTCATATATCTGATCTGATCTGATACATAATTGTTGGGTTATATATACCTATTTATATATTAGTTTATTTTAAGCATTTAATTTTCAATTAAAAGGTTGATGGATTTAAGAATAAGATATAGCTTAGTATATATTTCATATAACAATATTCAGACAAGATTCCGTTACGACGCTCATCTCAAAAACGGTCAATATATTACTGCGTTTTATTATAAGTATGTCAGATAGCGCAACCAACTGTACCAGTACAGTCAATTGAAGATTTCAAACATAATGATTCTTCGTTCACCTAAAAAATAGTGGTACAATCGATAACAGTATTTTGACAGTTGTTTGAATAATCTCTTAACGTATTTACCGCAAGTACCGGTCCTAGATTGATTGATAGCGAGAAGTCATGGTCAATACAAAAAGATATAACTTAGCTTTCTTTGGAATATATTCGACTATAGGTCAGTAAGTTCATATGTGATACTACGAAGTTTCACATATGAACTTGTGGTTCGTGGTTCGCGGGCGACAGGAGATTCATGACAGCCGATGTGCAAAGGAGACTATCTAACTGAAGCTTATGGTTAAGCGTCCCTACCGCCACACTGTTTTTCACCCCACTGTCAGCTTCTACCGGCAAACCACAAGAGCGTAAATACACAAACATATGGCCTATAATGTGACGTGTTCTATTATCTTCATTTTTTTATAAATAAATTGCACCTTCAACTACACTCACAGTACTCACCCATTCAGTCTCTGGTTTTGTGTTTCAAATATATGTTTTGTCGTTCTATCTTTAGGATATAACTAAGTATATTTTATACTATATCTATTGAATACAGATGTTTGCCTATACAGATAAATAAAATTGAAGTGTCTGTTTGTAATGTCAAAATAAAAATGCGAACAAAATCAAGGGGGTTAATTCGGACCAGAAGATTCCGAAAATATAATTTTTAGCATTTTTATCTGTCTGTCTAGATGTTCTACCTAATCCGTGGAACGAGTAGACCAATTTTGACGGGACTTTTACTGGCAGATAGTTGATGTTATTAGGAGAAACTTAAGGTACTTTTTTAGGGTTCCACGAAAATAATCCTCATGGACGAAGTCGCGGGCATAGCTAGTGTTATATGTAAGTGATAATTCATGTACACGGATTCAAGTTAAGCTGCTAAGCTCAGTAGCAGTGGTCCAAGACAGATCGGAGGGTTCGCACACAATGCTAATCTGAATAAACAGATTTCTCACGATGTTTTTATTTACTTTAAGCACTATGGACTTGTAGCACTTAGTAATATATTAGGCCATAAAAATCGTGACTGTATCGATGGATGATCTATGCTAAAGTTCGAACCTACGACATTAGAATGACCAGCAAGTCTATAAATTATTAAACCATTACAATTTCAATTTACTAATGTGAACATGTAATACTATTATTGTAATATAGCAATAAGTACAATACATGATAGAATACAAAATGAAAAACGTATTAAACCGACATCAAATTTTAATAAAAAAAGAAAGGTATTCACTAATGGGTATCGAATATGTATAAGTTCTTACGGGGTCATACAATTAATTATACACCATAGAATTAGCGGTTTGGTTAACAGTTAGCTATTGAATGTAGGCAATCCTAATGCAATATTTCTTGGATAAACAATGAGTCAGGCTAAGATTTACTTGTGTTAGCGAACATTGACTTTTCTGAAGTTTATTGCACTTTATTATATTACCTTCCTTTTGTGAGGATGTTTGGTATAATATTTTTTTAACATGTCATATTTATTGCAATATGTAAATGTATATATATATATATATATATATATATATATATATATATATATATATATAATATATATTATTTATTTAATATATTATATTAAAATAAGTATTCCTAATGGCTTGGATTGCTTAAGCTTTGAATTAGTACCTCGTGTTATTCTCTTAAGAAGTAATTTATTTTCATCTCTGGTCTATGGCAAATTATATTATAGATTGAATGGAAATCTAACTATACTATAATAATTATCTGTACTATAATAAATATATAAATCTGCAAATGGTTCGAGTTTGTACATTGCAGGGGGATAGATAGATAGATAAAAAATACTTTATTGTTCACCACATACAAATAAAGTAAATCATTTACAGTTATTTGTTGTCATTTCCTTTACCATTGTTATCACATAGTAATTGTACCAATATGCACATTAGTTTAATAAGCTGCCTAAAGTCCTGTATGCTTTTCGGCCAGGATTTAGACTCGCGCACTTTGAATTACGGACCGCGACTTTCTATGTTAATATATATCAATTTAATTCTTGGTAGATATTTCTCGATTAATCATGTGTGGTCTTGACGACAGCCTCTTTACATTTACTTATTTTTTAAATTACATTGTAGGATTATTAAATTTGAAAAGAACTGAAGGGTGTTGTGTCAAGAAAAAACAATATTATATTATATTAATATTTATTGATGAATAAATGATGATCTGAGAGATTATTAATTAAAAGTTGAAATATTTGTATTTTAAATACAAATACTAGAGTTATATGGGAGAGTCTGTTGTGTCATAATTGTTGATTTTTGGTGGGTACTAGAGTCCAAATGATCTACCATTATAATATTATTAACTACGTGATATATAATATTTTACAGTAAGATTTTTAGTATACAACTTAATTGACGTAATCGAAAACGCTTACGTTAATTGCGAATTGTAATAGTTACGAACGATGAATCATTTATTTATCGGTTTTTCTCACGACCATTAGATAATACTCGGATGCAAATAGACACGTGCTTATGAAGATAAGTGTCCAATCTTCCTTTGGTTTTCTCTTTCAGATTTGGTTTTCTGAGTTGCTACTGCATGTATTCCATTTGGTCAAAAGAATTTATTTACGAAAATTAACCAGGGAATACAGTGTATATGCTTAAATTAAAATATTGTTACGAGTTTAGCGGGACTTGAAGTAAAATGTCGTTAGAATTATTATACAGTTTATTAGAACTATACAAACAAGTATAACACAGGTACAAATATAACCGAACACAACAAAACCCAAACGTAATATAGGTCATAATTCAATAAAACGCGCAAAGTCCGTCACCAATAGATATTCCCGGTACATACACACGTCTCGCCTTGATCGTAGTTCTCGCCCGACTGCCGCCTCCCTCAACCGGACCATTAATTTATACTGCACAAATGGAATATCCGCCCGGCAACGTGGGCCGAATTTCCTAGAATCAGCTTGTACTTCAAAACTGTAACACCTCGCTAATGTTTACAATACAACAATAGACCGTATAGGCCAATAAATAAGTAAACAAAAGAAGACGATCATAAAAGAATTACAATAGTTTCAATGTTATTAGTTATTAGTTCAAATACCGACGGGTAATAAATGTGCTTTGTTTCAGATATGCAGTTGGATTTTGTTTTGTCGGGACCTGAGTTGTAACAATATAATAGAATGTCACCAGTGAGATACACATCTTTGCCAAACCCGGCAAATAGACAGATCGCTTCCCCATTCTAAAACATAGATTTGGGGCTGTTACACATACAAATATATATAACGGTTACAACCACCCCAATCTAGTTAGATGAGCATTGAAACGATAACTTAATTCTGGCTAGTACTTTGCAAATAGGTTTATATTGTCTAATTTGTCTGTTTTAATCATGTACTACTGACATATGAAAGAGCATACTTAGGTGAGCTAGATCGATGACCTATCTCGCCGAAGTCAACACCGAAGAAGTTAGGAAGGCTAAAATATATACCTTATAGTAACTTCCTAATAGTCCGTACACTACTGTACGTAAGTGGATAGAAACAAGTAACTAGCTAATGAGTACATACATCAAAGGCAAGTTATTCAGAAACAAGGAAGTTCCTGAGCAAGAAACGAGCGTGATGCATAATTTCTGCATTTTAACTTTCTCTCTCGACAAGACATACTGCATTGCTACAATTACGTGCAGGCTTATTATATTATGAGTAAGGATTAAAAATATTTAATTTATATCTACAGTTATGTTCCTATCTATTTTTAAACGTATATTTCTATTCCTTTTTTTCGAGGTGATATCTTGTTATGGTCTGGTCACCTGACGGGGATCGCGGGCACCTGGTGTTGGGCAAAATTTGGAATATCCAATGAAGTACTCTGCTTTCATTTTTATCGCCACAGTCAGAGTCGCGGGAAAATAGTATGGTCAACATTACGTGGGCTTCTTTCGTGGCTAAGGCGTCCTAGGTAGCTACTGTAGAATGGGTGCTACATAGGTATTATCCACGCTGCGATAGATTAGATGAGTGCACGCGGAACACTAACGCAGCCTTATCTTAGCGAAAAGAAAGTGAGGGTGAAGGTATTTATTCAAAAGCTCCGCCCGTAGCTTCGCAGCGTCTGGAGGTCACATAGGATGTAATTCGGTATCGGTATTTCGTCCTTTGATAAAAGCAGCATTTCAACTGCGGTACCCTTTGATATATCTTGGTTCTGCATCAACTTATAAAACTACCACGAAGTTCCTCCTATCACTTGTTCTCGATACTGAGATCGATGCCCCGGCAGTCAACGAGACACTTCTTACTGCATTATTGGAATGGAGATTCATCGTATACAACGATATCTAAATTAGTCTAAACACCATCTAATCCTAATTAAAACACTCATCTTCGTTTAACGAACACGATTCATCTGGATATTTTTACACTTTAATTTGTGTTTGTCGTTAATTAACTCTTAATTAGGCGAAAATCAGAAAACTATAAAGATGTCTACTAACAGAGAATAGGCGACTATTATAAATTAAATTACTCAACAATTTATACGATAATTAAATTCTTGTGCAATGTACTATCGTGCGGCTAAAATTTAAGGTAAGAGAAGAGATTGATAGATATTATTTTATTATGATAGTACAAAATTATTAAAATAGCAAAAATTCTTTAAACGAAACTGAGTTTGAAAAAGGTTATAAATAGTTTTTAAGGTAGGAGTTCAAGAAAGCAATGGCTAGACTATGTGATGTTAGATATGCGAACTAATGTGCAGAGGAGTGTAGGAATGTGAAGATGTGAGAAAGTAGAGTACATTGACTCTAAAACCTAATGAGAGCAATCATTGCTCGGAACAAAACATTCTTTGCCCTTTTGCATATCACAGTATTACCATCTAATGTTATTTTGATAAAGATCAAGTCAATTATCAAAGAAAAAGTTCAGTGAAGTAAAAAAGACAAATAAAGTCCAGTAAAATAAAAAGACGCAATGTAATTCTGTATATAATTTTAAATTCACCTGAATAATACTTAGAGGTGAATTGGTCTTCGTGTTCAAGAGTGGTGTGAACAATTATTGCGATCAGATAAAGTATTAGCGTCGGTTCTTGTTGAAATTGTTGGGTTTTTAATTAGGTGATTCGTGTTTCGCAATGGTTATCACGATGGACTGGCTGCGGCAACAGCTTGAGCCGCATTGTGCTCCGTAGTGTACCGCACCATTATTTTATCTAATAAGTTATTCGAAAAAGAGTAATTAGATTATTATCAAAAACCGACAATTGATAATAATTTAATTACTCATTTTATGAATCATGGAACTTACGCAATTCAAATATAGGTACGTCATTATGATAAAAAAGTTGTGATTAATTCTACTATCCTTCCTTATCTACTTATGACCTAAACATTTAAGTAAATGTTTGTCTTCTTTCTTTATATCCATTTCCAGCATTGAGGAGTTTGGAGGTTTGATCTCTTTTCTCCGCATGATTCGTTGGCTAATCTGCGTTTACAGGCAACAAGTCTTTTTCATATCCTATGCTGTTCAATTACACAAACTTTTTCGAGGCTCCTGAGATTTTTGTTAAAATTTCACATGTACACTTTAAAATTTTCATGCCATTTAACTATTTCTCAGTAAATTTCAAAGTTGAAAATTGATGACACCAAAATCACTTCCGCTATCGCAACTTTAACAATCTTTGGCAAGTCTACAAAATATGAATCCACCGCGAAGAATACGTTATGAAATGGTTGGAAACAGTCTTGCTTGTCACGCAAAATTGATTTTAATATTTACTTTGTGTAATAATAATGTTTTAATTTTTACACTAATTGCTTTATATCAGATGCCTTAGTGGAAAGGGTATTTATTTATTACTTAAATAGTAATAAGTAGAAGATTAGTTTATCAAAAAATTTTATTTGCCAAAAAATTTACGTGATCAGGAATTACCTACATAATATAAATAATATAAACGTTACAGGACATTTGACATTCATATAATGTGCAATGCTTCATCCGTAACTATGCAAGGAAGCTTTAAGTAAGCCGCCCTACAATTATAAATCAATAATTATCGTTCGAAGAAATAACAACACGTATTTGAATTTGTTTAATGTCTACTAACTTAGTTTAAGACATTTAATATATCTTTGGGTCTTTGTAGTCACCAAAATATCATTTAGATTTAATTGAATAAATTCCAGATAAGGAAGACCAAGTTTCAAACTTGTTTATTTTTTTAAATATTGCATATGGTTAGATACAATTAAGTATTCGCTATATGGAAGCCTAAGCTATTTCACTATATGTCTGTAACTATGGTAGCTAAATTTAAGTTTCCGTATAACAAATAAAATACATGGAGAAAATAAAATTAAAAAATAAAATAAAACAAATTGAGGGTGACTAAAGCGGAACATCAGATTCTAACAAAAAACTTGCGCTCAATAAACCTTAAAAGGTAGTTCCAATTACGCCAATGTTCCGTATTATTTGTATAAGTATTACCATGCGAGAGAGTGATATTTAATTGTTGTAAAAATAAGTGTATTTGTTTTATAAGAGAGTCCTAAATGTTCTCACATTGTTTTGATTTTTCTGTTCTGTTCTGGAAATAGCCCCCCACTTTATACATTATTTGGTAAAGCTTAATTCTAGATTAGTAAAAAGATTTTCTCTGCACATTTATCGATCATTTAATTGATTAGATGAACTGTTTCTAATTTGACCACTGTCTGTAACAAGGCTTTTGAGTCTTCAGCCTAGACTTTTAGTATTTTGTAAGTTATATTAAAAACAAGGTCAATCGAGACAATAAGGCATTCGTTGCACAAGAAGTCTATAGAAGTTGTGACCTATAAAGTTCTCATTAGTTTTAAATATTCTTTGGAATGAGTATTTCAAAATAATATTAGATGTTATGCCAAAAGAATATCACTGCTTAAAATGTAGATACAGAGATAGTTGAAGAAGTAGAATAAAGAAGAAGTAGAATAGAAGTTGGGTATGGCAGAAGAAACATGAAAGTAGGATAAACGCAGTTGAAATGAGAGCTTTGAGAAGTATATGTGCGGTTAGCTTGAATGATAGAATAAGAAACAGTGTGCTAAGGGAACGTTGTGGTTTGAAAGAAGATGTAATAACAAGAGTTGAAAAAGGAATGTTAAGGTGGTTTGGGCATGTAGAGAGGATGGATGAAAATAGAATCACAAAACAGGTATATGACAGTATTGTCAATGGTAGAGCTGTTGCCGGTAGACCGAGACGAACATACCATGAACAAATATCAGAATTGTTAAAAAAAGGTCAGGTAAAAAGCATTTCAAATAAACGCGCATGTATGAAGAGGTTAATGAAAGTAGGTGAAGCGAGAGTTGTTTGTCAGGATCGTCGCAAGTGGAGATCCATAGTCTCTGCCTACTCCCATGGGAAACAGGCGTTATTTTTTAATCAAAACGATGCTAATTGTATTTAAGGGCTTTAAACAAGAGATATAATGTTTTTGTGATTGGACTCACAACTAGTCTTAATAATCTATCATTGCATAGTCAGATCGACGGAAATTACGATTATATATGAGTTCTATTATTATCAAAATGTCTACGAAGCCCTAAAGCCTAAAGCCAATAAACAGATTCAAAACTTTATAAATAGTAATCTTTATATATGAAAATGAATGTTTGTTTGTATGTCCTTTATAGAATCGTAAACTATACATTTGATCATGTGATGATCTTTAGCAAAGTTGTTGTGCATGAGCCAAAGAAAGTTTCTGAGTTGGTTCAAAATTGGACCCGGTAGGTGGCGCTGCTATCCGAATATCGAAATGAATTGAATCAAAAATTGAAGCTTTTTCGGCAGGACGACGTCTGCCGGGACAGCTAGTGTTTTATACAGACAATGTTTTTGTTTCATGTTTCAATAGAAATGGCGTATTGGTTTGGGGTAAAAGTCTATAATATCATTTTCTTATTACGAGTACATTACTATTTAGAATAACATTAAATCATTAAAATGAGCATTATTTTTATATTTCAATAAGGAAACAAAATCATGACACCTAACAAAAAAACAAGATTCCGTGTTGAACAAAAGTTAACTAAGCGACGGAACTGAACAACAAAAAGATGTAAAGCACCCGGAGCATGCGAGAATAAGGAAGAAAGAGTGCATTTTATTACGAGATTGTGTGAAAATACAATATAAAAATTATGTAAGTCAATGAAGGAGATAGTTGCGCGCCTTGAGCTCAGATACGATCTCGATTGGCGTACTAGACAACGGATTATCGCATACAAAAGACTGTACTAGTTTTAAAATACCTAACATAAATTTGATCGCGTTTGTGGTGTATGAAGTTGAGGTAAAGCGACGCATTTTTGATGTAAATTTACTATCGGATTCAAATGTATTTTAGATATATTTAGTTTAATTATTATTTCATGCAAGAATATAACTGAAGCATTACCCGTGGTTCCGTTCTGCATGGTTCTACGTTTATCGTATTTAAAAGTGATTATTTAAATCTTCAAGGGTGCTTTAACGGTTTTAAGGATGATTTATGTTTAATTTATCATTTTGAGTTACTGAAAACTGGTAACTTCTAAGAAAGCGCTTCCGCAATTCAGGAGTTTACGCATAATAAAACTACGTTTTAACGGTTTTAAGCGCGGTAATTTATTTGGCCGAAAGTATTTGGCTGAAAAGGGCCGAAATGTCGATAAACAAAATCAAATAAATTACCGCGCTTAAAACCGTTAAAACGTAGTTTTATAATGTATACAAGTCGCGAAAAGTTAAGAAAAAATATTAAGTTTACGCACAGTTTTATTTTATCTGCAACATTATTTATATTTAATTTTAACCGACTTTAAAAAGGAGGACTTTTTAATCTGTCTGTATGTTTTTTTATATTTCTTACTTTCCTTGTCAATTATGGATTGATTTTCATTTCTTTTCTTCAAATCGAAAGGTTATACTCCCGAATTGGATCTATTGTTACCATGTCAGGATTTGATAAGTAAATACCAAGGAATTAAAAAACTCTCGAACATTGTCAAACAACTTCTTCGTAACATGATATCTTCATGTTTTTGTAAAAAAAATTGAACCTCCATGACACATACAATTTTGGAAATATTAAGGTTTGTTATGCGCCTCCGGGACTCTCTCTTCCCAGGAAACATCATTGTTAAGTGTTATACAATATATTCAAAATCATTAACAAATTCTTGAAAGGGAAGTACATGTGCCATCGAACTATACTACAACAATAGATATAAAAAGAACTCTGGATACCAATTACGCTATTACTATAGTGTCAGAATAATCAAGCGTTGGCGTCATGTATGTCATCTATCTATACATATAATAAAACTGTAGAGGTCGAATTTCTGTACAATATTTGTTTTTGCTAAAAACCGAGTCAGGGGAATGTAAGAAGTGAAATAAAACTAATTTAGATTTTTTTCAAATTTTTTGTTTGTCGGTTTGTCTGTTTGTCTGTCTGTTTGTATCGGCTAATCTCCGAAACGACTAGACCGATTTAAATGAAATTTTGTATGATGGTAGCTTACATCCCTGGTCAACATATAGGATACTTTTGATCCCGAAAAATTAAAGAGGTCCCGTGGGATAGTTAAAAAACTGCACCACGCGGACAAAGTCGCTGGCAGAAGCTAGTGTTCATATAAAAGTAAACTGTTAGGGGAGATTACGACGCCAGTAAACCGCCATTCTGACACTATTGTAATAACAGACTTCGGGGCTGTGGTTTCTTTTCCACGGTAATAATTATGAGGAGCTACAACTGCAGAACGGTAAATATAGATTATTGTCAATAAGTAGTTAAAAAAATAACATTGCTACCTACCATTAACAGTGCAGGTGTCATCGATCCTTTTGTGATTAATATTAAACCGATATTAGCTGATTGCAGAGTATTACATATTTCTTTACGAGACAGTGCTTAGTATTCCATTCATGCCAATACAAGTGGTATTCGTACAAGTAATACAGGTCGTCTGATTTCACAAAGTGATTTGAATCGAGTAATCGCTTTATTTACAATCTTGACTCCGCAGTTATGTAACACACAACATCACGTTTAAAACGTTTCACTTTCAATACTATTATACCGCATTTCGTTCACATACGGGCTTCTTGCGGCACGTGCTTTGATAATTGCTTAATATAACACCATCATATTCACAGTGTCGTTTTTTAAAGTGAAGTTAATCATGCGCTTTCTAGCGGTCGTTGATTTGTTTTCTAGATTGGACACTTTTCACTAGATTAATTTACCTACACGCGTAATTTACCTACTAAAATGAAAATAAACATTAAATTCTTACCACTTAGCATTAATGGTAGAGCAACATATAGTTGTAAAAACTTGCAAATTTAAATTTAATTACTCTCCTAAATTATTCATACTCAGGGTATTCTAGATAACATAATATGATAAATTCAGTAGGGTTAGAAGTTTCTTCTAATCTCGAGATCTTCTCGCTCGATGCTCTCGAAAAATGCGTACATCCGATTATGTCGACTCCGAGGTTAATAAATTGTAAGGTCGTCTACGGTTCCGCCACAGAAGAATATGATAATGCAAAAACCTTTACAATGCAATCGATATAAAATTGCATCAATCAGACATTCCGTACTGACAGCACCGGTATGACTTTTTTCAATTCGCGTGCGAATTATTGCAGTTTACAAAATCAGCTTGATTATTTTATGCAAACGAGCAAAATCCGAATAATCTTCAGCGCGTATAGAGCTGCAAACACTTAATAAAAATGCAAAGTTAAATGCGAATTTCGTTTTTTCAATTGGTGTAAAGTGCTGTTTACGAAATGAATCTCATAATAAACGAAGAATATGTTCTAAAGATTACAATGTAATGTAAGTATAAAGAAATTGATGGGTTGGAAGCGAACCCACTTTTCTAAACTTTGGCATAGTAGAAGCTAGGGATAAAATAGACAAAGACAAATCTTCTTGTCCTTGAAACACAAGTAGGAAACCGTGAAGTTTAATAATATCTTAGATTTTCCACTTACGTAAATATAAATAAGACAGTAGGTGTAGGTGTTAACAGATTGCAATGCATCCACTTATTTTTTTTAATATTTAACTTTTCAACATAAGGTATCTCTAGGTCTCTTATATCAAATATCCTTTTCACAGTTAAAATGGAATATGAATCAGACACGTTTAAATTCGCTAAACTAGGGTTGAAATTAAAATAATTGTTTATTAATAATATTATCATCGGCCCATAAATGTCCCACTGCTAGGTTCGAGCCTCCCATTATAGGGGAACGATCAGTATACTCGCCACGGTTGTCCAAGGAGGCTTCGCAGGTTTGACACATCGGTTGTTTCGGTGTGCAGGTTGTGTCACGATGTTTGCCTTCACCGTTGTCAACACGTAGTACTCGTAATTGTAAAAATATGTACATTAGATCAGAAAACTGACTAAGTGGTGCATGCGTTCCGGCCAGATCGAACCCGCGCCCTTTGAGTTTGGGACGCGTGCGCAAGCCATTATATTACCACGACTTCTAATTTGATAAGAAATAAATACATAAACTATTGTTCTTGACACACTTCTATGCAGTGAAATGTCAAACGTTTGAACCATTATTGGATCAAGTTAGAGTATTGGTGAAAGCATTTATTATCGTTAATGAGTGAGTGATTGACACGACAAGCGTGTTCAAATGCCATGGGTCCAAGGTTGGCTTCTATTGTGTTCAAACCAGAATATTACCAAGTCACAGGTCGGTCTTACGTTAGCATGCATGAAAAATATTATTTAAGTATTTCATCAAGAATGTTTTTTTAGAAAACAAAGCTAATTCATTATTACGTAATTTGTGTTTAACGAATTTAAAGTTTAATGTCCTCATAGACTATAATAATTTTGCATTTCGAATAAAACTAATCGTCTCATTAAAGACTCATATTTTAATAAATTGTTGAAGAGGATATTTCACAAAACTGGAAGTTGGTTCTAAGCCCACAGAAGGCTTATCTGGCTTCAATCTACTACACCGTAGGTAGTTCTATCACATGAAGATATAGAGGTTTATATGATTTAAGGTCATTATACCTAACAAGATAATTTTGGATAAGTTTCAACGCCTTGGGGTCTTATATAGCCTCGAACAACCATTAGCTGTTTAAAATAAAACTATAATTAAAGAAAAACCTTAAGAGTCACATTTCAAGTAAAAAAATATATAAACTTTTTTCATAAATTGGGAAGCGAATAAATATCTCGCCAAATACATTAATCTAAACAAAAATACTTTAAAGAATATCATGATGATTTTAGAAGATCTGTGTAATATACTGCAAACACTAGAAAAAAATTACCCATTAGTTCTAAGTATGAGGGTCAAGCTTCCTATATATTTTTCGTGATTTCATTGTATTTATATGAGTATAGAATAGACTTTCTTGTCAGATGGATGGGTTATGTAAACTTAAGCGTTTCTAAGAAAAATAACTATGCTGTATGTAGATATACAGGCAGACGAACGGGCAATGACATGTCTGTTGTATAAGCTTACTTGCGAAAAGGCTGATGAACCCTTAAGACCTAAAATAGTAGTGGAAAAAGTAGTGTTGTTAAATGTCCATTAACGACACGTTCGCAACATATTCCAAGAAATACTTTATTACTTGATAAAGATGTATTACAAAATGCAGCGGCTCTTCCAGAAGTTATCAATCACAACCCGATATCTGCTTTCTCTTTCGTTTAAATACACAACCTTAAAGGGTCCTCTCCTCAAACATTTTTTAAAAGTTTGTTGCAAAATTTAACATCGTGTTCTTTACGTTACATGAAATTGATGAATTGCTTATAAAAATTTATTAACTTTCTATAATAAAATTACAACACAAACGAGATGAATTCGTAAGATATGTAAATTCGGTTCTTCAAAATTTTTGAAACAATTGCATGTTATATCACACTATAATATCACTCGTATGTGTTCGGATATAAATAATATGTATTGGGTACAGAATTAGAATATAAAGATTTATGTGTATCATTAAAATTTATTCAATCACAAATGTCAGCCAGCGAAAAGATTTCACGGTTTGGTAAAAAGAGAAGATTGACTTTTTAGCTGGTATTAGATAAATTACATTTGCACAATGTTGTTCATGACTTTTTGTTTTTAGTCGTAAAATCAGAAATTTCAGATCGTAAATAATTTTATAACAAGATTTAATTAAATATTTTATCGATTGAGTCGGTTTTATTATCGACAAAATATAATAATAGCCCATAAATGTCCCACTGCTGGGCTCAGACATCCCACTATTTCCCCCAGGGGGTGCCGCCCTGGACTCTACTCCGTCCAGGAAGCGGTACGAGGGGACGCGTCCCCGGGGCCCCGAGCCGGCACTGTCACATCCCCCTTTCACTCCGTGACAGTGGTGTCCCACCTCTCCGCCTCCAAATCCCAATGCCTTCCCTTCCTTCCCAAACCTCCTCCCCAAACACCCATCCCTTCCGTTGCGACCGCCAGCGTCGAGATTTTCTCCGCTGGCCGTCGAGGACGGCGGTGGTGGGGTGGACATCACCTGACCGGCGACCGGCGACCTACCCTCCCCCGCTCCGTCCGCCGAGGCTGCTGTGTGCGCGAGGCGGCGGGGAAAAGGGGAGGAAGGAGAGGGGGGAGGGGTGTTGGCGCAGGAGCAATCCTTCGCAGCCTCCCCTCCCCCTATCGCGAGGCCCCCCCGCCGCTGACGCTGCTGAGTGCGCGAGGCGGCGGGGGGGCGGGGTGGAAGGAGAGGGGGGAGGGGTGTTGGCGCAGGAGCAATCCTTCGCAGCCTCCCCCTCCCCCCATCGCGAAGCCCCCCCGCCGCTGACGCTGCTGAGAGCGCGAGGCGGCGGAGGGGGAGAAAGGAGAGGGAGGGGTGATGGCGCAGGAGCAATCCTTCGCAGACTCCCCTCCCCCCCTATCGCGATGCCCCCCCGCCGCTGACGCTGCTGAGTGCGCGAGGCGGCGGAGGGAGGAGGAAGGAGAGGGAGGGGTGATGGCGCAGGAGTAATCCTCGCAGCCTCCCCCTCCCGGCGGCAGCGGGCGTCGAGGTCTGGGGGATCCACATAGACCTCCGCCCGCACTAATGCCGCGAGAGGGCGCGAGAGGCAGCCGCGCGTCCCTCTCAGGGCCGGGAAAACCTCATTCCCCGGCCCGCACACAGGAGAGGCCGCCTCTGTTTACGAGGCGGCCGGCCGCTGCCGGGGTTGCGGGTTAAGCTCACGCATGTACGCGACCCCGCTAGCGAAGAAGGCTCCATGGGTTTAGTGGTATACGGCAGGTCGTATTGAACGGCGTCGGGAGCCCACACCGGCGCGCATGATCCCCGCGGCTGACGTGCGGCAACGCATTTCCCATGTAAAAAATAAATAAATAAAATCCCACTATTAAGGAATTGACAAAAGAAATGTTTTAATGAGCTCGTAGGACGCAGAGGCTCCGGGTTCCATTCCTGGCATAGTAAATTTTGGGAACGATCTTACTGTTATTATCTACTAGCTGCTCTCCTCAGCTTCACCCGCTTGTGGAAAATCGTTATATTTTGGATAATTCAAACTATATGTTTATGTATACTATATTTAGTTATAGCCTATATGTTATTCTGATTTGTTAGCTATATTATTGTAAAGTTTCATCAACATCCATTCATTAATTTTAGCGTGAAAGAGTAACAAACATTCTTACAAACTTTCGCGTTTATAATATTAGTAAGATGGTCTGGGTGTCTGGGATCGGCCCTAGAGTGGTTCATTGTATATTACACGTAACACAAGCGTAACTTGCTTAGCCTGGAGATAAACAGTGTTGTGTTTGTAAACTAAATTATAAACTAGGCACTAACTATTGTTAACTAAATACAGGAATAGACAAATATCGTTTGGGAAACTTTAAATAAGTAGCTCTTCTGATTTTTTATTTACCCTTTTCATCTAAATCCTAGACCAATAATTTGTTTCATATAAGGTTTTAAACGCAAGTATACCTAGTACGCAATTGAAATTATTATTATGTTGTTTGTAATAAACTTCTAATAGTATACGTGTATAATGATTATTTACTTAATAACAACAGTACTTATAGAAAAATTAATTGATAGTTGTTTCAACAGTATAAGCTAGAGAAACATTAAAAGTAAGCATGAATACATCAGTAGGTCGGTCAACGATCTCGTGAGGATCGTGATGAATTTGCATAAAAAATATACTCAAATCATCTTGGTGCAATATTTCCTGTTGCTCAAGTTGTTTAGTATGAATGGTTTCTGACTCACGATATCTCCAATAACAAAGAAATCATCAGTGTTGTATCAATCTCTCATTTATTACATTAATTTTAATATCGATTCGAATTATCGTATAGAAATGTTATTCAACTGGCGATGAAGCGACGTGGAAACTCTTTATATGTACTAAATGAACTTCATTAAAGTAGTAGCCTTTTCTTAAAGATGAGTAGTTAATTTGTTAAGTTTATATAATTAGATGTAATAGGTATGTTTTATTACTTGTGCTGTAAATACATTTCTATAGAGAGCTGGACTTACCAGCAGGCTGAGTTATCTGTAAACTAAGGCGGCAGATTTTAGGGCCAAATTTTGTTGATGTGTTGTAGAAATTAAAAGTGTATATACCTAAATGTTATTAGGTTCACACAATTCAACATTCTACTCCGTGCAGGAACGGAGAAAGAATACAATTTCCTGCGGCCGGGCGGCCTGTCGTAAGAGGCGACAAAACAACCCACAGCCAGGTGGTAGGGCATTTGCCCGACTGGATGGCTACCACCCCTGGTCTAAAGTATGTCGCCATAACAACCTTGAGTTGTGTTCCGGCATTAGTGGACCAGGTTCCAGTCTCCTTTAAGAGGGCAGCAGCGCATTTGTAGCATCTTTGGTGTTGCAAATGTCCATAGGCGATGGTAACCGCTCTCCATCAAGTGGGCCGTCTGCCTGTCTGCTGACCTCCTGCAATAAAAAAAAAAAAAAATTTAACATTTATGTTTAATTACTTAGATTTTTTCTATTTGCTTAGTCGCAACAATCATATTAATTACGGAAAAATTGGAGTACCTACTTAGGATGATAGTACACAAATCATAAAGTTACGATTTTATTGTCAATAAAAATTGAAAGTAATCTGTGAAATAGGGTTTGGCACTGTAGGGCGGCGGTAAAATTTGATCAGCCTACTACTGGCAAATGTGTATATCCACCCTATAGATAATATGTACATAAGAAAACGCGCTAGACTTTTGTCAAGAAAATATTAGATAAAAATTGACAATAGTCAAAGGATAATTATATATTAGTTGAAACAATAACTACGTGTTAATGTTGAAAATCTAGACTGTTAAGTGTGTCCTTTCGAGCTGTCACAAGTACTCCCTCGATTGGCGTCAGGCAAATACCTATTATTTGGATAAGACGTGCATTGTACGGCTTTCGCTTGGTACTTAATAATTATTGTAAGCCTTGAATGTTTGTGAATACTCGAAACTAACTGGATAAAAAATAATGCGCAAAGATATATGTATAAAAAGAAAGAAAATAGGTACGCTAAATATATAAAAGATTTGTATGTAGTGCAAGTAGGTAGGTAGTAAATCTAAAATTCAAAGCAGTTAACTAATTATGTTTTTGTTTTAATTTCCTTTAATTAAACTGTTTACATAATGAGTATGATTATATTATATATCATATCTTTAAAATATTACTCTGTGCAAAAAATACGCGGACTGTTTGAATTGCGCCGTGCGAGTTGGTTTCAGGAGAATGTGCTTGGTATGACTAGGTTCGTACAGATCAGTTGATTAAAACGCTGTTTTTCGGTCGTGGATATCTACATTTGTTGATAAGCCCCAGGGTTTTCAGCAAAGAGTGTTTTTTTTTTGTTGATTGGATTGTACACTGGACAGCCTGAAGGAGCAACGAATTGCTGTGAAACTTCGGAAATCTGCAACTGAAACATTTGCCATGCTCAACACGGCTTACGGTGACGTTGCTCCTTGTGACTTCTTCTGGTTCCCGAAACAAAAAAACCCCTCAAAGGAAGGTTTTAAATGAATACATAGGTTAAGGCGAATGCGATGAAGGAGGTGAAGGCCATCACAAAAGAAGGTTTCAGACTGTTTCAACAAGTAGAAATACCGTTGGGATAAGTGTGTGCGTTGAAAGGAAGAGTACAATGAAGGGGACCCAGAAGTGTCACTCCCAAATATATTGTTTTTTATGACCTCAGTCCGCGTATTTTTTAACAGACTTCGTACATTTATATATGATTATTATTTATTCATGATGTATGTAACGTATGTTTGTAATTACAATTCAGCTTGAATTAATTTACACGTATAAGTTAATTAATCTCATTAAAATTAATAGAAAATCGCAACAAACTCTTAGAATGTATATATACATTTGGTATATGAGTGTATAAGCATGTATGTATTGTAGAGGTAGAGGGAGTGTTGCATATATGTACGAAGAAAATAAAAGAAATACTTTTAAAAGTACAAAAGGCATTTTGTAAACAACTTGACGCTCTCTTCAAAGAAAGCTTTCGTGTTATTGACACCAGATACAACATAAACTTAGAGCAAAATAAAATCATTATTCATTTGTCAGTTTTTTAAGTGAGGATAGTGACCCTTGTGATTGGAGCTTTTTATTTGAATTCCATACATTTTTTAAGGATTTTGGTAATTTGACATTGTTGCGAGCATAAAAACCGTCTACCTGAGGCTTTAAACCGTGTTTTTGGGGTTAAGAATTTTAACATCATTGAAACATTATTATCTCTATATGAAATTTATGCGCATACGAATTGATAGAGGATAATCCCCCAAAATCTCGAGAGGATTCTCATTCGATACACTATGGGACGTTTTAGTATGAGGTAAGTTAAGTTGCGGAGTAAGTAATTATTTACGACAGAATACTGAAATAAAGTTTGAACACACTAAATTTCATAGAAGAGGCAACAAGAAATAGGAGTAAAGATTGACGAAAACAAGATGGATGAATGTAGACTTCACATAATTATTTGTAGGTGAAAGAAGACCTATGCCAAAGTAAAGGAGTACGGAAGAAAGACATTTATTATCGCACCGGTAAAATGTGACAGCGTTCATTTTTATGTCATAA
The DNA here is from genome assembly GCA_012273795.1 of Dendrolimus punctatus. Taxonomy (NCBI): domain Eukaryota; kingdom Metazoa; phylum Arthropoda; class Insecta; order Lepidoptera; family Lasiocampidae; genus Dendrolimus; species Dendrolimus punctatus. The sequence continues at coordinate 14,801,946 of CM022527.1, forward strand.
CAAAATTGTGTAATTAACTTGCGCAAAAACTAGAAATAAGAATTTTTGTTCCTTATAAAAAGTTAAGAAGTTAAAAAAATATTTTCAACAAGGATATTCCGGGACTTCGTCCATGCTTGGCTTGATATTACCGCGGGATTCCCGGGGTACAAAATACCGTAGCATTTAACAAAGAAAGTAAGCTTTCGTTTTAGTGAAAACTGTGTCGGAATAAGCTAATTTTTATGTATCGAGTATTGCTTTGATGTCTATCAGTGAAAAAATTACATTGAAAGTCGAATTCGACTTTATTTAATAATTAATTTATATATTATCAATTTTTTTTTTCAATCTGGCCATTTTAAATCATTTCCAGAAAAATTCCAGCGGGTTTTCCGAGATAAAAAGTAGCGCAAATTTTAAGTCAAAAATTTGCTGTCGATTAGCGAAAACCGCATCGAAATCGGATCAGTAGTTTTTATGTGAATCCCAAACAAACAGAAAAACCGACAATAAACAAGAAATCTAAAAAAATGCATCGTATACTCTATGGTTTATATAGTCCATTTCAATTGCTTTTTATTAATAACTTTAATGTACAGACACGGTATGTTTATAATTTTACATTATTATTGATAAAATTGGTGTGAAAATATACGATGAGTAGACTTGAAATACGGCCATTTTTAAGGTTCAGTAGCCATACGAAGAAAGCATGTTCGTTACTTCTATAGTAACGTTATCGTGCGGGGACTACTACTGATTTAGCAGATTTTTAGAAGCTCACATACTGTCCATTAGACCTTTAGTGGCGTTACAGCATTCGACCTTTAGTCTCTTAATATTAAAAAGTTGAATAACCTGTTGATGATTCAAGGCTTCTTTTGTTCTGTAAAATGTTAATGTTTTTAATTAGGGCGTTAAGAGTTGGAATGTTAATAACTAGATTACAAAAGTAAGTAAGCGAAAGGGACAAATATGACTTCATAAGTGAAAGAAAAGGTATATAAGAAAACTATATAATACAAATAACAAATCTCTAAGCAACATAATTATCATATAAATATTTCCAGCACCAACTTTTAAGGAGAATTACAACAGGCTAGTGAACACTGCAGATAATACACTTCCAAAGATTAATGTATATTTAAATATAGCTTGACCTTGTACGTCACTTTCATATACGAATTCTTTGAATATTAAAGTATTTACATTAATTATAATACCTAATGAAAATGATTATGATGCTACATTTTGTGATAGGTCTGCAATAGAGGTCACTGAGGTCATTCGCGTTGTGTAATATTTTTGCTATAATTACGAGGTTATTACAAAAGTACAAAAAATCGATTATGTCCAAATATCTATTGACATACATATCAATATACTCTATTATACTAATACAAGCTGTGCCCGCGACGTCGTCCGCGTGGAATTTGTTTTCAAAACCCCCCGAGTCTTAAACATTCTTCATTGGTGCTCTGCTCCTATTATTCATTTTAGCGTGATGATATATATATTATACATTCCGTAATAAATGGGATATCTAACACTGAAAGAGTTTTCCAATCAGACTAGTAGTTCCTGAGATTAGCGCGTTCAATTAAACAAACAAACAAACTCTTCAGCTTTATATCTTAGTATAAGACAAAAATGTTAAACAGACCGTTTGTTTGTGCCATCTAATACGGCTTTAAGCATGAACTGACAAAAAAGAAATTTGGTGTTAATATTTGGTATTATATCTTTTGATGTTGGCCTTCGAAATATATTTATTTTACTCCAGATAATGACACAAAACGGAAATGATGCCATATTAAAAAAAATCACCATTTTTTAATGTATGCATACAATAACAAGTAACAAAAACCTCCGGACATTTTCTAATCTCTAAGATATAATATCAGTAATATATAAAAACCTAAAATAAAAAAGTGGGCACTACTACTAGTAAATTTTTATTTGTTTATTTTGGTGAGCAATAAAATGTATCTATCTATCTATGGAAGATTAGAAATTAAATTGACAAGTTCAAAGAAAACACATGAAAAATAATCTCACTATTGAAAAGACAGCTGCAATGCAATATTATTAGGTTAAAGTGAAAACCAAATAATAGGCCATAAACTTGGCACCGACTGAGATTTATAAGCAACAAGTTCACTGCTATAGACTCAACGAACTTACGAAACAGCCCGCGCCAAACTAGATCAGTTCGGGTTTGTTTTGCTAATTTGCTTACCAACTTTGTTACTAACATAAACGTGGCTACGCTGCTAAACTGGACTTTAAGAAAAGTAAATTTATCAAGGTTGAACTGTAACTGCGACTTGTTCAATTAGATTACTTGATTTTTATTAGCAAATACGCACTTAATATAGTACTACATATAATTCGAAACTAGTTTCATTATATTCAAGGTTCTAATTTTAGATGTGTGTAGGAACATTAATTATGATCCTGACACACTCCTTTTACTTAATTTATCTATTATTAATTAACTATATTTATCTACCATCTCTATCTATACTACAAAAAATGGTTGGAATTTGTACAATCCGTTGAAAATAGTGAAAAAAAGGGGGATAAATCGATCGATAATCAGTATCAGTAGTCGATAGTTTGTTTGTTTATCTGTTTGAACGCGCTAATCTCAGGAACTACTGGTGTGATTTGAAAAATTCTTTCAGTGTTAGATAGCCCATTTATCGCTATTTAGGCTATTTTCCATTTAATATAGGTTATACTTTATATTTTATATCATCACGCTATAATCCATAGGATCGGAGCCCCAATGAAGTTTTTTTAACTTAACCGATATTTGAATATAAGAGTTTTTTAAATATTTTCAGCCAGTTACAATTTTTTACATAAAATCTAGAATACTGGAATTAAAATGGGGACATCGTGATTTTGAATAATAAAAATAAAACACATCTGACACAGATGAAATCGAATAACAATTAAAACTACAAGTATGCCTCATGAATTGTTCTTGCCAATGAAGATTCGGGACAATTGAATGGCACCGACATAATTGCCCATTTTCAATTACATTTCAACCATCGGAATAATGAGGATTTGCCAAATCATAGTGATTGTTTAGTGGTGTCACAGTCAGTCCCAGCAGTCACGATTTTTAGACGTCGTCGGCTATAATGTTGAAATAAAGTATTGCTATAGTGGAGAGGCATGGCATCTTAGAAAATAATGATCCTATCGTGACAAGTTTTACAGAATTATAGGACTGTGGTCTGATATCAAATTATTTCAAAGTTGAGCAGGTCAAGGTTGCCTTGTGAACCTAACTGTGCGACGAAATATAACATACGTGTGAAAATTGATTTATGTATGTTGGACTCTAAGCTTCTATTTAAAATGTTAATTTAAACAGTACTAATCAGATTTTAATTTAAGAGTAGACAAATTAGGAAAATTACATGACAACACAATTGACCATGACATGACCATAATATTTTTTAATAATCTGTTAAATTACTGATTTACGCATATTATCACACCTGTTGTTTCCTCACAGGGATAGGATATGGCTACGAATAAACACTTGTACACCTTTCTCTTTGTTACTTTCGTTAGCCTCTTCATAAATGCACGACTGTTTAGATTAGGTACCTACTTTTGACCTTTGTTCAGACTGGAAACACTATCGACACTGCTTTCGTGCTGTTTTATAGTCTCTAGTTACAGCAGGACTAGAATAAATGCGTTAAAATTAGAGATTTAAGAAGTTAATATGAAATTAAGAGATACATCAAGTAAACAATATTATCATTTATCCGTGCAGGAATGGAGAAAGGATATAATTTCCGGCGGCTGGGCGGTCTGTCGTAAGAGGCGACAAAACAACCCACAGCAGGTAGTAGGGCATTTGCCCGACTGGATGTCTACTACCCCTGGTCTAAAGTATGTCGCCATAACAACCTTGAGTAGTGTTCCGGCATTGGTGACCAGGTTCCAGCCTTCCTTAAGAGAGCAGTAGCGCATTTGTAGCACCTTTGGTGTTGCAAATATCCATAGGCGATGGTAACCACTTTCCGACAAGTGGGCCGTCTGCCTGTCTGCTGAACTCATGCAAAAAAAAAAATGATTGTGTGACAAGTGAATGATATGGACTAAGAGTATGGTATCTCGTGGGTTGATAGAACTATACTTAATAACTTTTTTATAAATGTTTTGTCACAAAGTAAGTGTCTTTCTCTGAAAGGCCTAATAATTACTTTGAACGTAGAAATAACTACAAATTCTATAAATAAAGGGGTCTTAACATTAGCATTATTTCTTAGATGTCTACATTGATGCAACTCTATTGAATAGCTGATTGCCAAATCTATTCTATCCTTATCCATCGTGTGTGTGCATAAACGAACATTCTATTGTATTGTTCTGGTCTAGGGTTAAATGCCTGTGATAAACGTTGTGAAATAACTAAGATCATTCATACAATCATCTTTATATATATCTTGATAATTATTAAATTTACTGAAGCTTTTAGAAGCGAACGATGCTTTTTAAAACTCATTTCAAATAGGTATAAGAAGAAGAAACAAATTTAACTAGTTGTATAATATGAATATTTCCTCATTTGTAATGTTATATTTTAAATAAAATATTTTTCATAGACAGTTCTCACGAAAACATGCTTCTGAATCAAAGAACTGAAAAACGAGAGGGTAGAATTGATGCCAGCATACAGTTATGTAGCATTGTAGATCATGATTGTGGCGAGTGGCAAGCAAATTATATATATTCTGTCCAAAGGTCAATTAAAATAAATTTTAAACTAATTCATATTATGAGGAGACTGAAGAAAGTAGAGAAGCTAAAGAATATCAGTGCTGGATCTTGGGAGGCAAGCCGGAGCCTATGCGGCCAATTTACAGGGCGGCAAATTCAAAAATGGCACACCAATACACACTTCATTATTAACACAAGTTTCACTACAAAGACGTTTGTTTAGTTTACTTTAAACACTTAAATTACTTTTCGCGTGGCCCGTTGAGGCTGGTGTCACTGTGGCCTTTTTTCCGGGAGGCCTATGTCCATCACTGGGCGTCCGATGGCCGACATGATGATGACGATTAAGGTAAAAATATAGGCGAACAGGGCGGAATTTAGTAATTTTTGTAACTGGAATTCATGCATAATAATAGGCATGTATTTTAAAAACTCTTTCAAAGACTTAAACATTTATAAACTGCGGAGTCGTTTGTGTTTTGAAAGAAAACACTAGCCTGTACGTAAGATGTAATGTTTATAGTAATAATATATGTATAGTAATACAAAGGGATTTAAAGAATAAATTTACATGAAATGCCGCTTTTACCTGCAAAGATATTTATTATGTTGTATTTATAATGACGTTTTGATAGATTGATCGCTTCTTTGTTGGAGGACGTGGTCATCATGACAATAAAACAAGAAAATAACGTAAGTTTCTCGTGGGAATTGTATGCTAAAGAATTTTCTTTGTGAAGATTCCTCGCGAGATCAACAATGAGATTTGTTTTTCAGCCTCAGGAAGCAATTTATCCTAACAATTAAAAAAAAATTGTTTAAGAATCTTTAGGAAAATAAAGGCCACCGTAATAAAGTATACCGAATTAATTAGCACATGTCTAAGTCGTTGATTATTTTCAAACAACTATTGTGTGTTAATGTGGAAATAATCGGCAGGTTAGGAAATCTGACTTTTTAAATTGCACTATGAGCTACATATTCATTTAGTTATGGCTGGTTGGGAAAGAAGAATTAATAGGGCTAAGGGGCTTATAAGACTCCGGATTTGGCCAGAACTTTTTTTTAATTCCACGAGTTCAGCGGACAACCCAATTGATGAAAAGCGGTTACCATCGCCTATGGACATTTGCAACATGAAAGGCGCTACAATGCGCTGCTGCTTCTTAAGGGAGACTGGAAACTGTTCACTAATGCCGGAACATACCTCAAGGTTGTTATGGCGACATACTTTAGACTAAGGTGGTAGCCATCCAGTCGGACAAATGCCCCCACCTGGATTCAATAATATTTGACAATCAAATCCACAAACCACATAAAGCTATATTTAAAGGAAGAAGCAGTAATAATATAGTTTTTACCATTCTACTGTTTTAAATTATTTTTATGCAATGTTTAACTTTAGTCGTAATAATTTTAAACGTTTTAATTAACAAAAAACGTTACTTTCTAAGAAAATGAATAATGAAATGGTTTGTGTTGAGGCACTTTCGATTGATTTCACTTTCACTCTTGTACTGTATGGAGCAAGCCAACGACCTGTAATCTATTTACCCAAGTACGTTTGCGGATGCTCTCATACAAATAAGGTAACAATATATACTTATCTAAGTTACGGCGTATCTTTTTTTTCAAAGTTTTACCTTTAGTTAGATATTTATTTTGCAAGCTTTACATTTTTACAAATACCTAATAATATTTAATTAAGAAAGGTTTTTGTCCATGCGAAGTAACTTCATTTTATATATAAATTAAAGAGTACTTTTGTTATCTGCAGTTGTTTTTTACTTATGAATATTTCAAATTTTACATTTTTGAAAATAATTGGAATAATAAACAAAACCATTAGGTATGTCTTTGAATTAATGTTAACATCATTAACCTTCATAATATACCTAGATAAACTAATATAATTAGATAAACAATTCTGAACAAAAGTATTTTAAATTCAAAAGTAATTATCAAAATAAATGAAACTTTGCTGTACTCTTAATTTGCATTTTATTATTTTCGTTAATTTTTTAATACCTAATGTTAAGGTGTGTGTTCCTTCCTTATATTTTGCCCTTTTTTAGTGTCATTCTAAGCGACCCATTATTTAATTACATTTTTAAAGCTCTGTAGCTATTTTGGCAAAATCGTAGCCTTTATACGACTGTCATCAGACAGAATGGGTTAATTTAAAATCAGATTATTTATATACATTATATTTAGATTTATGAATAAGAAAAATCACAAACATATTAAAGGAATCATATTTAATAGTAAAATATGTAATGTCTGCTAGTTCAATTTTTATTAATAATATGATCACTAAAACGGACCATTAATTTAGGACAGTAAAATAAACAATTTACAAATTAATTGCAGAAATATTTCTTACTGATAACATTTTGGTAGTTAATGTTATCTTCCTTATTAATCCAGTTAATAATTATGGCGAATAATTTGGAGTTGATTTCCTGACACATTTTTATTTCCTGCTTAATTAATTTTTTTTCTTGAAACGATGGTGTAGGTATGGAGGAAACTTGTTATGCGAGATTCGAAAAATCTCTTCATATCGTGGGTAATAAACACCTTTTAACGAGGTATAATCCATCATGGCACCCTACCGCTCGGGGACATTAGTAGGGTAGTGTTGGACTCCCGATGGCAAGGTCGGATCTACCAACTAAACCACCTCTTTAGTCCATCTCGACGCCGTATGTCAGGACCTTGGGAACCAACGACACATCCAATGGGGTAATAAACAACCTACTTTTTATACAATATGTATGTTTTATTTTTTTCACTTGTAATATTGTTATATATCTAATTATGGCACGAAATACGACCATTATTAAAATGTAAATTATCTCAGAAGTTGTCTGAAGAATCGCTGTTACGATAAGACGCGATTGTACTAGTTATAAGATTTTAATTCATGTTATTATTTTTTTTGTGCAATAAAGAATATTCTATTCTATTCTATTCTATTCTACCTTGACCTGATCAGAATGACAGAAAAAGAATGATAGTTATATTTTTGGAATTATCTAAATCTAACCAATTGGTATAATGTACAACAGTTTTATAGTAAAATACATTTGTTTTATTTTCATTTGAAATGAACCTATAACCATTAAGTTTCAACATCCACTTATTCACTTCATTTGTAGCATAATGATTCTTTAAATATATGCCAACCCTTCCCCTTATAATATACATATTGAACGCCTTTCATATTTCACGTTTAATAAATATATTTAACAATTGACAAATTTATTTCTTAAACATCAATTCATGCTAAATAAAATTATTTTAAGAAACCACAAGAAGTGTGCGTGTATAATAAAAACATCATGGATAGAATTGACAATGGAAGAAAGCTTTACTGGTCACAACATCGTCTAAATAAAGTAGGTGAGTGTTCTGTAATACTTGCAACAACTCAGAAGAGTTTATGGTTATAAAAGAACACCAACTGGTCACAATACTTATAATCAGAGATCTTTATGATTTAAGAACATTTCATCCACTAACACTGACTCTACATAGACATTTTTAGAACACCTCGCCATCCCCCTACCAACAATTTTACGGTACAATAAGAAATTTAGCAAATTGACATAACCGATAGCGGATTGAAGTCATTGATAAACTACTTTAATTAAAAGGGTTATGAATGACAAGAATTTCAGATAATATTTTAAATAAGATTTGTGTAAAATATTATATTTAAAGTTTTAAACGTAATAAAATAATAATAAACTACGTTTAACGGTTTAAGCGCGGTAATTATTTATTAGGTTCAAGCCACAACATGTTGTGAAGCGTGGTAAATTAGATTAGCTCCATAGAGTAAATAATATCATAAACAAATAAAACTAAATAATAAAATGAACAAGTGCGTAGCTGAATAAAACTTGACAATACACGTTCGACAAATGTCATCTTGTCTTCCGTGACCACGGCAACTGAAAAGCGCGAAACGTCGATAAACTAAATAAAATAAATTACGCGCTAAAACGTTAAAACGTAGTTTATATGTGTACAAGTCGCGAAAACTAAGAAAGTAATAAAAAATCAAACACAGTAAATGTCTATCGCGTTTGCCAACATGAAAATAAAATGTAGTGAATACCGTTTATATATAATTGAGAGATTATGAATTATAATCTACACAATTACCACATCATATTAGAGCTAAATATTATTATATAAAATTACGGTAAATTATAGAACTATAAAATATATATGTAAAACTTTATACAAAACAGATCCTAATCACAGAATAAATAAAAATATAACATTATTATTCGATAAAGGAAATGGCCTATTGTATCGTTTAGACAGAAGAGGGTACGTAACAAAATTATTTTTTAACCTTAAAAAGAAACATGACAAGACCGACTATGCAACTAAATAAATGTAACCGCAGTTCCTCGAATCTCATTTGTAATAACTCTATTTTTCAAACAAGAAATTCAGCTTTTATCCAGATTACGAAAACTTTTATCAGTCAATATTGTTATCGGGCTAACTTTACACAAAAATATTGATTACTAAAATTGTGTAATTTTATTTGTAATTTTCTGTCATAACATAACACAATACTATCCATCTGAAATATGTAATAGTTTGTAACCAATCGAAGTAATTGGTCATCACATTACGTTATACTGATTGCATCGGAAACATGACAAGGAATTTATGACAAAAAAACTATTTATAGATAATTGCCAGAACAATATAAATCACCGACGGCATTAATCTAGATATACGTGATCTATCTATTGACATCAGTCGTATTACAACTTGATTTATATATTATAAAATACACCTGTTTTATTATGCACTACATTTGCTAAAAACGGACAACAGGTTGAAAATTGGTATTTAATAAAATGCAATGTGTGGGCGTAAGGACGACTGTTCTCAAGGCCGAAGAAGTCAAAATAAAGAAATATTCGACCTTCACGAAGGCAAACTGCAAGAAACGAATGCCTACTTAAATGCAATAAATTTTAGGGTGATCGGTACGATAACAATTATGGTAATACGTAAGTAATAAAAATCTGACTTCGAAACGATTTAATTCCGTAATAAAAAAATGAATATTCAGAATCATGGTAAACGAGCTTTGGAATTTCAGAGGGTCGTCGAATAAAGGGCAATAAAATCAAAGCGGTGAATAGGGCTAACCTCAGGATCAAGAATAAAATGGAGCTCAAGAAACCACAAGCGAATAGCCATAAAGGTCGGAGCACATTGTCAGTAGTCTTGCATCAGGACCCGCTGAGGGTATTGAACCCAAGCAGGGTAAATTCCGACTCAGGTAAAGTTAAGTTTGGAATCTCAAATACCAATCGGTGATTAGGAAAACACTGTGAAGTTGAGTTTCGTGTTTATCTGAAACACATTATTTCGATTAGTGCCAAATATCTGAATGTACTAAAAAGTTTGCGGTTTGAACAACAGTCGAATCTCTCTGGAGGATTTTGCAAACGCAACCATATCTAGAGAGCATGAATGATGCATGCCACAAGTGTAGCGAATTAAGAATGTTGACAATATAATGTATGCGAAGATTTGTAGCCTACTTACCCTCATTACGACATTAGAAATGGTAATGAGTGAAGACATTAACAGTCAAACAAAACAACGCATCTGACCCGCGAAATATCTCACGTTACACAAGTGTACCTCGGAAGTGAATGGTTCCGTGCGGTAACAACGTACAATGGTGTTGAACCCATCCAGGTTAACCAGTAAGCACTAAGATCAAGAGATCTTTGTCGGGTCGTTACCTACTGTTCTGCATTTTACGTTGAAGGCTAAGATAATGAAGCAATGTTAAGTGAGCCTTGAGTGGTGAAAATAAACGGTAGCCTATTTTTATGAATGTTTTCCAATTTAGTCAATGGTTAAAAGGTCAAACTTAAAACTTGGAGACAATATAATAAGAATAATTATAATCATCGTATATCCGCAACCTAAGCAAGTTATGCTTGTGTGGATAATATACAATCGGCCACCTTGAGGCTGATCTCAACCACCCAAACCTTAGTAAATAACGGAAAGAGTCGTTTCCGAAATTTACCATGTAAAGAACAAACCCATAGGCGTTCCAGCTCGTTCGACAGGGTAAGACTTAACCCGCTCAACCTTAGAGATCGTCAAATTTCGAATAAGAATTCTTTATAGGCACACAATCGAATCGTACATTAGTTTGGACCAATTATGGGATCTTATATTATTAATCAATATGAGTCAATGTAAAAAGAGGACAAAGACTTTGTATTTTCTTAAATATAGTTAAACATGCCAACGCAGTCTCGATAACCGATGGCTATGTAGGACTCTTGAAGAGTAAAGCTGCGCAGCCTACTCACCAGACATTCAAACATTATTGTCAACATCTTCAAATATGCAACGGAACATGTAAGTCATCATGAAAAGAAACCTGACCTAATGTAAAATAGAAATGAACGGATGATGAGAAAGATAAGGAATATTAAAATCTTCACATCTTCACAACTAAGAACGTTATGCTTATTCTTAGAAACTAATCAAGAACATTAGAATATGGTAACCCAAACTCAGTTTTGCATAATATAAATTTAAATCCTTTAATTAAGAAATAAGACATTTTCCAATTGAAAATGAACAAAGGAATTCAAACTAAACTTTATATCGCGAAACAATAACACAATGAAACAAAAGACAAAAAGCGAGTTATTAAGTTATTATAAACAACGCAATCTGAAACATTCTTACCGGAGAACTGGGACAGAGTTTAAGCAAAACTAAATTAAGATTAACTTACTGTTGATTAAAATTACTTGTTTCCTTTTGTTTTACTTCCAGTGTCTTTATTAAGTAGCAGTTACCTCTCTAATCTGTTATAGAAAGTTAAACTACGAGTGCTACTTTTTGTTTTTATTTTGTTTTAACTGCTTTTTATTTTATATTTAATTTTATATGAAATTTACTAGGACATTAATTATGCCCAAAAAATGTTTATGTAGTCCATTCTGTCAGCCAAAATTCGAATCCGTGTCGAGAAAGCTATTAGCTTGGATGAAATGGATTTATTGTTTAGAAGCTAATGTGCCCGTAAATCTCTTTTTTAAGTGTCTCCTGCGCTTGTTATACTCCATACACAAATGAAACACCTTTTTTAAATAGAGGAAATCAGCTGCATTGGGAATCGCGGCTGGTCTGTGGTATTCTCCAAGTCGGGGTGGCACTAGCACGCAAGCGAGAGTGTTATTACCACATAGGTCATGGATGCCTACTAAAAAATTGCAGGATTCCATCCTTCGACCTTATGCCAGGGCCACGGACACATGGCCTAGAAACTAGCCGCGACGCCCGCTTACGGCGGCCGAATGTCTAGGCTTGCTCTCTGGTGACGACGTGTCCTCCTTTGGCGGGAGCGGAGCAAGGACGTTCGCTCATAAAAGGAGGAGACGGCGCCCTATGCATCCCGGCCGTGGTTTGCACCATGATCGGCAGTCCCCTCCATGGTATTGACTACGGTGGTCAAATAAATAAAGATAAATATAATATGCATTTAATTAATGTAACTTGACCGGGTATGCGCGGCTTTTCCAAAAATTACGCATAATATAACTCTATCGTAACTTTTATCAACAACAGTAGGTAGTTAGGCTCCAGCTGCCCTCCCCTTATTAGTAAGTTTATGTTCTTGTCCTTTTATGCAAGTATGTATAAATATATTGTTCATTTTCATTGTGTAGAATATTATTTATCTTACTTATATTAGATCGTATCAAGCGTTGTCGTCTGGTTGACAGTGGGTCATTGTCAGCAAAAGCGTGCAGACGGCTCGACTTGGTGTGAAATTAGCCGTAAAAGTTCTTATTATATCTTTTGCAACCAGTTTCCGAACGTTTCTTAGATCGCTTTTGCGTAATTTTTTTTCATTTGCAACAAAATACTCGTTCTTATTAAAATTTACTTGTACGATGAATAGATTGTAGAAATAGTTAATGATTTTTTATTTTGTGAGCGTAATGTAACTAGCTGCGCATGTGAGCAAAAAGCAATTTTAATCACCAATTAAAATTTTAGTAGGTACATTCATATTACTAGGAAAACGAATTAATAAAATGACAATTGGTCAGTAAAAATGTAACTCGGAAAGGATTCCAAAGACTTTTCTTTATTTTTAATGTTATAATCTATTTTTAAGCTTTGTTCTAAATTGAAAGTCATAATATTTTTTATCAATTTTGGTTAACTTGGACCAAAAATACAATAATAACAATAAACAAGCATAATGGCATTACGTCAGAAGTAGCTTCGGTGAAGCTGCAGCCCACTTCTCTACACCCCTTAACCACTCACACCCATGTTGCCCCTGTGGCATTTTTTGGGGCCCATGCAGGAGTATGGAGTCACCGTCTGCCCATTTTTCCATGTTCCCTGAACATTGCGACGGGCAGACGCCATATTCCCAGAACCCCAGTACCACTAGCAGTTTAGCTCAATAGTCCGAAACTGGCCGGGGCTTGTCCTTAGTGCATTAATATATGGTGTAGATAGGGATAATCGCAGGTCAGTTTCACGCCACATTTACATTAAATTTGTCAGAGGCTGTTTAAAGAGTAACTTTCTTTAGCACTAGCTGTGTCCGCGACGTCGTCCGCGTTGAAATTTAAAACCCCCCGATTTTGAAACTTTCTTAATTGATGCTCCGCTCCTATTGGTCTTAGCGTGATGATATATATCCTTCTTAGCCTATAGCCTTCATTAATAAATGTACTATCCAACACTGAAAGAATTTTTCTATTGGACCCGCGGTTCCTGAGATTAGAGCGTTCAAACAAACAACATAATATATAGATCATATTTCTTAATTTCCATTTTTATTTATATAAAGATCCATTTCCATGCGTGACATATGACGCAAAATTTTAAAGTTAATAATAATAACTGTTTTAAGCGATTTTGGTTATAGTGACCTCTATGAAGAATGATCATGTGTTTATACTACATTGGTCAGCAACGTGCGATGTTTAAATACAGTATATAGCACTAGAAACATTGTAAAATTGAAACACTTTCTAGCGACGCCGTAAAATAACCTCTTAACTGATTTCATTTTCTTTAAGTGCATAAACATTCCGGAGAAATGTTTTTGAACTTCGAGAGTACCTATGTACCTAAGAATCATAAATGTTCTAATCTCGTCTAATTTTATCAGTTTCTAATATAAAATAATTAAAGTAAAAAATAAAATAAGTGATTTTGAATATTATAATGGAATTCGATTTTAACACCTCATGATGCATGGTTGTCAAGAAGTTATTTGGCAGAAGCTTAGTATACAATATACTGAAGTTTATATGAATTTAACAAATTTGTTAAAGATAGAACTAGAAGGAATTGATTTGATTCAAATTATAACAATAGGTATGTAGCTAATACTCAGGTAAGTAAGTGTTGCAGTAGATGGAATTATGTTATTTTGAAAAATTGAGTGGAAGAAGACTGAGGTGGTGAGAAGGGATGAAAATCACGTGATAAAAATGATGTTAAACTGGAAGACTGACGGGTACAAAGAAAAAGGTAAATCAAAAGAGAGATGTAGAGATTGTGTGAAGGATGACATAAAGATCTGTGGTGTCACAGAGGGTGCATGTCAGAATAAACGAGTGTGAAAGTATAGGTATTGTTGACATATTTCTCAAATAATTGAGACAAGGGGCAAGAGATTTTTGTGCAGTGATTCAAACCGGAGTAAATTTCCAGTTGTGATAAAATTTTCGAGTTGGTGACTGGGAAACTTTACTTGGGCTGCTCGAAGGTTTTTTGTGAAGTACACGCAAAATTTGAATAGCAAAATCAAAATATTACAATCATCATTCTAACTATTAAACACAGTCTCGTCTGGAGTATTCTTTTCGAGGCTCTCTGTAAGATTTTCAACTTATTATGAGACTATTGGTAGTTAACCTGTCAGATGTAGTATGGTATACATGTTTCCCAGAAATTTTATTATTATATTATATTATTTTTCGAAGAACTATAAGTTGCAAATAATAGGTTGAAACATTGAATTGATAAATATAACATGACTGATTTTAAGTATAGTTTAATTCACAAACGGTATAATTAGTATTTAGCAAAAGACCAAATTTGAAAAACTTGAATATAAATCAGTTGTCTACTGTCACACGCATTGTATATTCTCAAGCTAAGCAAGTTACTATGGATAATATACAACGGACCACTCTGGAACCGATCCCAGACCACAGTAAATAACAAAGTTCTTTTCCGAAATTTACCATGCCAAGAATCGAATCTGGAGCCTTGCGTTTCAGCGATTCGGCCGGTAAAGAGTTAGCCCGCTCAACCACAGAGGCAGTCTGATAAAATGATACTAAATCTATTACCAAAACGAATGTAATGATAGTATAAGCTTGATGTTTCTATAGAGGGCCCTGTAAAATACACAGGGCAATCAATGTTGTTTACGTACGAACATTAATGTAATTTTATGGTATTACTATAATGACATAAACTACATGCACTTTGTTATTTGAATCAACGCATTTCCATCAGTTCCTATCTTTAAATTCAACGTTCTAATAGGTAAATGTTATTTAATAAGGAATTTTTCGTATGAAAATCGCATTATTACTATTTAATTTCGGCCAAAAAATTCGCCTCATTGAGAATGTAAGCTTAGATAGTAGATTTCATAATTATTTTCGTTAATTTATGGAATTTGAGAATAACAGTAACAGAGCCTAAAATTTAACATTATGTTTTATTAATTGTATTTTTTTCTTAAAAACAAAGTTGGTTTTATTATATACTGCTACACACAATTTAAAATTATATTACCTTATTTGTAGGTATATTATGATATATTATTTTGATGATATAAAATAGTTTATTACCTAGATTACCAGAAAAAATGTCTATTTTGGGACTTTTTTTGTTAAATAAAGGAATGATACAGGTACTCATATACATGTACTGTAATTTTTTAACACTTACCATCTTTCAAAATGGTTTTCCTCGAATCGCCCGCAGGAATAGCGGCTACAGCGGAAATCAGGAGAAACGTAGTAATAATCCTTGCACTCACACCCATTTTTCCTTTCTTCGCAAAGTTTTCTTTTTAATCCAAAATAATTTTAATTCACGTAATATCGCACGGACGCAACTATATCCCGCATATATTCGTCGGTAACATTTGCGTCGGAACCAACTGTCCGCGATTAAAGTCGACCGCCGACTAAACTGCGGTTCGTTACTTTCTATTGCTTTATGCGCCTGCGCACGTTTAATGCAACCGCAACGAACGCATGCGCTTTGTTCAAATGCAATTGATTAAATTCTAATTTCAAACTGATTGCGAAAAATTAGTAATCTTTTGCTTTAAAAATTTCAAAACTTAAGTTTTTAATGAACTAACACGGTTTTTATTTAACATGAGTTGTAGGTACCCAATACTCGTCAAGCGCGATCAGTGGTGACATGCAAACGTCTTTGAATATTTTATCAAAAATTTGGAGGGTGAAATATATGCATTTTGTTTAGAGTTTTGGAAATAATAGGATCAGACGCTTAGTGCCGTCGTTCACTATACGACCTTAAAAACACGACAATGGAAAACGTAGGTAAACACTTATATTTTATCAAAAGCCTAAATATTTTTTAAATTCCTAATGAAGAAATGAAGAACTCGGAGGAAAATCACTCGAGTACTATTTCACAACTTTTTACATCATTTTTCGAGAGATAACTAATGTTTCAAGATACAATCTATTGCCAAAGTTCGTTGAGGATAATTCGGAATCCTAATTATGTGATAATACAGGGCTCTTCAAAAAGGCTAAAATGAGTTTGGCAACGTATTGGTTCCCTTGGTGTCATAGATGTCCATAGACTGTAAGAAATACAATATATCGGCAGGACATGCCACTATAACATTACATTTTACGTTAAAAGATACCGTTTATTATTTAATGTAGTCAAAGGGATGGTATCGCCATCTCTTGTTCAACCAAAAGTTAGAACATCGTGTCGTTTGCTTCTAAAGACCTGTAACGGCTGTTGTCTTCAACTTCTTTTGCGGGTTTGGGCAACTATCTCTCTTGCTCTTTCAGTATACTTAAAACAAAAGTATTTTTGCCAACACATAGTACCTGGGAAAGATGGTGTAATTAAAAAAAAATTCCTTTAACCTTAAATAGACGAGAAACCAAGTATAAAGTCACAAGTACATTGGCTAAAATCCTTGCATTATGACGCGTCTTAAGCACTTATAAAAGTAATATTTATTACTCTTTGTCACTATATATTCTGTTTTATACTTTACACAATTTTCGTTATTTTCTGCACTCATGATACACATTCAATAATTTTATTTCACACAAACTCACAGCCACACGCATACACACGCACGTAAGCATATACAATTATATATCTAAGAGCTATAATTATGTTGTTCAACCATAAAGGTGAGGGGTACCTTTGATTGACTCAAAACACAGGCCTTGATCCTAGTTTGAGAGTCGAAGGTATACCTACTTGTTTTAAATTCTAAAGTCATAATTTAAATTAATTATCTTTCTATAATGTCTCTTCTTTTGTTAAATTGTAAAACACTAAAGGTTAATAAAAATTTGGGGTCCCCCATCTCTCGTTCAAACCACAATACACATTCTTGATACACACATATTCCTTCCAAATTCATAGTCACCCTTGTTTGTGTTGGTTACATGCGCCTGTAATTTGGACACAATAGTTGGCTTATGGATATCTGCAGTACTCCTAAATTTGAATATGACGTATTAAAAAAGCAATAAAATCATCAAAAGTTGGAAGATCTTTTCGGCCTTTTTTTAACTTTAAGGTCTCGTTTTAAAGAGACATCCAATTTATTCAACTTAATGAGTAACAATAAAATAAAAGGTAAGACCAATGTTTTATGGGAAACTATAGTTTTTCTAACCCTTTAGTCGTTTCAAACAAAGTAAACGTTTTTTAAAGAAGAGAAAGATCTGTTTACACTGGAAACGGCTGACAGAGTATTTGTTAAACGATCTACCTGTAATCTTTTATGATATATCTAGACCTAAGAATGTCCAAAAGAACTGAATAATTATCCACAGTAATCGATAAATGCTGCTTCAGCTGCTAAAGCGTCAAATAAGTAATAGATTTTTTGAGTACGGGATAATGTTTTATGACTCCCCACTATCCATTTAAAGAAATCGATAATGTGTGCATAGTCCTCTAGTTTTCCGTTAAATGTAGGATTTTCCACCTTCCTTAGTAAAGTATGAGGATAACATAACATAAAATTGACAGACATTTTTGGGCATTCTTCTTTTTTTAAATTGTAGTATAGATTCGTGTTCGACTACGATCTCAACCTATGTGGAGCGAAGATGTGGTCTAGGATGGAGCACGCTTACCTAGAAGGTACCTATTCTCACAGGACTGGAAGACATCTACGTTATAAGTATGAGGAAAGACAGGCAGACAATGAGTTCCACTCCTTTGCGGTGAGCATAATGAAGCTAGATGCCAAGTGTTTCGTTTTCATAGGTGGAATATCTACTATATATCGGTGCCGGTGCCGGTACGTCTGGTTGTCCGATGATGGAAGGGAGATGGCGGGATCGGATCGAAGAGCTCAGCTCCACATTCTCCAAAGTGAATCCGATAGCAAACCGATAAGCTGGCAACCCTGCGACGATGTTCGAGACTTTGAGTTTTGTTGTCGAAAAGGTGGTCGTTCCCAACCAGCCTCCTGGCTCTCCGTTTAATCGACCCTAGTGCTTTGAGTTGATTATTTGCCTGAGCCATTCCTAAGGTGAGAGCGGTACTCCATAATGCTCGTACTTGTGTTTTGTACAACACTCCAGCTGTTCAATGTGAAGTATCGTCTCACCTTCCAGAGTATGCCCTGGTTTTTTGCTGCATTTTGTGCTATACTATACACTCGACGTAGGAATAAAAGTTGAGAGTCGATGTCGAGGAGAAGCCAATAAGCTGAAGTTCATAGGCTATCAGAACGGGTACTTTTCGGAAAGTAGAAACACACGTTCAAACCAATATGTGGAAATAATTAAAAATATTTTAAGTATACGGCATGATACATGTCCGTTACGAAATCAAATTTAACTTTATGTTAAAATTAAATACAATTAAAAACTAAAAATAAACTAAGTTCTAAATATTATATTTTAACTTATATTATGAAATCCATTAAACTATAATCACATTTAAAATATTTTCCACTTGTTCATCTTAATTAAAATCGTAGGTCGACTCAGCTTCTAGAACAACATGTAAGTTTCAACACTATTCGCAATTTGTGTAAATCCACACGTAGTAATTTTAGCATTTCTTTTTTTGTTTAAATGTATCCATTTGAACAAAAACTAATTCCGCTTGAGAAACATCATGTCGTAACTTAGGTATTTATCAAACTCTCCTTAACATCTTTATCACTAGGCGCCATCTTAAATTAAATTACGAGTAGTATCGAAGAAACAAACGAAAGTAAAAATCAACATAACTCCATCTTTCGTTTTTAAACGAAATTAACCACTTCTGTTAAATTTGTATCAACTGCCAAAGTTATCTGAACAAATAATTTCGCAAAAATCCGTTAGGTGGAGATGAAGGAATCAAACGGAACACCGCGCAAACTGTTGAACTATTTTCTCATGACCTAAAAGCGAAAAAACGGCTACCTCTCCGCAAAGTAGACGCTGTCCTCAAATGATACCAATATTAGCGCGAAGGCGCGAAAACAATGGTGAACAATGTCAATCAAAATGGCCGCGTTATGAATGAATGATAATAATAATAATCTTTATTTTCTCCCAAAAGTACAAGTCTTAGTTAAAGAATGTTATGTTACAAAATATGTCTTACTTATACGATACACAGAGATTTAATCAAAAATAGAGCAGAGGGAGACAAGAGTCCAAACTAAGAAAACCTCGTCCTATGGAAACTCCTGGCCTCCGCCTCTCGTACAGTACATAGGTTTCTTAAGATATAAAACTAATAAACTGTAAACATAAAGATATGAAGTGTGCATTTTTATGCTTAGATGAATAAGCGAATACCTGCGTGAGTGCGCGCCCGCGTTTTAGAGGTGTGTTTAAGTGTATGTGTGTTTGAGTTAAGGTATATGTTTAGTGTTTGTGTGTCATTGTGTATATGTAGTAATAAGGGTATGTTATAAACGCTGTTTAATTATTATGTTATAATATATGCTGTTTAGTTAAATTTTCAGTCTCTTCATAACCGAGAGTCAGTAACCAAGACGTTAACACTTTCCTACAATATGTTTTGCTCATAGTATGTATTTTTAAAGTTTTGTTAATTTTATTGTATAAAGTACTGCTCAAAAATTCAAAAAAATGTTGTGCAAACGATGTCTTTACCGATGGCTGCTGACATACCATGTAGTTTCTACGTATGTCCTCCTTGTAATGGTCTTTATTTAATGGCACGAGGGAATATTTCCTTGAGAATGAGGTTTATTGTAGCTAACTTTTAAAATAAGTCTTTGGGCTCTTTCAAGTTGTATTAAATTAGTCTTTGCAGTACCACCCCAAGAGGATATACAATAAGACAAAATTGATTGGCATAAAGCAAGGTAGACAGTCTTTATAAGCTCTTTATCAGCGACATTTCTAAGTTGTTTAAATACGTATGTTAGTTTTCTTACTTTTTTTGTCAGGCTATTTACGTGGTCTCGAAAATTTAAATTTTTATCAATGATTATACCTAAATATTTAATGTTGTTTGTCATAACTAGTGGAGAACAAGTACAGTTAATGTAGTCACAGGAATGTGCTATAATATTGTGTTCGTTAATGTTATCTTCTGAAGAGCCTCGTATCATAAAAGGAATATATTTTGTTTTACTAGAATTCAAGGTTAGGGAATTCGCAGATAACCACTGACATACGGAATCAAACCCTCTTTGTGCGTTATTAAATACGTCATCCCAAGTATCACCAAAAAATGTTAAAGTAGTATCATCCGCATACGACAGTATTTTACAATTTGGTAGTTGCATATTGCACAATTCATTAATGTAACAAAGAAAAAGAGATGGCCCTAAAACACTGCCTTGCGGTACCCCAAATGTAAGCAAACATTCACGACTAATGGAATCATTAATTTTGACCATTTGCGTGCGAGTTGAAATATATTTTTTAAAAAGTTACAATTGAATTCCTCTGATACCCATACGTTCTAGCTTATTGCATAAACCAGAAAACGAGACTGTGTCGACCGCCTTAGCCAAATCTAGAAAGATTGTTAAATATTTCTTTTTATTATCAAGCAAATCTACTAGAAAGTTAATATAATGATTGACTGCGTCATCAGTTGATCTACCTTTTCTAAACCCAAATTGATTGTCCGATATCAAATGTTTTGCATCTAAGTAATTCAATAATCTTTTATTTATAATTTTTTCTAAAATTTTTGCAAGAGCAGTGAGAATAGAAATTGGTCTATAATTGTCGATACAGTCTCTTTTCCCGGCTTTATGTATAGGAATCACAATGGCTTTCTTTAAACAATTAGGAAAAATTCCTTCATTTAAACACCGATTGAAAAGGAGTGTAAAGGTTGGTACAATATATTTTCTAAGACATTTCAAAACCCGAGAGGAGGTACCATCATATCCTATAGCACAATTTGGTTTTAAATTTAAAATTAGGGAATCTATTTCTTCATTGTCAGTTTCTAAAATTACAAAAGATTCTCCAATGTCATGTTGATTAGCATTGATCAATGAAATTGATGGAATGGTTGGTCGGGTATTATAAGCTAATTTAGGGCCCACATTTGCGAAAAATTCATTAACCCTATCCACAGAAGCTTGAGAAGTGTCAGCAATGCATAAAAGCTCATGGGGATGCTTATTTATAGTATTTATATTAGCTATAGATTTGATAGTATTCCACAGTTTCTTAGTCTCTTTCTTTGAATTTTGTATTTCTTGTTTTTCATAATCTTGTTTTGCCTTTTTAGTTATATTTTTTAGAAAGTTTCGGTAGCGTTTGTAAGTAATTTTTAAAATTTCATTTGTGGGATCTCTTTTTAATTTATAATGCATTTTATCTCTGTTACGTATACATTTGAGTAGACCGGCAGTGATCCATGGTTTATATATAACTTTGCTTCTTGAGACTTTATAATTGTTAGAGTTTTTGTGCACTAATTCTTGTATATTTCTTTGAAAGGCATGCATAGCTTCATTTAAGTCTTCTATATCACATATACTATTAAAATCAAAAAGTTTGGCAGATTCTTCTAGGGTGTCAAAGTTAATTTTAGTTTTAATGGTGGTTTTATTGCATATTTTACTGTCCTTGTTTTGAATACTACACAAAACTGCGTCATGATCAGTGATATCAGAATATAAGATAAAAGTTTGCGTGACACATTTAGTTTTAATAATAACGTGATCAAGACAGCTGTCAACTCTCGTTGGGGAGTAGTGCGCTGGGAGTAAACCATTTATGGACAACGTGTCCAGATAATTGGAAGACATAATGTTCGTCTCCACAATGTTAATATTTATGTCACCTAGCAAAACTACATTTTTGTAACACTTTAGTGACGATAGGAGCTGTTGTAAAGAGTTTAGAAAGTTATCAATTACAATAAAAGATGGTGAACGATATATTGCTATTATAGCGAATTCAGACCCAAGTTTAATGAGCAAACAGTTTGCATCCTGCAACTCATACTCTTCCACAGAAAAGTTTAGATTATTTTTATTCATTTCCACTACTCCGTCATTTTGATTAAAATTGCAGGTAGTACTGTAAAAGGAATATCCCTCTAGTATTGGAAGATTACTAACGCAAGATAGCCAACATTCGCTTAATACAATAATATCACATTTGATTTTAATACTAGCTAGAAACACACAAAAAGTATCAAAATTACAATTTATGCTTCTAATATTCTGTTGTAGTATATTTACACAATTATTTGGGTTTTACAGTAATGACAAACAATCTTGTGGTTCGCAAGATATTGGCTGCAATAAGTTAATACTGTCAACACTACTAATAAGGTCATTTATTGCCGCGAATTTTAACTGTATTAAAAATGAGAAGCAGATATGAGGTTGTAAATATACTATCACCAGAATTGAAATTAGTAAGAAAACAAAACTTTATTATGGTTTGATGTATATAAACTATAACTTTGTTGCATAGATAAGAACACATAATCCGTTTTATTTGTGTCGATGAGTGTAGGGAAATTTTAAATATTATATGTTGGGCTTTATTAGGCATTATTTTATAGTGTATATTTTGTATTTTGTATAGTGTATGTATGATATTTGTCTTATGTTTGTATTCGTGCCTATATCAATTTAGAAAGTTATTATAAGTTTGGGAGAATTTAGTACTGTAATAATGTATAAATAAACGTTAAGTAAAGTCTAAAGTGTAATAGTGTTTACCGTAAACAACTGCCTCGTAAAATCAAATTAAAACAATCAAATTAGACTATTTTCTATGAAAGTAAATGACTATTTTCTATGAAAATATGCATATAACCAATTTTAACGTATATCCGACTCAAAAAAGACCAAAATTTGTGCGTGCGGATTCCGCAGGTAAAAAAGACCCCGGATATTCCGTACACACAAAGTCGCTGAAGCTACTAGTATATTTTTGTTGTCTTCAGTTTTTGTGTAATGTTTGTCAAATAACAATAAATAAATAGAATAGACTTATTTTATAGATTTAGACTTATAAACCCCTGTAGACTAAGAACGTCCACCTTGGCTTCTCAGACGCAGACGTCACACATCCACAGAAATTGAAACCACCTTAACAAATCATTCAAATTCAAACAATAAGAAACACTTTTCAGGGCTGCCACCATTTAGTTTAGAGGTGGGAGATTATGAGATATACTAATGAAATCATTCGATTATAAAGATATCTCGATTATGACAGATAAGTAGTGACTCATTTAGTTGTGAGTACTAGTGAGTCGCCTCTTGCTTGTTCGTTGTACGTACCGGTAACTACTCATAATATGCATTCAGTTAAAACTAAAAACTGTTAATATGAAATTACAAACAGACACTTCAATTTTAATTAGTTGTATAGATATAGCA
Organism: Dendrolimus punctatus; assembly: GCA_012273795.1. NCBI lineage: Eukaryota > Metazoa > Arthropoda > Insecta > Lepidoptera > Lasiocampidae > Dendrolimus > Dendrolimus punctatus. Next base: position 14,825,839 of record CM022527.1, read on the forward strand.
AGCATACTTAAACATAAATAAATAAAACTAATTTTTATGGCGTATATATATTAGATTTTTCCGAAAGCCGATTAAAGTAGTTTTACTTTTATTTTTATAAATAGGTAAGTGTTCGAGAGCATTAAAAATACACATACGTACATGTAAACTTACCGTTATAAAACTCCACCAAAAACAAATACATTAGCCACTCGCACCACCGAAAACGAGACGACACAAAGAACGACTCACTGTAATTGGAATTTTACTAATAGTATTGAATGATATTACAACTAATATTAGTACTACTAATCAAATGGTTGAGAAAAGTTGAGACATTGAAATGTTGGTATTGGATGTTACTAATACCAACATTAAATATCTCGCTAGACTTCGACGATACCGATAACGATTTCATTAGTAGTACTAATATTAGTAACATCATTCGATTATGAAAACAAATTAGTAACTAATTTCATAATCGATTATTAAGATTAGTCATTCAATGTAATTCGATTATATAAATAATTATAATCGTCCACCTCTAATTTAGTTTGTTTTAGCAACTCACTGCACTTGCCAAAAATCATGTTATTTCTTATGTTTGTCCTTTTAACACCGCAAACGAATCCGATGATAAATGGTGATGTCTTCCAAGTTGTAAGGGGAAATTGGGGGGACAGAGATAGATATACATACATCCTATTATAAAAAACGAGAAGGAATATTTGTGTATCAAGAATTTGTATGTGGTTTGAACATGAAATGGCGATACCATGACTTAATTACATTAAATAATAAACAGATACTTTGTGAATTCATCAATAGAATAAATAGAGCGTGTCCAAATATTTAATATAAAAAAACAGCCATTAACCTGCTTTTCACGGATAAATGGGCGATGAATATTAATTCCATGAAGACAGGTACTAGCCACAATAGTACTAACATAATAATGTTATATAAGATTAATTATTTACTTTCTGTATGTGGAGGACAACAAACAGTTTGGTATCGATCTATTTATCTCACAATTTAATCGTTACATATTAGTTAAAGTAAAGAAAATAATACCAAAATGCTGATAAAAATATCTGGTCTTCCTTCTGATGATAAATCCCAAATAATGAATAAGTCAGAGTTTTCACTAATAAATCATATTAAAGTGAACTTTCAGTACGCCTCTTATATTTACTATATAGCATATGCTGCTGGACCTATATTTATAATTGCGGTACCATAGCTTCTCTTATTGATTGATCAATACCTTCACTTTCAATAAACAATATGACAGAGGCAGGTCATCAGGCTTCTTAGTCCAAAAGTATAGGGCAGCAATCCTTGTCTGTCTGTGGTTGGTGTTATCACCGCAAATCCTATTAAATCGGGCATATCCAAGCCAAAGGGAATCAGTTATTAATAATAAACCATCATTTAATTTTATTATCTTTTTTTTAAATTTAATAGTTTTTAATTGCTATTTTATGAGAAAAAAGGTTTTTATGTATTATGAAGTATTTCTGAATTTCGCACTGACTTCCTTTCTATCAACATAGTAACCTGTAAATGATTTATAATACTAATCAAATTTAGCAATTTACAATGGGTTATTTATTTCATTAAAGTACATTCATAGGTATTTTCTATTTTGGTGAGGGATATTGTTTTAAAGGTAATTAAAATGATTATAAAAAAATTGCAACTAGCAGCGCCATCTTGTGACACAAAGTGAATTTTAACACAGACTTCGTTTTGTGTTTAAATTTACTATATGTCACAAGATGGCGTAAATCTTAAACAACTTCTTGACGTTTTAATTAAAAATAAATTGTAGAAAGAAAAGAATTAAGAAGAAAAGTTTCTCAATCATAATATTTATTCCCTTACTTAATTACTATTTTTTATTATCAAATGTTGATTTAATTTTCAAATTATTTAGATTTTTCTTATAAATCTTATAATCTAATTAATACAATCATTATTATTACTTACATATCGGTTGAGTTTTGACTTGTACTTGTATGGAGCTTATGTCAAATATTAACCGATAGCAAGACAAATGAACAGTGGGTAAAATATAGGAACCGGCCATTACCGAACGTTGTTAAATTACTTACTAGAAGATCCTATTAAATAACAGATGGCAGTATTGTAAAATTTAACCAATGACATCTAGCGGTATATATGAATAATACACGTATACTTATTGGAAACTAGACAATAGATGTCTGTATTGAAATTAGCAAGGGAGCTCGCGTAAATAATATCTCTGAATGTAACAACACACTTACTCCCGAGATCGCGAAACTGAAGTGATCATTTGAATTTTAGTTGATGGATGACAGCAGAAATAGAAAATAATGTAAACAATTAAATTATGATACTTACCATATGGTGTTTACTTGGAGGTAATAAAATATATGAAAAATGTATAGGTATTATTAAGGTTTGGTATTTCCGATCGTTATTTCGTGACCTTCAGACTTTTGTTATACTACTTCTATTATTGTTTTACCAACTGTTATGTTTTCCATAAATCTTTTAACTCGAAAACTCATACATGCATTGGAAATCAGTTCTTCAAAGCTTTCGTAATTTTCCTATACATTTCGTTCTTGTAAACAATTATGAAGTTCACAAACGTTCAACCGCACGTGTAATCATAGTTATTTATGTATATTTAAGTATTATAGTTCAAGAGTCAATCGAGTAACTTTTGAGCACCTTTATTTATACAATAGAAATAATACAATGGTGAACTTTAGTATGTCGACGGTTAAAAGGTAATAGGGCATAAGCGACATTTTGGTCGAAAATGAGTTATGAATGCCATCCTACTTAAATTTTTCGCTCTTTCGAATGCGCTCACTCCATGGCTCTACGATGACTTTCGTGTCGTTTATGCCCAAGCAAAAACTGCGTTTTTGAAGTGTCATTTCATTTAACCGACCGAATTTTGGCCTTTTTACTCTAATGGCGCTTGTACCTCTAAAATGGCATCACTTTGGTTATAGTCGGTAATACATTTTACTTTTTACTGCCGTAAAGGCTCCAGGCGTATATTACTTTTTACCATTAGTACCTGTTTTGAAAGCTGGAACTAATGCCTCTTTACCATTGTCGTCAAAGACATTAAGCGTCGGTTATACCCTACTACCATTTACAAGTTCAAGTTTACAAACATCCTACTGATTTGTTTGCTAAACACTGTTTCTTATGCTCCATTACCTTTTGGTATAATAATGAGAATTACCACTTATACTTTTTACCCTTTTATGTTATTCTGCAGTCATGTGACTTATGCCCTATTACCTCTTGATATAAGGATGTCAAATGTAGCTAAGTCTACTCTACCCTTCGTTTTTTTCTATGTAGATGTAACTTATGCCCAATTACTCCATAAAGAAAATAAGAGCAATTGATTTAAGCGACATTAAACCACATAAAACAACTTGGAATCAAATAAATAAAACTACCATTTAATGCTTTTATTTTTTTTATTCTAGAGCTGTTTCCATTTTCACGATATGACAAGAAATGAAAAAGTTATCTCAATTTTTCTGAAATTTTAAACTTTAAACTGCTCTCCTGAACAATTTAGTTTTTGTCGCTTATACCCTATTACCTTTTAACCGTCGATGTGTAGAATTATTAACTGTAGTTAACAAGTCATTTAGGGTTAATAAATAATATTAGTTTTAAAAGCCACGTCTATCAATTTTATGTTCTATGATATAGAGATTTGTTTTAATTAACAGCTTTAAAATAATATTTAGTATAGGTAAGGTTTTTTTTATTGCAGGAGTTCAGCAGACAGGCAGACGGCTCACTTGATGGAAAGCGGTTACCATCGCCTATGGACATTTGCAACATCTAAGGTGCTACAAATGCGCTGTTACTCTCTTAAAGGAGACTGGAACCTGGCCACTTAAGGTTAAGGTAAATTCTATACTTAAGGGTCACAACCCTTTGTCGAGTTTTTGGCGGAAAATTTAAAGAGAGATTCAAGCATTGGTCGTTGTTGACAAACTGATCAATAGTTTTAGGAATACTTTTTAAAAGCTAGAAGATAAATAATACACAATATGTTACAAAAAACGTCTGTTGTCTGGTTGCTGAAATCGGCCTAAATACTGTCGATTTCAGTAACAAGACAACACATATTTGGTAAATAAAAAATCTAGTGTTTTGTAGATTTCTAATGTAATTTAGAAAGACTATACGTTTTTTGCAGAGGATTGAAATCCAATTAAATTTTAATTAAGTACTCAGATATGCCCACATTTCGTCCACGCTTGACTTGAAATTCCACTGGAATCCCAGGGAATTAATGTACCTAACACAGCATTTAAATAAGACTGTAAGCTATCGTTTTAGTGAAAACTTTCTCATAAGTTAAATTTTATGCCCCGAACAACTACAAACCACTCCCTGGACAATTCCCGCAGGATTCTTGGGATTAAAATTCACACATTTTATTACACACAATTTGCTATCGATCAGTGAAAAAAATGACATACGAATTAGATTTTTTTAATCTAACCTTCTTAAATCATTCCTGGCTAAAAAATTGCGCAAATTTTAAGTCTTAAAATTTGCTATCGATCAGCGAAAATCCCATCGATATCGGCCCAGTATTTTTACTTGAATCCCTAACAAACAGAGAAAAAGTATATTCTGTTCTCCATCCTTCCAAGCTTTAATATACAGAGACGGCATTTTTTGAATTTTGTAATATTATTACAGATTTAAGATTGTTCCCCAGTAGACTAACTTTGTAATGTCGTTAACGGTAGTAGCTGGCCACATCTTATAAATCATCCAGGATTAAGATAAAACAACAAAAGACGAGATTGAATAGGTTTATTTTATGTTCATACATAATCATCATATCCATACAAAAATCATTATTTATACTCTGGTGTCTAAACAAATCTGCTTTTTGGAAAAAAACCTGATTCCAATTACAAAATGTAGGTAATATTCACATGGTATCAATTCATTCATTTCACTAATAACTAACGGCACATTTTATACACGCTTAAAGTTTAAGCATTATTACATAAATAAGCAACTTAATATAATGGCTAAAAGTCTTTCTTGGCTAAAACGGCATTCGCGATACCTTCTAGTAATACTACTCAATATAAAGTAACAAGAGACAGTGGCTTATAATATCCACCGATTTATTTAATGCTTTGCATAGAAATTGTAAATCAGATTCACATTAATACTTTACGAAAAGAAACGAGAAACAAATAAAAAATCATAACAAAAATTAATAAATAATAATCACTGTTAAAGTAAAATAAATTAAAATTAATATCTAGCAAAGAAGATTTTACAGAAAAATCTACTATGTAGATGAAGAAGTCAACATAATAATTAGTCATTGTAGTTAAGTACAAAGGAACTGAATAGAAAGTCTTAATATCTAAGTTCAATAAATTAACGATTACTATCTACAGAATACTAAATATCACAGAGATTGTACCCAATACTTAATTAACAAAACGTTGTTTCGTCAAGTACTTCAAAATAATTACAGCTAACATCTCACGCGTTGAAGAGAGCATAAAATAGTTAACAATTGTAACAATAAATAAGTAAGTACATAAAAGGGACAATACAGATTAAGAATCCAATAAATAAAACGCCGAAGTGAGAACTTGGAGCACCTCAGAAATGTTACTCAGTACGTCAGAAGATCAACTCACGACCAACTTTCTTCCCCTTGATGTTCGAAGTTCTTTCTTTTCTTTGAGTTTCGCTTCGTACGCAGCGCACCGGCTGTTATCACTGATCACCTTCTTGCCTCTTGGACACCTGAACTCCAAATACCAGTTGTTCAGCAAATTACCATACGCTCTGAACGCAATGTAGTCGTTTTTCAGGCATTGGGGTGCGTCTACTTTAAGCTCTAACATTTTCAAGTTCTTATTTGGGATTAGCAGGGGCACTGGAACGCCTACGTCTTCCATGTTGTCTTTCACTTCGGCTATAGTAGCGTATAGTCTTTTGAGAGTTTTGTTTAATAGATCTTGGCGTGTAATATTATAGCTGTAGAATATGTCGTCTGCGAAGCTCACTTCCACAAGGGCCAAATGGTTGAATATGTCTTGAAACTCGACGAGTGACTTGTACAGCTTCGGCATTAGATATGTGAACTGCAACAACGGAGAATAATAGTTACAAAGTGCTAAATAAATATATTTTTTATGAAATCAAACAATGATTGACGGGGCTTTCCAGCTATCAAATTACGCTTATAGATTGGTGCTCGTGGTTAATCATTAACGGCAGCGACCGTGTTTCAGGTTATCTAGGTAGTTAGTAAGTAACCAATATTGGGATAAAGGAAATGTGGATGTGCAGACTTGAGCAGTTCGTGAGGGTCAATTCGTGATAGTCTGTGTGCGTCATAAGCTGTTTACTGTGCGATGTAGATGTCGATCCGTGTCGAGGCTGCGACTCAGTCATTTGTGATCACTGATCACTGGCTATTCAAATCAGTATTATCGCTGCTATTTATTGTAAAATGTCAATTGGTTTAACACATACACGTCAAAAGATTATGAATGATATAAGTTACTTATTGTCGATTTTTATATTGTTGTGATGCATTTAACTTTATAAACCGTAGTGATCTATATATTCGCATAAAAACTTAAAAGATCAATTCAAGTTTTAAATGTTTGTTCTTTCTCTACAATTTTGGGCGTAAAGCGATGTTTATGAAATTTGACATATTCTTAGAGACTTTAAAGTTCAGAGGTGAATTTGTTATTATAAATATATAGAAAAGTCGAAATGCATTCATAGGATATATTTAGCATCCTTATGCAAGCGAGAAGCAATTTTTTGTATGTTGGTCTCGTGAGTTAGTATATTGTTTTATATTTTCAATTAATGCTGTAAGTTTGGATTCTGGTATGAAGGACGACTTGAATGAATCAAAGGTTGTATGGATTGTTGATTACGAATACGTAAAGGGACTGATGACATAAACAAAAGTAAATGCAAGGTCTTATACAAGACGCATATGATTATATTGCGTACGATTGTTTGTAAATTTTAATCCTAGTACATCATGTACTTTGCGAAAATGTTATCTATAGAAAACTTCGGTGCTTTGATATAAGATAATAATTACATTACAATGCATGAGATATCATCTACATCCTTGAAACATACGTAAAGATCAGAAAATAATTAATAACATTTTAAAGATCGGACGTAGGTCGAAAGTAATAATGAACCATTGTATACTCAAAATAGACAATATTTTTTTCTGAATATTTTATTTGGAATTAAAACAATTATATGCCATAAAGATTCTTTTTGCATAGTATATCAAGATGTAAATGTCTTTGTTTGGATGTTTCATTCTTTTTTTTACGACTTTGATAATGAACCTATTGATGATACATTATTACGAAAAGCACGAATATATAGAAATGTTTCAGATTTTCTTAATATTTTCTTAAATTTTCGCGATTTGTATACATAATAAAATTACGTTTTTACTGTTTTTAGGACGGTAATTTATTTGACTTTTGTTATTCCAACATTCCGGCCACTTTTTGATCACGGCCACTGAAAAGTGACCGAAACGTCGGAATAACAAAAATAAAGTAAACTAATGCGCTTAAAACCGTTAAACGTAGTTTTATTAGATTTTTTGTTTGTTTATTCTTTCCAGCCTGGGAATGAAATAGTTACCATTTAATCCACAGTGTCGAGAAGCTATAAAACAAAACGGTTGTTTTTGACCATTATTTTATCCACTGTGTTAAATGTCTGCAAGTAAAAATAATGGCGAAAGCAAATCTTTCACACATGAAGACTGTTAATAATTATAAAGTTACAATATGTAATTAGGTTACTGATTTAATCATTGTTTTTTAAATTTCAGAAATATTTATTTAATTAAGGTCAACACCAATGACATTAAAATAATCTAATAATCATTTTTGATGGCTTTGGAGTCAAAAATAAAACTTTACCAAATCCAATGAAAAGGTAGAAAAGGCGTAACCACTATTTACTATTTGGAAATTTTTATATTTTCAAAATTTGTTCCTTATACATTATGTACGCATTTTAATAACTAATACATTATTTGGAAGACCTGTCACGCGACCAACAGGCTGGCGTCTATTTTGCTCAAAAAATTGTACAATAAACTAAAAATCATCATAGTTATACTTTTTTATTTAGTCTGTATTTTTTTTTTTTGCATTGTTTTTTTTTTTTTTATTTAGCGATATATTTTATTATTAAAAGTTTAATAAATGTATGTATAAAAACATAACTGTAAGACATAAATGAGAAAATGAATTAAGATACCTCTAGCTCGGATATTTGAGAAAAAATAATACTTTCTGCGGGATAGACTTTCGAAAGTTATGCAACCCAAGACTGCAAATAAATTAAATGAAAACATGGTAATAATTGGTTTATATTTCAGTATAACATATAATAATACAACAGAGTTAATTAAGTATCGCTAGTTGATGATTACAAGTGAAATATCTATGTATAATCAGTAGGTAATATCTTTATTATTGTGTATTAGATACCTGCCCGGTTACCTCGATGGTTGGTATAGTTAAGTCAGTTATTGTTGAACCTTTTGTACTTTATTACAACATTTCCTATGATGCATGAAGTTACTTTATTGTTTTACTTGATCTCGAGGATGTTTGAGTCAAATGTGTAAACTCTAATTAATTATTTTTAAGAAGATTTAAGGAAAACATGCACATTTTGCTATATTTTATTATATTATACGTAATAATTATAAACAAAAGATGTTTTTCCCTGGAACTGCTCTGAATGTAAAAACATGTTTTGTGTAGTAGTATACACGTACACGCAATGAAAGTAGCAAAAAATATTACCGCCTTTTTATTCCCCGATACATCTTGGTTGCATTCTGGGCATGTGTTTCGACTCAACAGTTTTCAGAAGATATGTCAAAAAATAAAACAGAAATTTTATCTCAAATTTTTATTTGAGTTTCTGTCCAATATATTGCAGAGTTCAGAATAAATAAGGGTATAGAAATAAACGTGGAGTCCCACGCGAACAAAGTGCCATCACGGCTAGTCATTAATAAATAGATTTCAGTGACTAATATTATATTAAACCTCAAGTAATAAATCATTAATTAATTGATCCGATTAATGAATGAATACGTCCTGTTGATAGAACACTCATTATTCCTGGAATCTTCCTGGAACTGACACGAGATGGGCTGTTGTTTGTCACGTCCTCGTGTTCATTAATGACGAGTTCTTTCTTAGTAATTACGCCCTGGTTAAGTTATTTAAGGATAAAATAAGTGTGCATTAAGGTAAAGTCAATGATTTTCGTGAATCAAGATAATTTATAAATATTTATATATAATTTGTAAATTAGAATATTCACTGCATAGAAAACAGTTGCAAAATAAAGTAGACTACCATGTGAATTCGCTTATAAGTGGTGTGTAATTTTCAGTAATAAAAATATTCTATTTTATCCCCGTTGTCTAAAGTACACTTTATGGAAAATCATTTACAATTTTCAGTATATATTTATGCCGCGGAACTATTCAAGTCTTGTGGATAAAAATATATATATAGTATTAAATATTTCATTGTTTCTACTTGTTAATGAAAGTATAGTTCGTGCTAATCGAGCCAAACGAGACATAAATTAAACCGCAATAGATGATTTTTCATAGATATAGGCAATTAGACATTGCGCAGCTTTTGACAGCTGAAAGGTCATGGTTGTTGCAGAATATACAAATATATATAACATCGTAATAATCATTTCAGTCCCAAGACCGCGAAGAAGAAACAAGTACACTATAAACAAAGTCAGTTTCATATTTGATGAATATCCTCCAAAACCGTAAGAAAATGAATATTCTATTCGTAGCCACCAAGAAGGCGGCTTCAATTAATTTTTAATTTTTCACGGTTCATAAAGGCCTAACTCCGTTGTGTTCAGTTTTCCCGACCATTGTATGTCGCGAACAAGGGAACACAGGCGACAATAAAACAGTCGGTCGAACAGATATGGCCGTTTGCAAAGCGCTGAAACCCGACAATAAGCCGTACATTCGTGTTAGAGGCGAGTTTAAAACGTGAGACGTGTCGAAGACAAACGCGCCACACCGGAATCGTAAGTTAACATTCGTCTCACACGGACAAATAAATGTGTTTTTAACATTTCGTATTGTTTAGTTAAATCGTAAATACTGTACAAACAGCACAGCGCATGGCGATGCCACGCCCGCGTCAGTCTCGAAGACGCCGTGAAAGCGCAAGCCTATAAAAACATGGGGAATATCTTGCTGTTATAAATATTAGCACAGTGTGTAATTTTTTAGTTTCTATGATTAAGGTAGTGGACAGTCAAATCCACCGAGATACTTTTTATCACCTTCCTTCTAAACTATTAAATAATAAACTATCTAGTACTCATTTTACAGTACTCATTGTCACTTGACATCTGTGTCTTCTGTAATCATGGCTACTGAAAAGTGGTCGAAACGTGGGAATAATAAAAATCAAATAAATTACTGCGCTTAAAGCCATTAAAACGTAGTTTCATTATTAAGAAATATTATCTTACAAAAAGTCGCACTCTAATAGATTTTATACAAACGTAAATAATTATGACGTTACTATTTGGAGTAAATTATAGTAGATTCATATAGTGCATAAGTATCGTTTCAACAAAAAGTGACGTTATTTATATCATGAAATGTTAACAGAATGTATTTGGAAATATTGTTTGATTTTATTATAACATGTGCCCACGCTTTAAAATATTTTTTTTTGTCCGCGTCATTAGGATGAAGAAAAAATTAAAAAGATATGTTTTAAGGAATAAAGCTCTTACTTTTCTGGATATCTTCCTAACTTGTTTATGACGTATAATTTCTTAATATTTTCAGTGATTTATTTTACTTAAGTAGTTAGAGAATAAACATTACTAGGCTATTGTTATTAGTATAGACACTATAATACATCATAGTAAATAAAGTTATTGGTTACTTTTGTATGTATATAATATATATAATGTGTATTGTAGTAGATACATAATATTGTTTATATTTATTAAATTATCTTATATATTATTATTTATTAATTAACAAACTAAATTATTGTACGAGTGCTGGTTTTGCAACTACCGACTTTTTTACTCCCTCCAAAGGTTGTCTGGAAGAAATCGCTATGGACAATGAGACCGCTGATTGTACTTGTATATTAATGTTCCTGATTTTATGTAGCATTTTTGTACAATATATTCTAAATAGTAGTAAAGTTAAAATAGTGGCAATAAGAGAATGCTAATAGCTAACAGTGATATAATTTAGATATCAGTGTAGCTATTTTCCTTAAAACTACTCAATACATTGATATCCATGTCCACAATATTCTATCGATGTTATGACTATTTTAACGTCTCATTTAAGCGGTATTTAGTTTTTAAATTGTTCGTATGTCAACTAAAGCCGGAGCGGAGCAGAGATCACTTGAATTCTAACGCTTTCCTTTGCCCATAGTTTAAATATTTGAATTTGTTAAGTGGCCGTACATTGACGAACTGACAAGACATACGTTAGATATATTCAATATTCATCTATGGTTAGGCTGTGTGTTGGCCGGCGCATAATGTGCGAGTTCGTCTAAGCTGTGGCGGCTGCGGGCGCACCGTGTCGAATGTGTAAGGACCTCGAACAGTTCGTGTGCACACATGCTTATTGTCTCGTGTCGTATTGAATTTTGTGTACTAATTAGTGGGTGACCAATATGAATACATAATAGAAAGTCTCGAGGTCCAGATGTGTGTTCGGTAAATAATATGAAGGGCTTACGGCCGGCTCGTCAAATAAGACTTGTTTATTTTTATTTTTACGAACCGAAGCGGCACGGACGAGAACTAAATACAATTATTAACATAATTATATAATGCAATTCACTAAAATATAGGTACATAATGGGTGTTCTGTCGTGGGTGCGGGTGAGATTGCGTGTGCGCCGGAATCATGCGGTGTCAATCTATGCAAATTTCCGTGAAACGCTCAACAGGCTCCTTGGCTTGTTCTGCTCCCACAAACGCCCGCCATAACCCGCTGATTTATATAACGCCAGAGCCACTAGAACTCGCTTCCTGACAACACTTTGTAATTCTAACAATGCACGCAAATTACTGATTGGAGTTCATTTTTCGCTGGATGCATTTGTGGGCGTAGACTGTTTTTTAAACCCATCGTTCAGTTTGATGTTCGATATTCTTTCGTAAATTTAAGTTGATATCATATTAGTCTAATTATTTTTTGTGTTACTTGTAAATAGAATTCAATAATGTTTTTGAGAAGTAGTTGCAAATAAAGTAATCATCAATAAACTGGCATATTCAATCTCAATAAAACATTTAAAAATGAACCAATTTGTTCAGGAAAGCGGCGTTCAAAATTAAGGGTTTGCACTTCTAGTTATTGCCCTTAAGTACAATGTGAAGTAAATAAACGTGGTACAAGGGCCCGGCACATGTAATTTGGCTCGACGAAACCTCATTTATGTTGCAACGATGAGCCCTCGAGCCCGGCTAATGTACCCGGTCAGTCTTTATCTTAAATAAAACAAAATAAACTTAAAATAACGTAAAAACATTGAACGCGTAAGAGACTGATGGGACGTACCACCACACCCTCGAGATGTGAAGTGATTGACCGTAATAATTACACTGTCAGATGTTTCAAATTGGCAACAAATTACATACGGGGTCGTAATAAGTAATTGCATCACTTTTTTTATTAAACAATTAGTCATTCAACTGTTTAGATTGAGACGCGAATTAGGACATAAGACTAACAAAGTATAAACAATTGTGATGAGGAACTATGCAAAGCACCAATGACAATGGATGTTGGGGGGCTACAGTAAAAAGATCCAATATGTTATCAAAACGGTACTTACTTTTTTCTCTGAATTCGAAACAACAGTCCGCCGTGGGCTCTTGTAGTTGTGGAAGTGAATATCGACGAAGTTGATGGTCGGCAACCAAGACGGCATCCCATCTCCGTAATCTCTAGTCTCATTTAGCACTCTCCGCTCATCGTTGAAGAACGCTCTTGTATTCTTGAGCTTTTTCTTTATTTTCGTCATGGCGACCTTGAAGTGGTCGGCCAGTGCGTTCTTTTGCTGCCGCGTAGTCAAGCCGGTCTGTTTTCTATGAGCCGCCGCCGGTGCTCCATCCGCAGCTCTGTCGGCGTCCTCATCCTCGACGTCTCTTTGGTCACTTGCGTTAAACTTTCATGTCTTCTCTCATGCCTTAACTTATGCTCTACGGATCGAGCCTCGGACGGCGTTAGGCACATTGCAATAATTACTAACACTACTGTAGCTACCAGAAGCTTTTTAGGAAAACCTGCAACAATACAGAAGGTTCTAGTTAATATAAACGCTTTATAGTTTTCAGTTTCTTAACAATCGGCATGACCTTTATGAATTGACAATAATAAATGTAATCAGGTGTATAATAATTGACCTAACCAGTATTGATAGTGCTATAAACATTATTGGTATTATTATAGTGATGGGTGCGATCCAATAAATGAATATGTAATGATAAAAATAAAAATCTAAAAAGGTGTAGTCACGAAATTGCGGTACGATTTGTAAGCAGTGTATTAATATTATATGTTGTTCTGAAGAAACTTCTGTTTATTGTACCGGTGTACCGTGGGTCTGCAAAGTCTCCGACGAGTCACATAAAAATAATAGGCTTTGTGATTGTCGTAAGCGCATTGCTACAATATCCTATATCTTTGAATGTGTATGATGTTCATCTCAGTAGCACTTTCTCAACGATTGCTGGGCCACGGTTGCCGAGATGCGTGCGTGTTGCACGTGATTGTTTTAATCAATTTCAACCAGTATACTTCTGGCTTTATTATGTACTTAAAAATCAAATTCTATATATTCATACGGAGTTTTTGGTTTGAAAATAGTAAAATAGACTGTATTAAAAGCTTGTGACGGTACTTAATCTGTCCGTAAATGAAATAGAAGAATTACCTATATCTAGTAAACTATGTATGACAAAGTTAAGTGAATGAAAGCTTTCGTTCAATGCTAAGATCTATCGTACGAAATCTAGTACATGTCCCATTGATACCAACATAGTTGGCTATTTAATGTTTTGATGTTTTGCGCCTGTGGGTAGTAAAACATGTTTTATGACCAACACCAGCTCACAATAGTATTGAGAGGCGTTTTCAGACTTTTAAAAGGGACACAGCACTACCAACTATGAAAAGCTCGTCACCTTTGTTCGACGCCAATACTAAAACATAGAAAGTCTTTCATGTTGCACTTTTACTACATTTATTCATAAGGCCTGTTGAGAATTTAAGAGGCCGTCACGTCATGCACTTTGCATTATAATATAATATTACCATAAATGATTATAGTCATGGTAGCTGAGTGGCTAAGGAATTTTCGTCTAATTCCAATAATGTAGGTTCGAATTTTACTGAACTACTTAGTACCCACTTATAAGGTTATGTGAATGTTGTTACAATTACTATGTGCTGAACGCAACCAATGTTAGGCGCTTGAATGATAATTTTTTGATGATTTCTTTTATGAAAATATCATGAGTAAAACCATCGTGGTGACCGAAGTGTAAAACCAATATATTACACATATTGTAATAATTATTATGTAATATAATAAATTCATATTAAATGACGTTTGATTAATATGACTAGTAGGATATTCCTTACTTTGACCAATGACCAGGTTATGAGGATGTGATAATACTGGATTTCAACTGAAATTTAAATATGTAACATGCACGAGTATTGTTTGCAACATGTTATGGTGAGTTTGCTCTTTAAAATTACGTCAGATGAGGATAAGCAGAGTTCTTTATGGTCAGTGAATCATTATAGGTCAAATCGTGTCGTTGACAATTTAATGTATGTTAAGTCACTATGCCACATGCAAAAAAAGTATCGTTCAAAATATTGAAACATTACATATTGTTGTGGATTTGTGTGGGATATTTTTTAAGCTGTGACTATTGTGCGTGGTCAGTACAACGTATGTGACATCAAACAATAGTAACGTGGATAATTGTTACCGCGAAATACTCAATACCTGATGTGTTTTCATCACGGGGTTTCCCTAAATGAATTTCTATTACCTTAATATCCTTATTTAGTTCAATTAAATAATAACCATAACATAAAAGTGATGAATAATGTTCAATGAATTAAAATTGCATCAAGTCTATGAATTAACTGAAATAAATCCATCATGGATATTTGAAACGTTCATTGATTAACTTACAAGGACTTATTACCATAGTCACAGTTGCGTAATGAAACATTAGCCTTAAATACTGAATATTCCGTTTGACTGTTTTTTTAATTCTGTAATTAATGCTAGTGAAGGTTGTCGTTATTAGGCGCGAACCATAATAATTACAATAACTTTAAGTTAAGAAAACGTAATTAAAAAAATAATAATTATTTATATTCACCTTTAAGCTAATAAGCCGTTAAGCACTCCGAGTACGGTAAATAGCTAAATAAACAATCGGCAGATTAACACATTGTACATCCCCAATCTAGGCAAATTATTCTTGTATTATGGGTAATAAACGATGGACCACTCTTTGACTAAACCCAGGCTCGCCGACCAAAGCAAATATCAGAAAGTTCGTTTCCGATATTTACTATGCTTGGAATTGAACTCGGAGCTTCTGTGTTGTAGTAAAGGAGGTAATAGCTTAGCCGACTCAACCGCAGAAGTAGTGATAAACGGAACTGTTTTTATAGTTAAGCCGTTCTAAGAAGTCTCATTTGAAGTTATAAAAATAAATTCTGACGAACTAACTTTGTAATAGTATAAAAAATAAAACCAAAATGAAATATCATAATTAGCTTATTTCTTTAGAAACGTAACACATGACAATGTCATGTTTATCAATACGTTTTTTTCTTAAATATTAGTGACTTGACTTCAGAGTAATGTATAATCGAAACGAATAAACATAAATTGTAATTACTCGTAAATCTTATACTAATATATAAAGCTGAATAAACAGTTTGTTTGTTTAAACGCGCTAATCTCAGGTCTGATTTGAAAAATTCTTTCAGTGTTAGATAGCCCATTTATTGAGGAAGGTTATAGGTTATATATTATCACGCCAAGACAAATTAGTGTTTCAAAATCGGGGGGGGCTTTGAAAACAAATTCCACGCGGACGGCGTCACGTACACCGCTAGTTAAGTATATTATCTAAATTTTAAGGATTACAAGAGTCCAATTTTTAATAGTATCATCATCGACAGTACACGAAACTACAAAATCAGTTTGATATAGTTGTAACTTTATATTGCTGATCTATAAATTTATGTATGGCATGCATGACGATTTCGATTTGTTTCGAAGAAGAACGCGTTTGATCGATTGCCGGCGGCCGCAATGTTTTTCATACACACACGAATCCGCCTTGGCGGCTACTTTGCGTACCAAACACTCCCAAAAGAGATCACGGATTGAGATCGCTGCATCCATTTGTGCAAACAATGATCTACTATCTAAGTGATGTTTATCGATAAACGGTGCGATGTTCGCGGGTACACGGTATTTGTTACATCGATTTCTATCATGAATCTATTTTTTATTAGTTCAAATATGGGCCATATTTTTTAAATTTGTTAATTTTTTTCTAGCTAAATACGACAAAGCTTAGATGCAGCTAAGTCTGGGAACTAAGAAAATGCGAACGAGCTCGCAGGTAACCTCTAAAAAGTAATCAAAGTAATAAGCTAAAATCCCCTAAAACGAAACATACCCTGAGTAAAAATTGAGTCAAGAGAGGAAGAATTTAAAACGTTCTATATTAATAATTAATTTATTAGAAAGCAAAATTATCTAAATATTTGAAGTAAAACCATAGACTGCTTTCGAGCTTTTGCGGACCCTAAGACACTGAAGCTGAAGTTTTATATCTTACGCTAATATATAAAGCTGAAGAGTTTATTTGTTTGTTTGCTTGAACGTGCTAATCTCAGGGACTACTGGTTTGATTTGGAAATATTTTTAAGGGCATTTATCGAGGAAGGCTATATATCATCACGCTAAGACCTATAGGAGAGGAGCACCAATGAAGAATGTTTCAAAATCGGGGTTTTTTTTAACTTGCTTTTTTTAACTATTCCACGCGGACGAAGTCGCAGACAGAAGCTAGTTAAATATAAAAACTACTTAGAAAATATGAACTGCTAAAAATGAAGTATGTTATAATTGGACATATAGTCTAATTACAGAATATTTTTTCCCAGGGGGCCTAAAGCGGACACTTTTGCAGATTCATATTAAGAATATGACAAATATAAAAATAAAGTGGAATTTTATGTTAATTTTAAATCTACCAATATATATAGACGTGGCTATTTCACTAAGTTAGTATCTTCCAAAAGCGGCAGCTTTAGACTTCCAGATCACTAGAGCGGGCAGAGGGAAGCTTCACTAAAAGCCTGGTTGCATATCAGGTTAGATGGCAATACCTATTCGTTGTACGAAGTATGAACTAGCCTCCTGATCACGGGTAGGTACGGGTAGCATCAGTTCCTTGCTTTCTTTTTTTTGAAGAAACTCTTTGCTGATAGACCCCACAGATCTAGAGTTTCATCTGCAAACGACACAGACATGTAACCTATAATAAGGTCCTTTATTTGCGTCGTTCGAGAACTGCAGGTTTTATTTAAATAGTTCATTAAAAAATCTATAAATTTAACTCTTAATGAATTGATACTAAAAACGTGTTTGTTTACACGCATGTTTTTGAGAACTAATGGTAAACTTTCTTGGATCTATCGTAAATACTAATTAGTATTAATATTTACTACATTCCAAACATTATAATACAATAGGAAATCTTGTGAGTCCATAGTAGTTCACGTAATGAAAGGTTCCATCGAGTGACAAATATTCACTGTTTTCATAATTTTGTCGCAGAACCGTAAAAAAGTATTTAATCCAAAACACCACATACATAAAATTATAATAATTACGGTACAATAACAAAAAATCATGACTTCTCAAATGTTGACATAATAAAGAAAAATAAACTACCCGCAATACAAAAATATTGTTTACATGTCCGTCTTAAATTTTGTTACTTAATATGAACAAGTTACCTGATTTAAACTTTTTACGTTTATAGTATAAGAAAAATTAACACACACCAGTTAAAAAGACATCCATGAACAACGCATTGATGTAGCTTCTTTGGGCAAGTCCATGTTCATTCGAACAAGAATATCCCGTTTAGCGAAAAGTTCGGGAGCGACATGAGAATAAACCGAACTGATTTGACACTGGCCAAAAAATCACATGAGAACTTTCAACACAAATGGAACACAATTTGAAATTAATTCAAATTCCGAATCACCATTGAGTATTCGCACGATTGTTGTTATCGACGTGTGCCGGTTGAACAGCGTGTGTCACCGAGGTGGTGCGAGCAGCGAGTGTGCGAGACCGGCGCGCGGGCAGCCTCCGCTCATTGAATGGGCACCGAAACGCGGGACCGTACATGAAATAGCCGGTCAAACTATGCGAAAACCCTTGCCCGCCCGCCGGAAACAGCACTTCGACCCTCGCGGAGACTTCCTCCCTACGAAAACTTTATTTCAATTTTCCAACGCACTCACGCCCGTCTGATTCATTCTTTGTCAATTTCTTATTCTGGCAATATTTTAGGTTTCAATTAATTAATTGATTGCATAATTCATTGTAACATAAGGTTAATTGTGAAATAATTGATTATAGTTTTCTGATTCAATTTTAATTTAATGTTCATGTAATCGTTACTGTATGATACACAATAAACAAGCATTTGATGTATGACTAAAATTTCGAGTGGCATTCGTCTCCTTGCCATTCGCTTTCCCTGTCTTGTGCAAGTGAATATTATTCGGTTGGAGTTGTGCGCTGATTCATCGATGAGTCTATCCTATGACTTTTTATCGGGCGTTAGCAGGGCGCACCAGTGGCACGTGTGTTGTAAGTACATCACTAATATAATCAAAGCGGATTATACACTAGATACTGGAGCGACAAGTATCAATATTTTTTGTTAGTCTATGATAATACATTTTTTATTCTATATTACACTTTTAATAATGACATAATTTGTGGGCAAATATAATCGATCGGTTAATTTACGGCCTCTTGACAGCTGACGCTAAAAGGAACAATACATATTTATGATTAGTCAAACCATACAATTATATCCGGAGATTAGCTGTAATGCTAAGAGAGCCAATTCGAATATGACAAACTCGGCGCTAGATAATTAGTCCGGCAAATGGACCACCACCAAAGATGGTTAAAGGAAAGGCGTCTCAAACGAAAGCTTCCTTTAAAATCCAACATTAATTTACTATAGATGTTAATGAGCTTATGTAAATGACACCTAGATTTAGATGTTGTTTAATTTATAAACAACTTTCATTTTCTATTTTTTTTGCGCCAAGCGACGAGTCATCTTGGGAGTAAATACACAAAGTCTAAGGACTAAACAAGAAAGCAAACTTGCCCTGAAAAAAATATAAAGTCCTGTCTGGGAAACTTTTCTCTTTAAACTGTCTTGTGACATAGCTATAAAAATACAATACATTAGACCTTATCCACTGGATATTTGGGTACGGCCGCGTATAGGATCTTTACAGCATGTGGTTTGTGGTGTGGTTGTTTGAATGCGCATCTCGTGTGTTTACATTGACACGTTTTTTGTTCAGCGGCTAACAAGGCGATGCCATTGTGCTCAAATGCTTAGTGATACTGTCAATAAAGGATTATTATGTTCACGGTATATTACTTCTCATATTTGTTTTTTGTATACTTTTTCTATCAAATGATCATGTCAACAAAATAAAATGTATAATAATTTCGAATTATAACTAGATCCTTCCCGTGGCTTCCTCTGCGTTTACTTCGTGTCTGTACTCTGCGTAATCTATTTGATTTATTTTTATTTGTGTTTGCTATTATTAATCCAAACACTAACATTCAAACTGTGTATTTGCATTTTAGTTGGATTGAATATTTAATTCTTTATATTATCTGTTATGAACTTTAAACTGTCCAAATTGTTTGAATGAAATCTAAAAGTAAAAAAAAGTTTACGTCATCCGTGAAACACCAAACATAGTGTGATTTACGCATCTAGTGCTGTAATAAAGGCAGACGTAAACGGAATCACGACAAAACAATTAACCGGCGAGGAAACAATACATTTTTTATGACCATTCAGAGGAGATTCCCAGGCTTAATATAGTGATATAATGTCATGGCTTTCATCAATGTACCGTTTTTTTTATGAAAATGAGTTTACAATTAGACGGAGGCTTTTCCGGCAGTTTGTGTCACCCATGAGTCATGGATTTTCCGAATTTTCGCAAGCGATCCGGGTAGAGAAGCGCTGAAAACCTATAAATGCGGCGGGCGGTGTCGCGTCACATAGTGAATCCGTTATTACTCATCCCCATAGAAAGTGTACGTTAGATGTTCACGCCTTTAGGCGATTAGTCATTCATTAAATATTGAATAAATTTGGCGCCACGCACATAATACCAATGCTGTTAGTAAAAACGCCGATTTAAATCCATTGACAGCTTCTATCGTTAAGTGGCCTAATTGTTGATCCGCGTATTTTACTGAAACGCAGAGATTCGATTTCTAATAGGGTACCATTTCTAAACGAAATTGTCGTTGTTTGCTCTGGTCTGGGTTACTGTGATCACCCCCAGCGTTGCCATTGTGTTGGTGTATTACCTAAAACACGAGTGTAGCTAGGGAATATATTTCAGTCGCGTGTGTACTAGGTTGCAAAAAGTACAAACAGATATTTATTCTATCAAACTTTTCATTACAGGTGTCTGAGTTTCATGGACGAGTAATCAATAGTTGCACATTGAAGATCATATATAGTATTTGGGTAAGTCCAAAAGAATCAAGGGCATAATATTAATATTTTTAACCTTAAAACTTTTGTTGCAGACTGAGAAACAAGTGTGCCCTTCAGTTTTGCGTGCCTAGTAGCCACTACTCCTAGCTCCTACTTACAATGCTGAATTCAGTATAAAAGTTAACCCCGATAAAATCGTGAAATAGATATTATGGTTACTAAATTTCCTCAGAATATGCTTAGCAATTTTTCTTTAAACATAATTTAAGGTAAACAGTTAGCTTCCGCACCAAAGCCGCCTAGGTAATGCCAATATCGAATGGTTTTGTTTACGAGCCACAATATAAATCACTGCTTTTGTATACAACACTAGAGCCTATGAACGTAAACTTAACCCCTTTTATACCACAGAACAGAGTATACACTCGCAAAACAGATAGATTTTACCGGTGGTACTGTTTTCTCAAGCAAATGTTACTACTCTGTGGTTTTCAAAACTGAATAAGGCAATTTAGTATGTGCAATGTATGTTCTGCTTATAATCTATGCGGTCAAGAGGTAAGGGTTAACTTTGAGTATAATTTAAAAGCAATGCGAGGTCATTGCGGTTAGCTGTAGTATAGTACATCTGATGATTATTTCCTCATTTACCTTTTGGTCTTTTCATTCATGTTAGGCAGAATGACGTAATTGTGCTATGATGTACTTCGATTTGTCACAATTTTTGATTATCAATTTTACTATAATATATAATAAAATTGTACAGGTCGAATTTCTGTGCAGTAAAAAAATGCAAAAAATATAATAATTTAGACTTTTCGTTTCTGTTTGTCTGTCTGTTTGTACTAGCTAATCTCCGAAACGATTGGACTGATTTAAATGAAATTTTGTATGGTGTTAGCTTATATTCCTGGTCAACATATAAGATACTTTTGATCCCGAAAAATTAAAGAGTTCCCGTGGGATAGTCAAAAAACTTTCCACGCGGACGTAGTCGCGGGCAAAAGCTAGTTTGCTATTATTTTGGATGAGAGTTAAAAAGTTATAAAAAAGTTAATAAGTAATAATTCTTTATGAATATTAAATAGACTAGATTAGTGATATTTCTTTAAATATTTTGAATAAGTAAACAAATTTGAAGCGATTATGAATGTTAAAGGCTTTATTCTATGGTCACGCTAATGACAGATATAATATTAGCAAATCATTTCTCTAAGAAACGACGTACGCAAGTTTACGTACTCCATTTAATCAATAATTTATATAAGCTATTACTAACATTATTGTTGACACCTTATGATTGTGACACAGTCAAACTATGAAAGCGAAATGCCCGAATGATTAAGATACTATTTTCATATAAACACGTCATGAATGATAATAATGAATTAGATCATCTACCTTAAGTGTTAGGATAACAGATATAATTCCAGATTACATCTTATCATTCCTATAATTTGATTTCTTACATCACCGCTTTCACTGAGAACGTTAGTTGAAATCTATTAATAGTAATGATTTTTAATTTAAATTGATAAAAATGATAAGAAACTATCTGATATAATTTTCTGTAAATGACTTAAAAACATACGCCAAATATCGCGTGGATGAAAGAAGCTAGGAAGGAAACTTCAGACTTCAAAGGAAGGCCTGGGTTGTGTTTATTAAATAATAATTAATGTCAAAATAAATACTAGAAAATGATTCATAGATATCTATTATTAGACATGCCGTTGAACTTACATTATTTTTTCCTGTCCAGTAAGCTTATTATGTATTTAACCTAAGATTACGGTATGGCTTAATTATTACATAATTAATCATTGTAATCGATGATTTAATTTATAAAAAAATAAACTTACTATATCTGAGAGTTGTAGGCGATTTCCTCATTGAGGAACATCCACTGCAGCAGCAGGTGCACAATGTATTTTCTTCAAACATTTTAAAAAAATAATAAATAACTTGTATCACAGAAATATCTTTGGCATATAACTGTCACAGAAAAGTCCACTGTCCTTATTTAATTCAATAACTATTTTACACTACGCACGTATTGAATAAATTAAATCGCGATTTAAGATAGGTTATTGTACTTGAATGTCTATGATCTCGCAGGACACGCCGTGCGCGTGCGGTTACGTTCAGTTCGCCGCTTTACGTGTAATGTGTATCCTGAATGTAATTCGTGGGCTTTTATGTGGCCGGCCGGCGCTCCTGTGATAAAGGGTGCAAAAAACAGATTGTTTGCATTAGAGGGCCCGCCGGCGTCAGTACGTCACTGATGCGACGTTGCGGGCCCGAATCGCGTAAACCGAGCACATGCTCTTACGCAACGCACTGTTCAAACAAATACATGTGTTTCAGAACCGGATCCTGGTGGTATGTGAAAATTCAATCCCTGGGCGTGCTACGCAAAATTCTTCACGTATAGCCGTTTGCAATTTAAAGAGGTATGTGGTGATCGTTGTAGGTGCTACGCGTTTGAAAGAAACGAGAACTTATTTATTAAACACGAATTAATTAGAAAATTAGACTAATCTTGTTACTTATTCATTTTAGATTATTTGTTACCAATAAAGTTATAAATTATAACACTTGCTTCTATAGTTTATATTTTTGAAAATAAATATTTAATTTGCGATTTTGTTATTTTTTTATACCAGGCTATATTTTATATTTGTCTATTAATAATTAATATATATTTTTATAATGTACGTATATTAAAAACGTTACATATTGTAAAACGACAAATACTCGATACAAAACATTTTTTAGATATTATGGTTAAAACCATTTTAAGATTACGAAAATATCAAATTTAAAATTTCATACATAGTTACAGTAAAATACGTTGAATTTAATAACATTATGCTTTTAAAATCGTAAAGAGTATTTATATTTTTCAACTATATAATAACTTACAAAAGTCAACGAACTTACTAAAATTGATTTCTATGAGATATGTTGATAGATTTTGAAATATTTCCGGTGACACGTTTTCTGGGGTTCAGTAGCCAAATGAGAAAATCCAAACAGTTTGCGTTCATCATCTCTTCGGAACCCTCAAAGTGCGTGCGGCTTTCTGTGGTTCATTAAAAAACATTATATCAAAATTAAAAAATATATAAAAACTGAATTTAGCAGAAGAATTTTAAAATTTAAATCTCTCAATTTGCACAGCCATTATAACTTCAGCGCGGGTTGTCCCCTCATCCCGCCTCCGTCAGAGTCCGCCTCTCGACCTAAATCCCGAAATGGTCCCGTTCGATTGGTCGCCCAGAATAATCTCGTCGCCTATTACATACCACCGTTTTAACTTCACTCCTGGCCCGTTCCTATAGCTTATCTACCATTCATTTGCCTTACTATCGGTGAAAATTTGTCATAAGCTAAATATGCTACACAAGTAATGTCAAAATTCAGTCGATGCTCTTTGGTAAGGCAAATAAACGACTAGTGCCATATAGGAACTGGCCATACATGTTTCGGAACTGGTCGAGCTTTTGCCACCGATTTATTGCAAATAACACTTTCAACTAAACAACATAATTATTTAAGGCAAACAATATTATATTAAAATGATTGTTTATGAAGACTTCAATTTTGTTTCACTAAACTCTAACCATGGAGGTATAGACGTTTATATGATCTAAGAGTCTAACATTCTGCTTATATTTAAGTTTTACTTTGTTTAATTTTGCATATATTATCTAAAAGAATAACAGAAATAATTTAGTAAAGTGTTATATACAGTTCGATTATGTCCATTTGGCTTTTTTCACAGGGGTGACCCGTGGCTCACAAATACTTTGTCACGGCCATTCTTCTCATAAACTACAAAGTCTTTAAGAATATGTTTTTTGTAAAAAAGTTGTATTCTATAATGGGCTTATATAGATAATGACAAGACAATGGTACACACACACACACACACACACATATATATATATACATATATATATATATATATATGTATATATATATGTATATATATATATATATAATATTTATAATATATATTTGCGATGGCCGCTATATAGTGAAACTAAAATATGAAATATTTTGAACCATATTTTATGCAAATTAATTGCTTGATTCACTTAAATTTATATTTAAAGAAATTGGTGTAGCAGTCGTGTGGGGTATAATTAGTCATGTTTAAAAATTATTACTAGGTTTCTTGATGACTTTTTTAATTTTATAATCAGCATTTGTAATTAATTACCGTTACCGACCGTTAGTTTTAAAATAAAGTTCATAATAAACACATTTCTAACCAATCTTTTGTATGATTATGGTTTAATGAATATCTTTATACTTTGTTTTAAAACTTTTCTGTATAGTCATTTCATTGCAAAGTAAATAATGCACCATATAAAGCTTTTCCATGAAGCTGGAATACTTTCATACTTGCGCTAATATAAAATTTCCCAAATGATACATAAGGACAGCAATTCATCGAAATATATGTATGATTTAAAATATTTTCCATTCAGATTCATAGAATTATTTATAGATTAACCGCATTTATTAATATATCAATACGTAATTGTGACGTCGAGGAAAACTATTTTATGAATTAAATTGTAATGTAATTGGTTATTCTCAGATTACGTTTTACTCCCGCAGATACTATTCATACACACAGCACACATAAAAATAATTTCACCTAAATCCTGGAATCCAATTGCAGCGTCATCTACCTGGTACAAATTTGAATTTAAACCACCCCGGGACCCACTTGAATACACACAAAAATAATTCATTTAAATAAGACATATGAACATGTTTAGTTTAAATGCAGTTACTATTGCTAAAATCTGCCAAAGTCTGGAGAAGATCATAACAATTGGGCTAGACTGATGTTTTTTTATGATAATATGATGAATATCATATTTTAATACTTATTATCCTATTCCGGAAGAAGACAGTTCTAAAAACATTTTACAGTTTATAACTGTAAAATATTTTAGAAACAGGAGTTGGGTAAGATATTTTTAATTACAGCTAAATATGTCAGAAAAATATTACGTGCATTAAGAACTTTAGAGGGAACTTCCCGCCGAAGTTTTCCTCTTGTTCTTAGATATGAGATCATTTAAGACGGGCGTCATAAAAATTCTTCGACGCCAACCACGCATTGATGATTCCTCTGGTGTTGCAAATGCCTATAGGCGGTATGTGCTTTCAATAGATTTTTTTTCAAGAACGTTTCTGTTGCCTAGTTTATGCTTTATAAATGAGCTCCTAGTAAACATTTTCGCAATACTTTGCGATTTCACTAAACGGGCACATTACGGGCGTTTTCACTAAATTACGAGTCGCTGTCAAACTGGGAAATCCTCTGAAAATGCCAATGTTCGTAAACTTCCATGGACTTTTGCCCTATTTAACTGTTTTTGGCAGTTATTATAACATAGAAATACATACATATAAAAAACACAATAAAATTTATAGTTACACAGTCTCTTTTTGGCCTTGACTTATAAAATGACTGTGAATTACTGAAACCATACCGGGTTTATTTTTGACCTCAAGCAGTGTAGATTTCTAAGAATTTTATTGCGTCACGAAATCTGTCTTTTAACAAGCTTGTGTACGAGATAAAGCATACATTTCTTGTATTTCTTTCTCGGATAAGCCGTACACAGCAGTTACCTTTGCTGAATTGCATTATGAATTTGCTAAATATCAAGGTCAAAGACACCTTAAGGTAGCATAGACACCAGTCAGAATCACACGTTACGGAAATTGCGCGGACGGAGGAGAATGAAATGTTGCACACTTATATTTTATATAAAGAAGGAGTGCAGAATGCTGCACTATGCTACATGCGTCCCACTGCTTTGTTAAGATTTCCTCATTTTAAGTAATCAGACGCTTACCTAATAAGGTGGATCAGCTGGTTTCCTATACCGGGTTCTCGACGTGTAAGGTGCTTCACAGTTTGCTTCACTTAACAATATGTAATATAGTAAATAATAGATAACTAGGCTAAAATGTTAGCCTAAGCAATGTAATCTCCTTGACTATGGCTCGATGTCATGTCATTGGAATTATACACAACTGCCACTAAGCTACCACGATTTCGGATTCTTCTCCCTTGGAAACTATTTCATCTATTGGAGTGAAAGTATCGTCGTTTACTCTCGCAATTACATAATTAAAGATTTAAATTTTTGTGATAATCTTGTCGTTTTTAAACCTATCGAGAAGCAACAAATAGTCATCCGTAGAAAGTCATATTTCTATTTTTTTTATGGAAAGAAAATTTTTCGACTACGACACGTAGCACCTGAAGTTGTTAACGATCATAAGATGTTCAGTGATAGTTTAAGAAAATGCATACTAAAATTTATGCCAAGTCACTGGCACATCCTATTCTTACGGATGGGTTGAAAAAATGTATTGTTGTTCTATATCATTGTTTCGGCAACAGGAAATCCTATTAGATTCTTTTGTTCATCTGTCCGTTTTTAGTGCGGCAGACATTGTAGGGCAATGAATGAAGTTGAAATATTTTCACTTCGAATAGGGTTCTTGACGTTGATAGTCAAATCCGACAAATTTATCCGTACAGAAATGGGAAAATTATACAATTTGCGGCCTGTCGTAAGAGGCGACAAAACAACCCAGAGCCAACCCAGAGCAGAGAGATATTTGTTTTAATTAGTATTTTTTATTTAATAGATTGACATTCAAAGTCGTAAAATAGTGTCACCCATTATTTTTTTAAGTTTACCGGGATTTTTTTTAAAAGTAATAAAAATACAAGTTTGAACAATATCCCTTGTGTAGTTTTTCAGATATGAAGTTTTTCAATTAAATTATTTCTGTACTTACTTGCTTATTACTTACGATGTTACGTTTCGCTTTCAGTGGTTCCATATATAAATGACGAAAACAGTGGACATCCGTCACGTGGAAGGCAGTGAGTTTGCCCCATTTTGTTATACGGGTAAGGTTCGTATTTGATCTTTATATCACCTATTGTTATGTGATGATGTGATCAAGTATAAAACACACCCACGTAGAAGGCATTTTTCATATGACTTCGAAGTACTCAACGAATAAGTTGATAGTGATAACATTGAAAGTTAGTTTCGATAAGGGACTTCCTCTTACCTTAGAACCTAACAGTGGTAAAGTGAATCAAGACTTCTGAAAAATCCTCATTAGGTCATAGAAAGGTATTCTCGAAAGGTTCGCAGACTCTTGAATTCCGATCTCAACAGATTGGCTTATGATTTACAGACGTTTGCCTCCGATGACTAACTGCATGATATTAGAAGGATTGTTCTGAGAATGCCTCAGACAGGTAGGTATCTTTCATTTTTAAAAGGAAATACCAAATTATATTAAAATCGCTCTACTCAATTTAGTATGGTATAGTAACGATTATCGTATTCGTAGGCTTTCAAGGTAATAAAAAGATTTTAAGGTTCTTAAAGAAGCCTAAAAAGTTACTCTAACTGAATATTTATGTAACTAATAAGCGATTTTTAAGTCAAGATTAAAGTTGTTCAGTTTTCCTTAAAAAAAATGTAATATACAAACTCCAATGGCTCCCCTCACATATAGGAACCAAATGAAATGACGAAGTCGATAGGTTCGCTAAAGAAAGACGCTATAAGTGTTGGAATAAACTTTCAATGTGTACCCTTTTCTTCGGAACTCTTGCCTGTTCTGAAAAAGAAGTCTATGGATATGTGGTTAAAATATTTTGAAGTAAATTCTGTTGATAAAGATATATGATACAAAGCTTTGCAAAATAAGCTTCCAAACAATCCATGGTATTAGGACACACATTTTTCCCGAGAAATTATGGTTCCAGCTTTTAGGATAAGGTATGGCCACATATCAGTTAATAAGTTTTATCACATGATAGGGCATAGATCTACCCCTCTTTGTAAGCACTGTAAGAAAGTAGAGGACCTCCTGCAGATTGTTCTGAAATGTGGCCAAACAAGTGGAGGAATAAATATTATTCTAAGCATCGTTTAAGCAGGGAGGCGGGATTATTATTTAAGTTCCTAACTAAAATATTTAAAACAGTGATAGTTACAGTTAAGTTTAAAATTATACTTCAGTTTATTAATATATTAAAAAATGTAAATTTGCCATCATGTAGAAACGAAAAATTTCAATAAAAATTATAAAAATCTGTAATATGAAACCATGGTAGCTTATTGGTTAAAGTGTTTACTTGCATTTCAAAGGACGCGGATTCCAATCCTGACTATAAAAATGGAGCGCTTAGGCCGTATTCCTACCTATAAGATGCATATTGATACCATTACCATATGCTGATGGTGAAGGAAAAAATCGTAATGAAATAGACTTTTAAAGATAACGATATGTTTGACCTGCCAAACCTTTTTGGACAAGTGCGACGGGTATACCATCTATTCTTTTTAATAATGGGGAGGCGCGAGCCTAGCAGTGATACATTTATGGGTGGTTGTCATAAACCGTAATCAACATTATTTCCAGAACATTTTCTTCCAAAAAAGCGTAACAATTAGCAAGATAAATAGTGTTCCGAAATGTTGATATCCAATTGGGTTCATGTGGAACTTCTAGTCTTTTGTTTCTCCTTCGTACCACACGAGTTGTATTTCGCTTTAATGACTTGACCACATTGGTAAATTTAATTGAGATAAAAAAATATAACAACCAAAATTATTAAAACTTCTCAACAATGTTATATTTTCACATTGAAGCAACAGCTGTTCTATTGTTTTTTTTTATTTAATCATCGTATACATTTCCAATGTAATCGATGATGGCATTGTCACGTTATAAAAATCATGGGATTTCCTTTGATGTTTTATACTCATGGCAGTATGAGTTGGGAACAAAGCACGTGTTAAGAACTTTGTTATAACTATAGTAAGTAATCTTAAACTTAATTAGTTTTAGTGCGCTTCTCACGGCATATCTCTGTTTTTGTTATTTGACTAAAGAAACCTAACAAAATCCTGTGATCGAGAGTGACCTATATATCAAGATCTACATTTTACCAAGGTATATATTTTATCTATATAGCTAGACACATAAATAAAATTGAAATGTCTGTTTGTAATGTCAAGATAAATCTTTTTACTAAATGCATATGAAAGTATATAAAAACTTATTTTTGTTTGTCTGTCTGGATGTTCCGGCTAATCTCTGAAACGGCTAGATCGATTTAGACGGGACCTTCACTGGCAGATAATTGATGTTATAAGGAATAACTTAGGCTAATTTATTAAGTTTCGCGAAAGAAATCCACGTGCACGAGGTGCGGGCACAGCTAGCGAAAAATAAAATAAATGAAAGTGTATTTTTACTTTAACAACAACAATATATTTTTCAATTTTTATCCCTATACGTTAAAAGTTAGAGCGGGGTAACATCTTTAATGTTAGGAATAACTCCTCACGTATTATTTTTCTAACGATAGCCTAAACGCAAATGTAATACTGAAAGAAAAAAACATTTTTCAGATTTATCAGGGCTTCTCATATTTCTTTGCAATTACACTACATTGGTATGTAGTGATCTATAAAGACTAAACGTTCTTGGAGTTCATCCATATATATCTTATAACATACCTTGCTTCACTTGGGATTCTATACTAATATTATAATAATGCGTTTGGATGTTCGGGACAATTCTCGGTACTGCTAATCCGATTTTGAAAGCTTTTTTTCCAGTAGAAAGCTACGTTATTCCCGAGTGACATAAGCTATATTTACCAATGACGTTTGTCCCGGGTGGATTGGCGTGTTCAATCGTCGGTTATCTCTTTTTTTTTAACCAAGTTCAAAAAGGAGGAGGTTCTCAATTTGTACGTATGTTTTTTTAAACTTATTAAGGGTATTTTTCAAGATGAAAATATTACCCCTTTATTCAGGACTAACTATTTATTTGGGGTCTAATAAATGGTTTTTTTATTAAAATGTTCCCAAAAGAAAACATTATTTAGTGCCTAGTCTTAAAGAAATAATTTTAATCAGCATTCTGGCTTCATATCGGTTAATTCGATGTGTAAATTTCATGATGTTTCCTACCAACGTCAGTAGATATAGTATAGGTATATTCATTAATGCTGAAAACTATCTATGTGTCTATTTATCTATCTGTCTATTTGCGAGAGAGTCACTATCGCTATCACGACTTTTTAAATTATACTCCCAATAAGTTAACCAACATAACGATATTGAACACCTCAGAAAAAACACTGTAAGGTTTTAATATGAGAAGATCAAAGTATATAATTTAATTGTATTCCAAGGATGTCGAGAACCGTGGGAGTGTCGCTCTTTATTCAAATCACGCACGCGTTCGGAGTGTAACAATGATTTATCGGAAAAACTTTCCAGTTTTTCCGGTAGTTATCAATTATCTAGATTATTAAGGCCGTCAGTATACATACGTTTACTATTATTAAATGTTTTAAAGAGAGAGACATTTTTATTCTCTGAAAGTATAATTTAGTAAAATAACACTTCCGCTCGGGTTACCTTTGATTTCATATGTTGAAAAGTACCTCTTTTTTTGGATAAAAATCGTCTAAGTTCTCATCTGTTATTAGAAGTGGAATTATACTAAATTCGATGTTAATCGGTATATTAATTATAGCCTAAAAAAGAAACAGCAAAAATCCAAATATAATGTGCTATGTTTATCTATACATTGTATGTGAAAATTATTATATTATATTAATTTAACAAGGCCATTTTTTTCGAGCGTCATTCTCATCAGAATGAAAATTTGTTTCGATTGTTACAGTGACTTGGACTATATATTCGTATAAACTGAATAGTACCTACCCTTTTGCCATGATTTTGAATGAAAAATGAAACTCACGAAAATTTAAGATACTGTTTTGTTTGATTAAATTTTCACTTAAATTCGTCCAGCCGTTACGAAGTTTATTTGAGATAAACTTAATAGCAGACTGATAGACAATAATTGTGAAATGGTCATTTATAATTAAATAAGGCAACTCATAAATGCCAGGTTTTACTAAAAAGTTTGTCATTTATTTTCATATCATAGGTGTTTAAATTTTATTTATTGTTACAGAATATGTACACTACGAACTCTTAAAATAATTCAGAAATATGTATATTATATTGTTAAAAGTATGCATGTGGCAGACCTTAGGTAAAAACTTTTCATATGGAAAATTTAAATAAATTGCTTCACAACTAATTTATACATACGTCGATATTTAAATGAGTCTTTGTCCATATGCTAATAGTGATAATTGTTTTGTAGTTGTGTTATCCTTTCATTTTTTTAAATTGGCCCAGTTTTATTGGTATCTCTCGTGATGGTTATTATGTGAAAACCATACGTATATTAAAATTTCATTCGTCCAATTAATTTCATTTGGTCAAATTTTACTTATCAATTAATAATATTTAGTGGCTTTGAACGTTGTTGGATGTTATCGCTATAATATATGATAACGGCTCAAAGCATTAGCAACACTTGCCACCCTACTTCAGTCACTATATCCATACTATGAGCATATCGGTACTTTAAAGAACTTCTTACTGTGCTTTCACGTATTTTTGTTGTTCGTATAATTTATTTCTAAATTACTTTAAAAACATAAAAACCGTGTAATTCTGAATATCATTCAGAATTTTCAGTTTTCTAAAAAATAGTTTCGATAATAATTTTATATAATTTTAAACTAAGAAAGACTTAAATAATTATTAATTGGAAAGTAAATAAAACTAAGTGATTACAAGTAAACCTAATTATAAATAAATTAATATAAAGTATGTAGCAAATCGCTGCTAGAGGGAAGCTGCGCAGAAGGAAGGCTGCGTTGCCATTTTATTTTATATGCAAATTGTATATCAACCGTCAATACTTCGGACTTTTATTAAACACTAGAGTTTACCCCGCGGCTGCGCCGCGGGTTAACCTCTAGTGCGTGTCTCTTGTTTATAAAGCAAGTGCTAAAGGTTATATTATACTACATTTTTTATGTATTTGCCCACGGAAGATTCACTTCATTTTATATCGCTAATTATACCATCCCCCGTCTATCTGTCAACAAAATAAATTACAAAACTTGACCAAAAAAAGGCTAAAATGGTCTAAATGACCAAAAGACCACAGTGACCAAATAGGCCAAAACGACCAAATAGGTCAAAATGACAAATGCAAAATGACCAATTAGGCCAAAATGACCAATTAGGCCAAAATGACCAAATAGGCCAAAATGACCAAATAGGCCAAAATAACCAAATAGGCCAAAATGACCAATTAGGCCAAAATGACCAAAAAGGCCAAAATGATCAAAAAGGCCAAAATGACCGAATAGGCCAAAGTGACCAAACAGGCCAAAGTGACCAAATAGGCCAAAATGACCAAATAGGCCAAAATGACCGAATAGGCCAAAATGACCAAATAGGCCAAAATGACCAAAAAGGAAAAATTACCAAATAGGCCAAAATGACCAAAAAGGCCAAAATGACCAAAAAGGCCAAAATGACCAAAAAGGCCAAAATGACCAAATAGGCCAAAATTACCAAAAAGGCCAAAATGAAAATTATCCCTTGTCCATCCTCAGTATTTAATTTACAAATGTGCCGAATTTCAGGCAAATCGGTCCAGTAGTTTTTCCGTAAAAGCATAACAAACAAACAGACAAATATCATTTATCCGGAAACTATCCATTTTTCGGGATAAAAGTATCCTATGTTCATCCTCGGTATCGAAAATATATATATACTGAGTTTCAGCCAAATCGGTCCAGTAGTTTTTACGTGAAAACGGAACAGACAGACAGACAGACAGACAGAGTTACTTTCGCATTTATAATATTAATAGGGATTACAAAAGTGACCTCAATCTAAAGTAAGAAATGAATTACTGTTTGTATTTTTTTCTATGTTATTAAGCTGCCCAATATTTTAAATTTAAGTTATCTATACATATAATAAAATTGTAGAGGTCAAATTTCTGTACAATGAAAAAAAAGCAAAAACCGAGTCAGGGGGATGTAAGAAGTTAAATAGAACTAATTTAGATTTTTTTTTCAAATTTTTTGTTTATCTGTTTGTCTGTCTGTTTGTACCGGCTAATCTCCGAAACGACTGGACCGATTTACATGAAATTTTGTATGGTGATAGCTTATATCCCTGGTCAACATATAGGATACTTTTGATCCCGAAAAGTTAAAGAGGTCCCGTGGGATAATTAAAAATCTATAATTACTTAAACAGCTTATAACAGACAATGTAATTTCGCTGCAACGTAACATAATAGAAGCAGAGATTTTGACAGGGTGTGGTGTCGGTGAGAGAATTTATTTATATATTAATACATAAAGCTCATAAGTTTGTTTCTTTGTTTGTTTGCTTGAACGCGCTAATCTCAGGAACTACTTACTGGTCTGATTTGATTTTTTTTTCTGTATTAGATAGCCCATTTATCGAGGAAAGTTATAGGCTATATACCATCACGCTAAGAGCAATAGGAGCGGAGCACCAATGAATGAATGTGTGTTTAAGTGGGTTCCTGGATGGTTCAGATTTGTAATTAGAACCGATAGGTGGCGCTGAGATCGGGTTCTAGAGTCCTCCTAATCACCGGGAGCGATTCTGGTGATTTTGTTTTTGTGTGTTTGAGTGCGTTCCCGGATGGTTTAGATGCGCAATTAGAACCGGTAGGTGGCGCTGAGATCGGGTTCTAGAATCCTCCTTGTCACCTGGACCGATTATGTTGAATTTGTTTTTGTGTCATGAAACAAAGTCTCTTGGGAATTCAGAAAATATGGCGGTACGAAGTTCGCCGGGTCAGCTAGTATTTTAACTAAACTTGGCAATAAATAATTTTGATTGCAAAGCGAAACAACAAATAAATATTGGTATATGCACTAATTTAACTGGTTTGAAAAGTACGTTTAATTAATTGTAATTTTTCCTAAATACACTCATCAATCATACGTATTCCGTTAAAGCATGTCCACTTACACATTACATTTATTAATCACTTTATAAACTTATCACTTGTAGATGCCATTTATCAGAACGTAATTGGGCATCATGGTTATCTAGCGAATGACATCATTGATGAAGAACGCCCACCTTTCACAAGCACGTTCATATTGTTGCGTATTGCGCGACTAAACGCTTATAGCTTACTTAAATCCATTAAGTACAATCAGTACCCGTTATACTAATATGTCTATATATCCACAGAAAATATAATATGAGGTAAATAAGTGTGAAAGTGAGTTCTTTTTGTTACTTCTACTTGATATAAAAGTATGTATAATATGTAATCCAATAGCATGCTTTTGCATTTTTTGCATGCATGCATTTGGGACAAATCCCAAGAAACAATATTAATGTTTCCTTACTTATGAAAGTGAATTATCGTTTCTTACGTATTTATATCGATGTATTTTTAATTATGAAAGCAGTTTTATTAAAAATATTCTAAAAGCATCGGTATTCTAAAGAGCCGGAAGGTGAATATAAATTAGTTTAATCTCTACTACAATAAATCTGTAAATGGTTTGAGTTTTTTAATTGCGATTAAAAATGTAAAAAAATTCGGGGAGAAAAATTCGGAGAAAGAGATTTTGAAAATGCATTTTTTCGAATTTTTCTATTCTATCTGTTAGAGCATCACGTGAAAACTACAGAATTTCAATGAAACACGATACAGAGTTAACTTATATCCCGGGTCGTAACTTAGGATACTTTTTATCCCACTAAATGATGTCGTTTCCGTGAAATAGACGAATTAGTAAAAAAGATGACGCTGCAGTCGCGATGTAGACAACCATCACTGTAATTCAGTGCCAAATACGTTGTCAGGTTACCCACATATCATTAATGACGTATTAGGTACTTCAAATCAGGTTGGCTGTGACTTATTTATGTTTTGCTGTGCAGTTGTCTACACTATATTGACTAAGTTAGAGAATATAACCTCCTTCAGCTAAATAAGTTTATTATCGTTGTTGGCGCACGGTTGACCAACGGACACGCTGGTCCAGCTGAACAACACTACACTCGCGCCGATGTGTATGCGCAATAATTTACTTCGAGAAATGCTCATAGTCTATGATTTGGCTCGTAGTTGTGGTTTATTTTTTTATATCATAATTTTATAAATATTCTCAAGTTCCTGTTTCCAACTAGATCTTTTAGTCCTCTTAATTTACTAAAGTTATTCCTGCTTCTTTGGCTACGTTCCACAAGAGATTCACAACGACCACATGACCCCAAATTGTCCCGTTCCACTTGCTTACGGGCGTTACAACAATAAACCCTAGTGGAGCGTTGATGTCATTAATGACGAAATACACAAATGTGGTTGGTTCATTTGAAAATCGCGCCTTTTTCAATGTCAATTGATAGAGAGAATTAATGCTCTGTGGTCAACACCCACTTCGACCCACCTCTTGACATAGGTCATTATGAACTCTCTGTGATCTAAAATAATGATGTCTATAATATGAAAAGCATCTAAACGTGCCGTATCTGTACATTGAAAGTAAAAAAAATAATGGGATAGACTATGTAAATGATGGAGAACATGATGCATTTTTTTAGATTTCTGTCTGTTTGTCGGTTTGTCTGTTTGTTAGGGATTCATGTAAAAACAACTGAGCCGATTTTGATGCAGTTTCTACTGATCGACAGGAAATTCTTAGAGTTAAAATCTGCATTACTTTTTGTCCCGGGAATTTGCAGGATTTTCCCGGGAGCGGTTTGTTGTTGTTC
Source organism: Dendrolimus punctatus (assembly GCA_012273795.1). NCBI lineage: Eukaryota > Metazoa > Arthropoda > Insecta > Lepidoptera > Lasiocampidae > Dendrolimus > Dendrolimus punctatus. Next base: position 14,862,567 of record CM022527.1, read on the forward strand.
GGGTGTATAGAAGTTAGCTTATACTGACATAGTTTTCACTAAAACAATAGCTAACATTAATTTTGAAGTGAAACTTATTTAAAATCGTTGTGATTTGAAACATGATGAAACGAAAATATAACACTAAAAAGAGATAATCACATAAATATATAGGACTGAGACTGGGAGAGATTGAGATAGAATACGCTATATTTAATAATTTAAACACTATGCTCATACAGATACAGTCAGAAATGTTTTGTCATTTTTAGTTAATACTTTAAACTTCATGTTTAAAGTATTTTGACGAAATTTGACGTCACGAAATTTAGAATCCCTCCCACCCCTTGTTTCACTTCTACTACGTGGGCAGCACTGACTGCACACACAATTTGTTTTAAAGCTGTGGTACTTTATGTCCCGGTTATCCCCCGAGAATTTCAAATCAAGCATGGATGAAGTCGCGGGCATACATTAGTTTAAAATACAAATATTGTTATTTCTAACATTCAGAAAGCGATAATGAAAAAGCTGACAAAATTTGTCTGATCTCTCTATCTCATCCGTTTTATCCCATCCCATTTATATCGCATCCTTTTTCTACTATCCTCTTAATCCTTCCACTCTATCTTATGCTAAAGGCTGACAACGCGTTCTGGTGTTGCAAACGTCTATAAGCGACGGTAACTGGCTGGGTCGTCTGCCTCTTGCCAGTCTCACAATAAAAGAAATCTCATCATCATCATCCGAGCGTTATATCCCGGTTGCGTTCGGAGCGTTCACTCCGACGCCCAGGATCCGCTACCCTACTTTTTCTACTCCACTTTGCGCGGTCTTCAGCATCCCCCGTTTTGAGACCATTTGTACGCATGCCATCTTTCTCTTCTCTTGGGCTTTCTCCTTCGACCGGGACCTGGCGGAGGCGGCATGGCTAGACATTTGTTCCGCATATAATGAGCCGGTCTCCGTAAAACGTGGCCGTACCAGCGTAAGCGACACTCTTGCAGTTTGTCTGCTATGTCGTAGACATAAGACTGCCACGGATGCGGGAGTTCCTGACACGGTCTTTCCGCGTCACTCCACACATCCAACGCAGCATATTCATCTCCGTGACACGCAGTTCTTATAATAAAAGAAATCTAACGAGTGTAAATAAAAATATACAAAACTAACATCTAAGGTTTGTTGATCACCGTATATCTACTAACACACGATAAAGCATGCCTAATGATTGTCTGTGTACAAATACACTAGTCGATCCTGTATTTCCGGTTCACCACTTGTTACGCAAAATTATTCTCAGCCATCAAATTCCATCGCATCTGCAATATCATCTGTCCACTGTAATCGATTCTTTCGCTTTGTTTTGTTTAATCAATTGTGATTTGAGAAAATGTTATTGTCTCTGATATTGATTTTTTTTTGCTTAGATGTTCTTTTGTTTATTTGTATTCATTTCGTATAATCATCACATTCAAATAATGATAATTTTGGATAGCATTTAATTGCGTAAAGCTAAAATGATTATTTAAGAGACAATATTGTTGACAAAATGTCAAGTCAAGTTTCCAACAGGATTTTTCAATATTGTAAATGCGGTATAGGATATAAATTCACAGTCATAAGTATACATTTTTCGTATTTAAATAAATATATAAGTCCTTTCTCCCGTAAATTGAAACTTTAAACGATGTCCTTCAATAATCACAATGTCGTTTAAATCAAATAGCCTTTCACCCCTTGATATAGAAAACCTGAACTCTTATTTAAATCTGTGTAATTTTTTATTAATTCATAACTATCCATATTATTTAATTAAGTATTTGTATTTTAGTAATTGTAATATTTATGTTAGTATATATTATGTATTTATGTATAAAGTGTATATGTTAAGTATGTACTGTAATACAAGAACAGTTTAGTAAGATATTTTAGCAAAAAACGATTTTATCGCTAAAGACCGATATCTCATCAAGACAATCTGTCGTGAAAATAAAGTATATGGGTAGTTTTGAAAAATTAGCATTTTTGTTTACAATAAAAACTGGTAATCGTTCTTCGCTACGGAACTTTTCCATGTGCGGGATACGTACGAACTAGCTGGTTTTTACTAATAATTAATTAATTTTTATGTATATAAGATGTTCCGATTCGAGAATACAGAAAGATATCCCAGCTATCCGATAAACTGGAAGTTAAGAGTCTTTTACACGGTAAATTCCCGAACACAATGAAGCTTTATTACACTGATGGTGTCAAACATAAATAATGCATTCAGATGTAATATAATACGCCGTTCAAACATCCGTCACTCAATTACTGCACTTATTTAAACAATGACGTACAACAACAGGTAGGATAAATAAATAGTTTTATTGTAGGCCGAGAAGTTTGCATGTGTGTATGTGTGTCTAATGTTTGGCACTTGTCGGGCAGTAGGGAACTCGTGAGGGTGAAACGAAGGTGAAGACGTTTTAGTAGAAGCAATTACGCGTAGCGTCCCTGAAAGAAAACGCATAAATGTTTTTGTAATGTATAATAATGTACTTAGGAAATACCATCACAATACAGTCTAATATAAACAATAATTTACTAGAAATTAGAATTTCTCAGGCGATCTCCCTTCTATAAATAAACTGGATTCGTATCCGACAGAATTTTTCTTATTATTCGTGATTTCAAAGTAAGCTACGTTCATCTCCATTATCGAATTGATATGAGCAGTAAACCCATTTTTTTCGAAATGTTGTTCCAAGTTTGTATATTAAGTTCGCAGATTACACATTTCATCCATACAATGCTTTGAATTCGGAGTAAAATAGCCGCGATCGTACACAAACAAAGAGATCGATGAAGAGACACCACGAAATGAATTTTATTTTTGTTCATTTGCCTATAAAATCCTAAAAACTTGCATTTATATCAATGGCGTAGCTTGCCTTAGACGAGCTCTTTGTCAAAATGTATTGTGGGCCCAAAGGAAGGGTTATATAAAGGAAACAAAAATGCTTGAATTGAATTAAAATAATTATATATTGATTATAAGTTATTACTTATACTTAGTGCTCTCAGGAGCTAAGTTAGACAAACAATTCTAATTAAAATATTTTACTCGCCTTTTTTTGGCAAAATTATTTATCAAATCCAACATGATGATTGGTGAAGATGATTTCAGATTTTCTAGATTTTCTGCCTCTATACACAATTATCACAAGTCTGATAACCGTTTCTAGTGGTCCAGCCGTTATTCCCAAAAATGTTATTAATCTATAAAGGATTGTAGACAGAACGTTAAGAATTTTTGCGTACAAATTTTCGGGGTCCCAGTAGCCTGATACGGCGGCCCCTATTATCTATGCTCCTTCAGTAATAGTAAATGGAACAGCAGAATTATCAATAGGAGTCTAATATTACTCCACTGCTATGCTTAGGGCGTTTAGATGTGGATGATGCATTTCAATTCGCTCACATAAAAGTATGGTTATCCGGTAGCGGGACTTTTACAGGTTAGAAGTACAGTCCATTAGCCCAGCCGTGGGCGGTGGGCGTCCCTGCTTGTCAATAATTACAATAACTCCGTTACACGTCACGTCATATTGTTTGTCAGAATTAATTGAAATACAATGCCATATGAAAGACTATTCAAAATTTTGTTTCTCATAAAGCGAGTACGAAACTAATACACTATTATTTCTGTAGAAATTTACTTCTTCAGACAATCCATGGCTACTGCTAGATATAGAACTCCCCAAGTTTGCTCCGCTTTCCTCATCTAGTCCCTGCTTTCGAACTTAGGGAGGTAGTCAGTCTACCGGGCTGGAGGACGTCCTAGACTACGTTAACGAAAACGCGGTCTGCACCCGTTTGCTCCATCGACCATCGGCGTCGATCCCAGTATACACGCGACCACTGACCAACTACTACTGAAATTTACTAATAAGTTAGTAGTAATTATATAAAAATGGACATTACGATATAATGGTTGAACCGTAGTACAACCGAAGGCATAAGTATAAGTTGTGCGCAGAAGGTATGCCGATAGTCGCCCCTCTCCCTTCCTACGACTGGACTAAGTAGTACTAAGAACTAGACGACCGCGGGTTGCGGTTGTAGAAGGCGGGAGGGGTTATCATCAGCAAACCTTCCGCGCACGACTTATATTTCCGTCTATCAAACGGCTTGCATTCACGGTCTATGCAAGCCACGGTAGTAAATTTAGTAATGAATAACCTAGTTTTGGCTAATTCTATAGCTAAAATCCATGTTAAATAAATAGTTATTGATTAAGCGATGATTTATCCATGTCTTGTACTTGAATATTGGACTATTAGTGCACGAGATAGCCGCGATTGCAACCTTATACTATCAGCCACGAAAATTTCTACGTCGATAATAAGCATTACGTCCCAAATAATAAATATAGTTAAATGTTTCAACCAGATTTTTGGCGTGGGCTAATAATACATTGAGATAATTAATCAATTATCCTCAGAGGTGCTCATCCATACATAGTGTGTGGCGAATCCCCATGCGATGTTCTGATTCGATACAATTGTCTCAGACACTCGTAACTGTTTGCTGGGAGATGAACAAAGGAAACTTTGATTATTCAATGAAAAATATTAATGTGTCTGTCTGCATTTTAAAGGATTTTATGGCAAACAAGACCTTTAAATCTAATCGGAATTGTTAGATACATACAAATGCTTAGGAAACAGTTGTCACAGATGAAATAAAATGATGAAAGATTAAAAAATCAAAAATTTTTGATGATTATAAAAAGTTGGTCAAGTTCGTCCTAGAACGTAATCCACGCATAATGAAGCCTTTTGTAGAAATTATGAGCAAAACGGAGCAAAACTACGTAGAAAAGTCTAGTATCTTATATAAAATAGATAGATTTTATTTCAGTAGCACGAAACTAAGGAATCGTGACTTCGGAGACTTGTCTAATCTTCGCTAGCCTATCATTGTTCACTGCTGACGTAGACTCCCCTAGTTTGCACCACATATCAAAGTCCTCCGCTTGAGACCTGTCTAACATCCAGTGGATTATTTTGGATAAAAATCATATAGTTAAGTATATAAACAACATTTCGTAAGAATGTCGGAACGGTTATTAATATTTAGGTTTGACTCCATGCTTAGTATTTTAAGTCTGGGATAGCCTTTTCAGTTAGGAAATTGACTTTTTCCAAAATTTATTTTAACATTAGATAACAAACATGTCAAGTACACGAGCCGTCTCGAGTATTTCCGACCCGGGACACATGTAACTTTGACAATACTGTCTGTCTGCTTATGATTCATTCATTGACTGTTGCAAATTGCTTAACAACAACAAAAACTATAGGACATTGCTCTCAGTATGAGATTTAAATATGCGAGATTTCAGTTTTAGGGATATAGTTCTATATATCAGGCGCAAAAACAAATATTTTTACGAATCGCAGACTCGAATTAAAATGCCATTAGAATTACTATAGAGTTTATTAGAACTATACAAACACATATAACACAGTTACAAATAAAACCGAATACCACAAGTCCAAACGTAATACAGAATGTCGTAATTGAATAACACGCGTAAAGTTACTAAATAGATTACCGATTGTACACAAGTCTTGCTTCGCGCGTAATTATGGCTGATACCTCGTCCCCCCAATCGAGGCATTGCTTTACATGCACAGATGCAATATGTCTGCCGGCCGCGTGGACCAAATTCATAGAATAGTTTGTTCTTTAAATCCCACATCAGTGCACCTGGCTAATGACTGCCATAAATATTACAACTTGGGCTGTTTTCTAATCACAAATTTTAAACACAAATAAACAAAAGAAGTCCAAAAGCCGAAAGGTAATAAAATGTTTTTACTGGTATGCAGGTGTGAATTTGTCTTTGTCGGCGTCTAGGTCGTAACAATATGTTTTAAGGCACCACAAATAATCTGTTTGCATTTTGATATAGAAAAACACCAGTAGACTTTATCCCAACATTTTATTTATATATGATATAAAACATATTTTTAGTCTCAAAATTTGGACACCTAATAAGTTTATCTTAAGATTAATAAAAAATAAAATATATAATCATCGACAAGGGTTGCTTGGAAGAGATGGCTTTTAGCAGTAAGGCCTGACAAGGCCACCCGTTATACTATTTCTGTTTATCTATGCTTTGGTGTATAATAAAGAGTTATCTATCTATCTATTAATGTAATTTAAATTATGACGTATTTGGTCTTAACTCAATTTGAAAAATATGTTTTGAATAATAAATGTAGACTGAAAGTTCAGCGGTGATTTTTTTATACTACTTGATAAGATTCTGGAAATGTAGGATTTAAGGGCTTTTAAAGTTTTATTTTTGACTTTTGGAGATCATTCTTTTTTATATGGCTTCAACACTGTTGTATTGATTCTTCTTCCATGGTATGGAAACCTTTATTTACGTGTATGAATTTTGGCAGTTAAGTTATTGTTGCCATCAATTAAATATGCGATGTCATTTTTAATTAATGCAATGTCCATTTTTTTTTTGAGGCGGGGGAAATGCATTTTGCACACTACCGGGTTCTTACTAGGGATTAGACCAAAGTGAGGAGAGGTGACACCACGTATGGGCATCAGAGTCAAATTGCCGGCTTGTGTGGAGACTCGAAATTCAATACTCCACTAAAGTCACCTTCCTCCCATGTGCCCCGCGCTTATGGCAGGAAGAGCGTGAAACTTAGAACGTAGTTACGCCCACCCTGATCCTGCGCATCAGTGCTTGAGGATGTCCCGGGAAAGGCAAACTCACTTCGTCAACAGGGTGAAGAAGCCTCTGTCCCTCCATGTCTAACTTACATCAGCCTGCGCCCATACTTGTATCATTGTCATTATCAGCCTTTATCGATAAGACTAGAATAGTATAAAATACTAAATGCACAATTTTGACTTATATTTATTTTCATTCATCACCACATTAATGTTTAACTCTCTGCTTTCTGTTACCAGTTCTTGTCAATAGTTTACATTGCACCAGTCTCCTGCAAAAAAGATGAAATAAAACCAGATGTTAAAAATGCCATTTGTGTTTATTCACCGATTAACATTAAGTTCTTTGCGTGTTCATAGTGCAAAAGTGCGTAGGAGTGTGCGATATGACTACGAGCGCGTTAATTTTACTGAGCAATAAATATTTATGGCCTCTTTTGTCCATGTTCTATTTAGGGAATTAACAAATAACATTGATACTCGAAACACTGATGGATGATTTATGCTGGACCGTGACGGGACCGAGCCGCGCGGTAATAGTGTAGGTGTCGAACAAGGCTTAGACCTGACCGGCACTAGTGTGCCACATACATGAATGAATTCCTTTATAAAATATTCTTAAAATTTAAAATCCGTGCGTCGTTCGGGGTACGTCTCGCACTGGCGCAGTATAACATAAATCATCTCTAAAAGTGCGGTGTTTGTTGACCGTGACAAATTAATAAATAGACACCCATAGGTGACTATGCAAGATGAGATAATTTTTGAATTCCTTTTATAGTTTGACATACTAATATCATTGTAAGGTTATCGCTATTTATAGTTGATTGCAAGTTTATTGAATTAAATATTGTTCTTCTTCTTCATTACCAAACTATACCAAAGTCAGTTAAATTGTAGGTCTTTACTGATATTTAAATATATTTTTCAAATATTATTATTTTGTAATTTAGTTATGGAATCATGATAATGGACTTAATATATTATTTACTACGCTTTTTTACACTCACATTCATTATGTAGGTTCACATTAAATACACTATTTCTGTTACAAAATAATTGTTTTGAAATGTATCGTACAATGTACACAATACATTTGTAAACTTTTCTAGGCCATGTATCAAAATGCCTATAAAGTAAACAAAAAAAGTTTGCAATAATAATTTCATACTTTCATTTAACATGATCCTGTAGAATTTCAAAAGCTTTGATATAACAATACAAAATATGCCGCACGCTAGTGTTGTGATATATTTTTCACTTGTTTGCAAAAATTTACATGTGAACTTGCTAAAGATTTGCACAAAAACGTCTAAGAATGTTAGTTTAAATTTTTATTAGTGTCAATTCACAAAAGTTAAATGAAACGAAGGGACAAGTTTGGGTGTAAAGCGCCTTATAATGAAATTTTTAATATTCCGATTTGTTTGACGATTATTATTTAATATATTTTATTGAACATATTGACATAAGGTTTCAAAACGAGCGAATAACAATATAAATTAAAAATTCTATTGAAGAAAGTTATTAGTACACCATTATAAAATCATGATATCCATCTGTTATCAATTTACTAGCGGGTCGACAGTCATTGTTCTTCGTTGAAAAAATAAAAATCTATCGATTTTAGCGCCACCTACTGGATTCAATCGTGAATCTATACACGTACAAAAACTTTATTGAAATCCAGAAACCCGATTTCAGCTCCACGAAAGAATGATCGTTCTGCCGAGCGATAGACAAAAGACAGTATGTAGATCCATAATCCAAAGAGGAGATTTTCAATAAAATTTATGGATAGTAAATAGAGGACCTACACGCGTATACAAGCTTTTTACCAAGAATTTAGGCGCACGGAGTTCTTTACTAAGTAATGCTTACTATCGATTTCTCTGGAATTTACCAGATCCTAACTTGGTGACTATGGCACCATGTCGGGACTTACGAGTAAAGAAAAAAACTTTTTTTTATTGTAGTATAGGTTCGCGTTTGACCACAATCTTGCCCTATGTGGAGCAAAGATGTGGTCTACGATGTAGCACGCTTACCTAGAAGGTACCTATTCACACGGGACTTGAAGACACCCAGCTCGGAAGTATCGGGAAAGACAGACTCCGGATTGATGGAGATATCTTGACACGAAGAAGTCTGTTATCAATTTTCGTGCGATTCTCTAATTACTTAAATGCACTCATCAGACCCTGACATGGTGACAATGGGACCAATCGGGATTTTAACCATTTGATTATATGATTTTTTAAATCGGTTCATAATTCACGGAGAAATCGAGTAACGAACATATAAAAAGAAATTACACACAGATGAATTGAAAACCTGATCCTTTTGTGAAGTTGGTTAAATATACTTATGTAGAGAAGACGTAATAGACATTTTTTTACGTAGGGAAATCCGTTTGTGGACTATCCACGGCGGGGAAAATGCGGAGGAAGTGTGGGATGTGCCACGTTCCTTCCAGCACCTTATGCCAGGGCTACGGGTATGCGGAAGCACGACCAACTCTGCGACCCCTATCAGGCGTAGTTGGTGCCCTAGGGCCACATCCACTATCGGGGGAAAGCATAACCCCAGACCCCACCAATAGCCGAAGCAACTACAACCGACGTCGTTTATGTTCCCAATAAAAACCTACCATTCCATACATACTGCCACTACATACTACCATTTGAAATAAAAAATCGCTTACAGTCGACACTCAGACTCCAATAAAAATGACACCGAAGATAAGATCTGTAAAACAATGGATTATCCTAAAGCGTTCGTCACGGTAATTATGTAAAGTGCGTATAAAACATAAGTTTCTTTGTAATTGGTATTCGGAGTGGGAAGAGACGTCTTATCCCGGTGCGACTTGACGACCCTTGTCAACTGATAACATCTTGATTAGTTCATGTCGAACTGAATTTCTGTATTTATTATTGCGAATTAACGTATGGGTGTCAAATGTATTTGATTCGCTAATTTCGAGATTCAAATAATTCGAGGTCTGTAATGATGACTGAACAACTCAAAATGCGTCCTTGTTCCGTTCTCAGAGTCGAATAATGGTTCATTGAGCTTGTATATTAATTAATTTAGTATTAGAGCAAAAATAATTTATGTTCAGTTAAGAATATAACTTTCATAACAAAATGTAGCCGATATATGTTTTTCTGATATTTTATTGAGCCTAGTTTATTTTAAGGAAATACACAGTATTTTCTACAGACTTGTCCAAAGCGAAATACCGAAGCTTACGCATCATTAATCTTGATGTGTAGGTTTCCACACGATGCATCCCTACACTGTGTTAGCTGAAACAATAATTAAACATATTAATTAAGTTAGAAAATTGATCCCAGTGATTTCTACTAGACTATTAATATCTGACCAAATTCAAATCAACAACATTTGAAGGCGACGAGAATACTTTAACTATTGAACCACTTGTTTTAAAAAAGGTAATAAGAAAATTTAACCAATTTTCAAGTTGCACATTATAACTAGTTAGCTCATATTTTTTGAAGTTAATAGTACGACAAGTTACAGCAGTGTTTTAAATGCATAGTCATGTGTATCATTTATTTAATCGGAGTTCACGACTTTGCACATCAATAAACTTTAGTTATTTAGTAAACAAACATTATTTATATTAGCAATTGTATAAATTAAAAATATAATTAGATGCAAATACTATATCTCTGTAATATATAAAATTCTCGTGTCACAGTTTTCGTTGCCATACTCCTCCGAAACGGCTTGACCGATTTTGATGAAATTTTTTGTGCTTATCCGGTATCTATGAGAATCGGCCAACATCTATTTTTCATCCCCCTAAATGTTAGGGGTAGTCCACCCCTAAATTGTTTATTTTATTTTTTAGACAAAATTTTTAATTTCTATTTTTTTATGATACAACATACAAAAATACATACAACCTAGATTTTCAACCCTCTACGATCAACCCCTATTTTTTACCGGGCAGGACGACGTCTGCCGGGACAGCTAGTAATATATATAATAAATACTACACAAATTTGCTTAAGTTTTCATAACTATCGCGAAGGCACTCGCTCCGAAAACCCCGGTAAGTGTGAGGTCTTCGGACCAACAAGTCAAGTCAAATAAAAAAAAGTCATTTCTTACGTGTGTACACTAGTACACGCACACATGTTTTTTTTAATTTCGATGTTTTGGCTACGGCTTTCAGTTGCTATGATGACGAAAAACAATCTAATTAATAATTAAAAGAACAGCTGGCGTTATATAATATTAACACAATATGATTGTTAGTTTATACTGGTGGTGGCCATCTTTCTGTTTGCCCGGGAATTTAATTTTATATTCGTATCTACTGTGAACCAATAAGATATCGACATAGAATATACACGTCATCATTAAAAATGAATCGTATAATTGTATTTACGCGCTTAACTAGAGAACAACTTTACTGATTGTGATGAAATTTGTGTGTGTTTGAACCGGTAGGTGGCGCTGGGATCAAGTTCTAGGATCCTCCTGATCTCCTGGATCAATTTTGATGATTTTGTTTTTGAGTGTTTCAGTGGGTCCCCGGATGGTTTGGATTCGGTAGTAAGCAGTAAAATCGGGTCCTAGATTTTTATTTTGTTCAGGTCAGAAAAACATCTGCCGCAACTACTAGATTCTACCTAAAGTTCGTATTTTCATCCCTAAAATTTTAATTGAAATCCGTTGACCCGATTTGGAGCATATATCAGACCTACATAGAAATAAAGATTGTAAAAATTGTCATTTATAATTGGCATTGTGTAAACAGCAAGTATTCCTTTGATTTTGGCATTTATTTTGAATACACAAATAGACACTTCAACTTTATTTGTAGCAAGCAGCTGGCTGCAGTTAGAAATACGGGTTTTAGGTTTTGTAAATGTTTTAATAATTCTCTTACATATTTGTTGATATAGACACGGTTTAGATGAAGTTTAAACAAAGAAATCGGACAAAATGCGGCCTGTTTAAAAATTAATTATTAAGAAGTTACCAATAAAGAGAAACACAAACAGATTTCTCTGATGGATAAGTACTAAGATTGTTGTTTCTTTAATCTCCTAGTTAATCGACAGTTTCATAATCGTAGTTTATATTATGCTGATTTTCACAGCAGCGAGCAGGAAAGTGACGAGGAAAGTGGGCATTGCGATCAGGGAAAAACACACTCGACCTGCCATTGCTGCTGTCGCTGTTGTATGCTCACCTTGTTGTCGTTTTCAAAGGACGTACAGCATGAGCGCGATTAGGTCTTTATATCTACTCTCATTCTCTTTGTCGCAGAGTGCTTGTAAATTAGGCATTTTAAGTACTTATACAACGATCTATTACGATAAACTGATATCATCCATCATGTTTCACGATGGTGAATATTTTTTTAAGTATGATTTAATTAAAATATTCACATAATTAGATATACTTAGTTTAGAAAAGCGCCTAAGCTGCAGCTATGTCAACATGTGTGATGTTCTAAACCCAAATGGTCTGCGATGCTACCACACAATTATGTTCGGCAACGCGAGTAGCAGTCTCAGCGGCTGAAAGTAACCGAGTCAATAGAATCATCACGTCAATACGCATGGGCCAGCCGCCCACGCCCGCTATAGGAATCAGTAGGTCAGTAGAAGCTACTTTATTGTAAGACGAAGTACTAGATCCGCGCTGCTTGATTCATAAACGTCGTGGGCGATACTCGCACAAGGTCGACGTACTCGAAATTTGCGGTACCAGTATTTGCATATCTACGGGTCAGACTTGCAAAAAAAATGACACCGATAGTTAGCTTTATTGGTGGTGCAAATTGGTATCAAGGCCACAGTCTGCTCTCTCCTTGAGTTAGTGGGTAAGTGTAACGCCTAAAATCGACTTATGATAAATTGTTCATTGTAAGTGAGATAAGTGTCGTGCTTGAGTGGTTTCCTGTGTTGGAGAAAGCTTACAGAGTCGAGGATTTAGGGTAAATCGATGACATTTCGTGTGATATCAATAACCCAAATGCAACCAGGAAAATGTTAATATAGCACGTACAAATTGATGCAAACTATGCAATTTCAATTCGTTTGTATTTCATTGAGTTAAATTTTTCGGAGTGTTTTGTTGGTTTCATTTATTTTGTTTACAAGTTATGAAACTTCGGTTTTACCTCTTTATGAATTAAAATTTATCCTCCTTGTGCAATTTACTTAACAAATAACATTGAAAATTGTTTTAGAAGTAGTTTTCTAATTATAAGCACTTAATTCAATATATGGTATCAATAAATTGAAAAAATACCTGTAATTACATTAATCATCTCGTTTAATAATCTATCTTAGTATTACTGAACATGCGCTTAGTTTAATTATTAAAAATAAACCACGCGAATTTAAGCTTATATATAATTTAATTAAACACGCAAATATTAGAGACTATGTTTTTTAGACAATTCTGGGTTCGATACGTATAATTTGATGTAACGCAGCAACGTCGAGATCTGATCTAATGACCTGGACGCTGATCTATGTCAAGGAAAGCCTTTTATAGTCGAAGTAAGCTCCTGAAGTAAACGAGCAGTTGGTTATACACCATATACATGTACTTGACTCACTCATTCATTATAGTTGTACGAGATTTACAGGCTCGTCAAAAGTTTACAAAATATGTTATTTAAAATCGCGATTATGAATAAGAGACTAAGTAACTTGTTTACTGTGAAGATTAAGTAACAATATAGTATAAGACTACGATACAAAAGAACAGAAATTCTTTTGGCAAAATGTAAGAACCTCTCTACCGAGCAAAAAGCAAGGTAACAATATACACCATATTGAATGAAATAGGCAAAAAGCGCAATTGACTAAAATCAGTCTTAGTTATAAAATAGTATAATGTCAAGTTTTACTAACAAATATTTCTAATCTAATGCGGACAACGTGGCGGGCACAGTCCATAGTAAAATTAATAAATAATTTAATGTTAACATATGTTATTAGCTCAATTTTGTTATCGAGTAATGCATCTAAAAAAATAAGTATTAAAATGTATTTAATGTTTATTGATATCTTTTGGTATAACAAACTGAGTTCACACTAATCAGTTCGTAGGGTACAAAAGTACAAGTAAGCTCGACCCGCGGATTATTTGTCGACAGAAACAATTTCTGCATACCGATGTGCAATATTAATAATAATAATTAGGATAATAAGCTTGTGTATTCAAGGCATGCCATTATGGGTGCGTGTACCAATGGCAATTTACGTTCTGCATGCAATTTGTAAGAAATAACATGCGATTTTTGGTGTAATGTTGTAATCGACGTATTTATGCGGAAATTTGTGATATTTTCTTGATTTATTTAATTTGTTCTTTGAAAATGTCATAGGAGTTTGTTATGAAATAAATGACAAAATGATATTAACTGGCAAAATACTTTAATTCATTACTTCTTAGGATTTAATTCTATAAAATTCTATAACCAACTTTAATTGTAAAAGAAGACTAATTTATGTTTACAGCTACTACTCAATAGGTAAATAACCATGACAACTTGATCCTAGGCTTGGAGTTACTCACGATTCCGGAAACTATACATAACTATATAAAAATAATGATAATAAATAGCTTTGAATAGTTAAGAAAAGCTTTTATGTGGATATACTCAAATTTTACACTCGGCATTTTATTCTTCGTATGTCGGGCTAAAGTAACTTAATTATTTACGTAATTTTCTTTTGCAATATTATCTAACCTAATTATGATTTATGTTATGCATAGTATACAGTTTATTATATGATAATTTTATTAAGTAATTGATTAACCAAACAAAGGGTCTACAGAACAACGACATAAGAGTTTAAATTAATATCACTTTCATACAAGGTCAGAAACGCCTACGATATTGCCTACGCCTTGATAATTTTTGATATTGTATGTGAAAGATAATTTAATTGTGGGCCATAGCGACAGAGTTACTACAGCTAGTATAACTTCAGTTATGTTTGGAGCGACTGCTTCGGAGCCTAGAGTCGGCTTTCTTATTTTTTTATCGACTTCGTGAGGTCTGAGGGCGGAGGCGGGAGGTGAACCTCAATTTACTGTTGAATCATTTACAGTCAGCATTTGTTGGGTCTACTCTTTCTACATAGACCTGAAGGCAGCAGTATGCCCTAGATACCTGATCCTCACACGATTAGTGGTTTCCATAATATGTTGCAGTAACAGCGTAGACGACTCTGATAGTTTGTGATGTCACTGAAATGAGGACAATTTCTTTTATTTTATTCAAATTAGATTTTGTCGGTGGCCGTGCAGCACCTTGTATACATTTTTTATTTCTTTCCGTCTAAATTGTTACATATTTGTAGTAAGTAAATACTAATTATTAATTATTAAAAAATACCTATTAATATTATAAATGAGAAAGTAACTCTGTCTATCTATCTGTCTGTCTGTCCGTCTGTCTGTTCCGTTTTCACCGAAAAACTACTGGACCGATTTGGCTGAAAGTCGGCATACGAGTATATAGGTATGTTATTTTAATACCGAGGGTCGACAAGACATACTTTTCATCCGAGATAATGGTATAAGTTTGGGATAGATTTATATAAACGTTATCCCAGAAAGTAGGATAGGTTTTTTGGTCGATTTGGTATATTTGGCCGATTTGGTCGATTGCCTGATTTGTTCGATTTGGTTGAATTAGTTGATTTCGTCGATTTGATCGAAGTGATCGGTTTCATCGAATTGGTCGATTTCGTCTTACTGGCCGATTTCGTTGAATTGGTCGATTTCGTCGAATAGATTGATTTTGTCAAATAAGTCCATTTGGTCAATTTGGTCGATTCCGTCATTTTGTGTCCCTGTGTAGTTTTAATACATAGAAAATAGGCATAATACTTTCATCCGGGAGATGGGATGATTTGCGATATAAAATGAAGTGAATCTTAAATAGCACTTATATAAAAATTTAATACCATGTAACCTATGATGTAACCTCTTTAAACAAAAAGCATGCAATAGAGGGTGACCTGCGGCGCTGTCGCTGGGAAAACTCCAGTAATATTATAAAAAAATGTAAATTCAAGGTCCTGCACTGGCGCCGACGATTTAAAGTATTATTTTAGTTTAATCATACTATTTTGCCACTTCCTTATTGTCTACGAAAATAATCAATCTGTTTTTCCGTATGATATATTTTTCTCAAGTGTAAATATTCATAACTTTTGACTGTCAGAAAGCACATTTTTATTGAAATATAGAGTTATTTTAACTATGTATTTACTTCTTCATTTCAAAATTGTTTATGTGAAAAAAAACACATCATTACTCTTTCCAAATAAAATACATAAAAATAAACATAGCCTGCCTTAGTTAATACTTTCGAGACCCTGAATTTTTTATACAAACATTTATTTAGCTATTTTCGGTTTATTTGCACATCCCCTTTTTGTATTTTATTTAGCAACTTCATTGCGTAGGTGAACGACTTGATGCTGTGGGCGTGAACATGTGCCTACAGAACAGGCGATTGCCATTCTATTGGCTGGCGGTAGCGTGCTATCTTATGTACAAATATGGATTAATTAGATATTTCTGAAGATTAGAGATTATAGTCGATTTTCAAACTAAATACCATTAAAAATATCGAACTAAACAATATTGCTTATAACTAAATGCTATAACATAAGATATATTCATACTTTTAAATAAGACTACATATTCTGTGCTAGCCCCAATAATAATTAATACATTGACTAATTATTGGAAATATTTATATGGTATCATAATATCAATTAAAAATATTTTTTGCAGAGATATTTTCATTCGTTTTGATTTGCAACGTAAAGCGCTTTAGTATGTAAATTGACTGTGACGTTATACAAGTACTCTACAAAATTAATTTAAATATAGCCAGTTAAAGTTCTAGGCCAATATTATATTAAAGCGTGAGATTTGAATGATTGAGGCTGTATACGAGTATAATAGAAACGTAGGAGTAGAAAATAAATATTTATTTATTAACATTTAAATTTTACTATTTCGTCCACTTCTTTCGTAGTGAGATTAATTTCGAAAAGGCTCAAAAGTTAAAATAATGATTTTAATAATGATATGCTTATTATATTATACGAAAAATTCATGGCCCCTCACTGTGAAAACCTTACTCTTAGAAATTCAAACTTAAATCTTGTAAATTAATATAATATTTTTTATATTCGATTGTAGGCTGATTGGCAGCCTGATAGTCACCACTGTCTATGGGCATCTGTAACAGTATGGTTACCACTCTCCATGTACATCTGTAACACTAATGGCCGGTTCCTATATCTTACTAGTTATTCCTTGCTATATCGGAGCTTATCTCAAATTTTAATCAAGAGTAAGGCAAAAATGAATATTTGTGAATATGAACGTCGTTACGTCGTACCTCGACGATAGACGCCGATATAGTAGGGCTGTGGTATGATAAAACCGCGAATTGGAGCTAAACCCACAGCTTGCACATTTATTATATGAAGGCAAGGGTTACGTACGTACACAATAATTTCCTATCTATGACGGTCGACAATAACAATATATTATTTTATTATATTTATTTCAATCTTTATCCAGTTCCGCTATATTTTCTTATGTAGATATTGTGAAATAAACCAGTAGGTGATAGTTTTGAGATGATTACGTTGTTTGTAAAAGTTAATACGTCAAAGAAAATCTGTTTCCTAAACATGTTGGATGATAGATATTAAACATTATGCGTGGATTAAACATACTTTTGTAATCGTTCTGTGCACTTAACTCAATTTTGCCAAAGTTGTGGGTTGATTCCGGTTTGCATAACTAACTTACATCATACTGTCAACTGTACATAGATGTTTATGATACGTTTTTTCTATCTAATAAATAATATATTCTTCCGTTAAAGGATCATTAATATGATTTTACGCTTTGCTTTAAAACTGAAAATGATAACATGTAATTATAAGAGAAAATCAATTTCTTTTTGGATACATACATACGTATCGCGTTGACTATGACAAGTGTTACCTTCGTCCACGTCTGTATAATTTTAGTCAAATCGACCGTCGTCAGACGTAGTCGTCGTAGGCAGCCATTCGCAGTCCACTGCTGGACGTAGGCCTCCCCAAGACGGCGCCACTCACCCCTGTCCTCTGAGTTCCTCATCCAGTGCCTACCGGCGACCTTGCACAGGTCGTCGGTCCATCGGGCTGGAGGGTATCTGACTCTACGTTTACCGAGAACCAGTCGCCACTCCAGGACTCTTCTACTCCATCGGCCATCGGTCCTGTGGCGGACGTGGCCGGCCCATGTCTCGGCCCCGTAGGTCAGGACGGGGAGGACTCACTCGAAGAATTTTGTCTTCAAACATTGCGGAATGGTCGACGAGAAGACTTGAACAAGCTTACAGAATGCTGCCCAGCCCAACTGAATCTTCCTATTGGCTTCCCCCTCGACGTTGTGCCTGCCTAAATGTATTTTCGTCAGACGTAGTAGTTGAAAAAATAATAATAACCAGATCATAAAGATATTATAAATTGCTCACTTTGATCATCCTTTAAGATGATCGCTCATATAAGGCGATACTGATGTGAACGATGAGAAAAAATCGTATACGTGATTACTCGTGAATTTAATAAACAAACAGCAGAAATTTGGAATACGCAAATTATTTAGCTTTTTAAAATTAGTATGACACGGTCATTATCCTCGTTGTCTCCGTTTATAGTGACTGACTCATTAAGTGTAAATTAATTAATATTCACATACAACGATTTCTCACCTCGATAGATATTTACCTCCTCCACATGCCATCATTTGTCTAATTTGATTTGCCTTTTATGGTACAATTAGTTGTCTGTGGATCATTAGGTGATTGAGTTAATGTGTTTTCTCTAATAAGATAAAGAGTAGCATCTTTAAACAATCTCCTTGTAAATTAATAGATTATAATTAAATTTTGTGTGGGAATATTTATGTAATATTGATAAAGTTTGGCACGTTCTCGATATTACTATAAAATTTCTAGAACAAGAATGGACATACAATACATTTTACTCTGCTAAGTTAGATAATTTGGAGTTTTAACGAGAGAAGCAACAAGATATCTATAGTTATATTTGTAAATTTGCAACATATTATTCATACAAACGGCGAGTTGTAAAAGTCAACTATATTTATATCAAGGCATGCGATGTAAATCCTAGTAATAGCCGATATCTCAACTGCCCTATATTGCATTTCATGTGCTTTATACATTATCCGGTAAATTTATCTTCACCTCGTCACAATGGCGTGGAAGTTCCTTTGACTCACTAACAGGGTCTTCGGAATCTCTTATTCTATACCATTGGTACGCATATTATCACTCAATACATTATTCCGTTATTCAATATTTTACCATTTTTGAATTGATAACTTCTTATGGGAGGATCAACCGCTGTGTTACGTAACCCGTTACGTGTAAAAGCACCTTTTATTACCTTCCGGTATTTGATCTAAGTGTAATCCTTCTATAATCGTCTTCTTTTGTTCGTTTATATATTGGCATAAGTTTCAAGTTATTGGGGAGAACAGCATATGAGTAACTAAGGTATATTTATATAAAAAAATACAATCTTATCAGTCTGTCTGGATAATTCGGCTAATATCTGAAGCGGGTGGGCTTATTTTAATGGGACTTTCACAGCTGATATGTAAGGAGTAACTTAAGCAAAATGATGCTTTATTTTTGGGTTAGGAAAGACGCGGGAACAGCTAGTATTATTATTATAATTGGACAGTTGTCATTGAAAATGAACATTGGCAATGTAAATTTAAGAAACTTCTAAACACTTCATAATTAGGTGCCACAATAGCTCATTCTTATATTTAATTATCTATTATTTCTATTACCAGCCTCCGCAGCACTAGTTGACAAATAATGTCGTAAGAAAGTAAGGATAGTCAATCAGTGTGGGTTTAGAGCTAATATATATAAAATTTTACAACCTTTAGTCGTGTTTAGTGGTCATTATTCGCCACAATGGCCGCTAAAGCCTCTCATTTGACGCTGTTTATCGCGTATCATTACTACGGAAAGCTGTTATGGTGATATTTGAAATAGACATGTATTGAAAATGAACTCTGTACACAAACTGTTTACTTTATTATAATTAAAATGTATTGTAAATTTATGTTATGTAATATATGTTATTGATGTTTGTTATGTAGTATATAAATAATATATGTTATGTAATATATGATATATTATTAATATTAATGCATTATCAATAATAAAATATACACAAAAATTAAACTTTTAAGAGGCAAACTTTGTATTGCAATTACAGACTATCAGATCACTACTATAAGAAATGTGCCCAAGAGGCTGCCTGCACTAGGATTTTACATGTCAATGCAGGTTTTCTGTGTGAAGTAAGAACCGGCATACCTGTTGTGTGCGTACTTCCCAACACTTACCTAAATTATTTTTCTGCATATTTGAGGAGCTTCGTCATTAAGATCGTAATGGTGCATCTTAGATAAAAATCACACATCGATACTTTAATTCGTAACAAGGTATTTACATTTTAGCCGTGACAGTACTTAGAGCACTCTCGCTTGCATCGATATAGGATAATATAAAAAAGTTTTTGAAAGTTTAAAGAAACTTTGCTGGCGGACTACATGTACTGATATTTTAATTCCAACAGTATGTAAATTAAAGTCTTTACGAGTTTAACTCTGACATGTCCCTTATATTTAATTATTCTCGATTTTTTAATAAAACTTAAGGAACTTAAGAAAATATTATGTAGTCATTTTTATATGATTCTTATGCGGTGTAATTATAGGAAATATTTTCCTGAAACAAATATATATTAAAAATAAAGTTATTTGCAAACTTCAGCTGATAATAAAGGAATGTTTACATTTCCGTACAGCAAATTCTAAATTCATATCAATGGTGTACATCTCCTTAAAATTCTGCTTTGCACTCGACATTTTTCATGATATACCTATCAGACAAATGACCTTGATTATAATATGAAAAAAAATATACGATTTGAATCATCGACTAAATTACTAAAGTTACGTCTAAGTTAGGCAAAGTCGTAGCATAACCATTTTGAGGGCTGTAAAACTTGAATCATAGGAGAAAAAATAGTAGGCGGGCGGAAATTTTGTTCTGTCATGTCATACTCATAACCTACGTCATACGTTACAGCAAGATCATGCATATTTGTTGTATGAGTATACTATTTATCCTCTTAGATAAGGTCTGTGGGAAGTACATTAACTGGTAAGTATAACTGTAGTCACAAATCGTTCACATGTATCCGTTAACACTCATTGTTTGTTTGTGGTTTTTGTATGTCAACTAAAGTGAAAATTATGTGTTTAAATGGCAATATTGCACTATCTTCTAGGAATTCAAAATATGTCATTCTGGTTAATTTATGATATAAAATATTATTTATTTACAATAACATCAAGTCTTATATTCGCTTATCAGTTATTAATGTCAATTGTTAGTGTAGTCTGGCTTCTTACTGAATTACTAAGTGCATTGGTTCTCATAATTAATCTGTTTTATGAAGGCCAACTATCATTTTCTTGAACGCTCTGGTGATCTCGATCCAGGTTCAGCTACATCGAAGCTTCCTGTTCCTACGTAGCCTTTGCATAATCTAGTCGACTCACTTTCGAAGACATTTTTGAGTTTATTCTTTTTTTTTATTGTAGGAGTGCAGCAGACAGGCAGACGGCCCACTTGATGGAAAGCGGTTACCATCGCCTATGCACATTTGCAACACCAAAGGTGCTACAAATTTGCTGTTGCTATCTTAAGGGAGACTGGAACCCGGTCACTAATGCCGGAACACAACACAAGGCTGTTATGGCGGCATACCGGGGGTTGTTTTGTCTCCTTTTACTAAAAAAAATATATTTCCATCAGCGTCTTTATTTCCGTAATGTGTAGCTCTTGGAGACCTTGTCTTGTCTATAGTCAGACAACTTAAAATGATATATACGTACTTCTAGCCAATTAGTTTGCTTTGAAAATTAATGTTTCTTTACAACAGATTTTAAAGAAATATAATAATCATATTAATTAGAATTCAAAGATTATCGTATATTTAATATGTCATTTGATACACAGTAGAAATCGTAAGCCTCGGAGATGCTAATCACATGACATAACGTAATCTGAAATTTCGTTGCAGACAATGACTCACATGCGAAAATTGCGATTTGACCTCGGACCTTGCGAGTGGTGACAGTTATACAACGTAACAGTCACGTCGGCCTCTTAGTTATGACTAATGCTTAAATTAATACTATGTAAATTGGTAAAAGTTTCTGTATCATTAATATTCATTTGTAGATGTTTAATATAGTTTTAATTAGATCGATGGATGAGTATTTTATAGAGGATGTTATTAATATTTGAGATGGAGGACAAAGATGGTATATATATCAAGTAAAAGAGTATGCAAAGTGCTTAATTATTTACATGAGATTTCTCTTACTATTAATGGGATCAATTAGGTCTACTCATAGGTGTCGGGGAAAACGGGGCACTTTTCTACTTGCTTAACATTCGATAAGTTAAATTTGCTAAGTTCTACTATGGTAAAGAAAAGAGTTAAGAATGGATAAAAATTTCTTACTCTTTTGCTTATAACTTCTTTAATTTTTGATTTAGGGCGAACATATTTGTAGGCAAAACAATTTGCTACAAATTATGACTTTACAATTTTTTTGTTAGACGCATAGTTTCCGAATATCGCGAAAAAAGTGTTTTAACCCCTCTTTCCAAGATGGCGACCCCAGAAACTTGAGGTTAAGCTTCTATTGACCCCCCACATATGTCCCAAAAATAAAATTGCGTCCTCTAAAAAATGCAATATTCGGTCCTTAAATTGTAAGATTTCAATGGATTATGTTCAGAAACGATTTTCATTTTTTTGGTTTTGAATGTCAAACGTTTGATGTTCGGTCCGGTTAAGTTTTGACCACATTTTTTTACTAAAGTTGAAACATTCTACGATTATCATTATCATATCTTTTTTATTTATTGATTCTCAGGCGGTACGAAATTTGCCGGGTCAGCCAGTCGTTCAATATTATACATACATATATACCCCACTGACATTTGAATTAATAGATTATTGCAATGTGTCCTTCCGAACCATTCTTCACCTACCGTTTCATTGTAACTAATATTAATGCCATAAACAGTAAACGTAAAATAATGTCAAAGTACAATTTCACAGTGCATTGTGAATCCCATTTATTTTGATTGCGCGTCTCCGCGCATAACATGATTGTATTCACTTTATGTGTCGAAGGCTGCGTCTGCGCATTGGTACGAATGGCAGATACCGTAGACGAGACGCTTATTATAAAATAAAAATAAATATATATCAGCTCATAAAATCCCACTGCTGGGTTCGGGCCTCCCATTATAGAGGAAAACGTACAGTATACCCGCCACGCTTGTTCAAGCGGCTTGGCAGGTTTGACACATCGGTTATCTTGATGTGCAGGTTATATTTGTAACAATATGCACATTAGGTCAGAAAACTGCTAATTTGTGCATGTGTTTTGGTTAGGATCGAACCCGCACCCTTTGGGACGCGTACGCTGGACATAACGCTACCAAGACTATACTAAATTATTTACCTCTTGATTTTAGAAACAGTACTATACTTAAAATACTAAATATACATTTTATAATGTTCAGTATTTTCAAATTGGTAAATGTAACAGACGCTGTCAATTATAGTATTAACATAAACCTAAACGCTTCCAATACTGTGTATAAAGCAATCGATTTTAAATTGCTTTGTTATTGTTTTGATAAATATTTTTTTAATACAGTAATGTTATAATAATCGAATTGCCAGACTAAATAATACTCTTTATATTAAAAGGGACTCGATAGGCTATTTTAAATTTCTCTCTCTCTGTCTTTTGTATAGTATGTATTATTTTATTTACAAGGTTTTAGTTCAATGATATTTCCCATTTGTCCTACGTCCACATTAAGGAATATAATAGATATGGGATTATTGAAGTCATTAAAACAAGTCTGATTTCATCATATCGACCATTAAAAGACTGTTGGTTTCAAGTGCCTTTTTGTGATAGACTTAACAACGTGGTCTTGTTTCATTCTAATGTCTCTTTAAGGAAATACAATAAAATTGGTTGTCTAGATAGTCTTGTTGTCTTGTTTGACACGTATAGTACATTTCTTATAATGACCTGTTTCAATGGGTCATTTGAAAGATTAAATTTTTCTCAGGACAGATTTTCGAACTTCAAATAATAAATAAGCCTTTCGCCCCCTGATACGTGATTTGGTCAATATAACACAGACTCTCTAGCTCACTAGCTGTAATAGTCATCCGACTGCTTCTGTACCGCTATTTTTCTTAACATAATTTTTACTTCTATTCCCTACACAGAAGCGTACAGTTATATTATAGAAAGTATATTTAAATTTTAACTTACATATATGTATGATTTTCAAAAAAGGTTCTCCAGGAATAAAATCTTTTGAATTTGAATTTAGGGAATGTATTCTTACTTAAATTCGAAAAATTACGAGTAAAAGTCCCACGTCTGTGTTACATGTGAAGGGAAGCTTCGAGTTTAAACTTTCCAATTCCTTTTGCCATTCAATGGACTATAACTTAACACTTAAATGTATGAAATATTATTTTATTCATACGAAAGTAGTGTATTTTCATGGCTTAAATTGATTTTGTGGGATTAACAGTTGCATAACAAATCACTTCAGTTGATGTTGTTAAGAGGAGTTTCAAGGTCTTGAGCTTAACTTGATATCAAATATTTTGTGCATTTTTTTAAATTAGCTGTTGGCCGCGACTCATCCGCGTGGAATTTACTTTAGTTTGAGGCCATTCATTTTTTTGTACAATAAAAGTAGCTAAGTTATTCCTTATCATATAATTTATCTGCCAGTAAAAGTCCCGTCAAAATAGGTAGGTCCACTTGTTTTTGAGATTAGCCGGAAGATATAGACAGACAGGTAAAATGTTAAAAAATATATTTTTTATATAAGTATTTCGTAAAAAGCGTAGTTAGTTCTAGTTACTTAAAAGCATGAAGAGAAAAGAAGAATCCATTTCTACATAGATGTATAAAACACTAAATACATAGTAAATTCGCGGCTATCTGTCAACTTTTCAAACATTAAACAATTTCGGTAGTAAGAAGTGTTATTGATGTGTTAAAACGATAAATTTTCTTGCTCACTTGAAGTATCTTCATTAAAGAAGTGAAACCCATGGTTTTAAGTGCATTTGGCTCCAATCACTGTGTGAACAATATAAAAGTACTACACTTCTTATATAAAATATGATAAAAAAAGTCCTTTCAAAAGTTTGATGACATTCAATTTTATTTTCTAATGCTCAAAATATATTTATGATGAGGAGATATACGTGTTAATCTTAATTCTTTATATTTATTATACATATCATCTCATACAATTGCTCAATATATTTTTATTATGAATTTAAAAGTTTCCTACTTTAAACGGTATTTGTCTATATTTCATTCGAAATTCGAATAATTCATTATTCGACCAGGTAGCTACATTATAGGTTTGATATGAATGAGAAATATTATATACAATAATATCAATGAAATCCTAACAATAAACTATATATTCGTACAAATCAAATAAATAATTAAATAGAAAAGTTATTTCCAGACCCCTGTTACTCGCGTTATCTTGTTAGTTGGCAACGCTGATATGTTCCCTGAAATATCTATTTATTTGTTTCTAAAGGCTGCTCTTTATGTAGGAGCCTTGGTTGCGTGAGACATCTACCAGACGTTTGGTTAGAAACATGTTATAATGTATATTAGTGCGTAATCCGCAACGACAGCGGTTGGTAGTGGCAGTCGACAACAGTTACTCAACACTGATGGATGAGAGCTTGTCCCGACCTACGCTCACAGAATACCTATTGTGTAGAACATGGAGCGGTTTTGAAAGGAGCAGTTGAGACGTCGAACGATATATAACTTGAACTAATACGTGATTAGATATCGGTATACTTCGTACTTCCCCCGCTAATCGGTTACTCTGATATTATCTGTTATGTATTTGCACGAATAATCTACGTCTTTAAACAAGGCCAATAATTGCGTCACAACAAAAAGGATATAGGCCATGTAACCATAAGTTTGTATAAAATATTTGCTTTTAACACATTTTAAATACAGATATATAAATAATTTGTGTGCAACTAATTTTAAACAATCTTACTTAATTGTTAAAGCACAAATAAACCAAGTAAGTTTAATAATGAATTTTAATTTCCTTGAAAAACCTTTTTTATCAATTCGGTTAGAATATGATAAAATTACATACATAATCTATCAAAGAACATTACGTATTAGGTTATACGATATACAAAAGATATTATTGCAACGAGATCAGTTACATACATACCATAGTAAGCAAAGAAAAGGTTCCTTTGGGAGATTTAATCTACTGCGAATCGAACTTGAGATCGCTGCGTTGAGTTAAGCTGATCTAAGCTTAATCCACTAGACCATAACGATATACATACATTAAATTGGATATAAGAATATATAGTATTTTACAATAAATTATGAAACAATTTGCATTAAAATCACAAAAAATATAGCAATAAGATCACGAACCAATCCAATGACTAATGTGATATACTGCTAATATTTTAAATACCCTTTTATCATACGAAACTCACGTTCGTTTAAATTTAGATATGTATTGCACTCCCATAAACTCTGTTAAGTGCACATTGGCAGAAACTAGAATTGTTTGTTTAGACTAGCAGCTATATATCGTGTATGTATTTATTTTACCAATAGGTAGAGGCATATTATTATTTAGCAATATTCTTTTTAAATTATTGTTGCTATAGTTTGTATGTAAATATTATATATACTTAAGCCTTCCTAAAATAAGATATACATACATACATAACTTCTCGCCAGGTCCCTTGCGGGATAGGCACGACCAACAGAGCGCAATTTAGGTTTATTCTTACACACCTCACTTGCTTCTTTGACATTCATAGATATCTCTTGTCATGCACGCTCGTCTGTTCTTAAGGCTTCTGACATCACCTGCTAGTACATGATCAATTTGATCATGGAAGGTGTGTCGTGGCCTTCCGCGACTTTTGCATCCATCCACTTTTGCATTGTAAATCTGTTTAGTTATTCTTCCATCAATCATTCTTTCCACATGCCCAAAATAAGATATAAGTAAATATTAAATGGACTGAAGTTTAGTGAGACTATAGATCAAGCAGCTGACGTTTCGCCCAGGTATCAATGGACGAATGGAGTAGAAGTGTACATCTATCTATACAATCCAGTGACTATTCACAAACTGCAGAACAGCGGACTTCTCGTTTATGAGGTAAAGAGATACTTTAAGAAGTTGAGTGAAGAGACTATTGGTTACCGAAAAACTCATAATTACGATAATTATACGCTATTTATAGACATAAATTATCGATAATGTGAAATATACATATAAATATTATTATAAAAAATACTATGAACATTTTTGCCTCTTCCTTAAAGCCTCCAATATTAAATTATATGTCAATAAAGCTGCTTCATGAGCTTAAGCCATCTAGCGGCGTAAATATGAAAAGAAACGAAAAAATTGCATTATTGTGCCGTTTAAGTTAGAAACTCTTTTATGATACCTGCAACTAGAGGCTGGTTTATACATTACAAAGAATCAGCATGTCACCCAAGTGGCAATGTAGTCATCTGCCAAATTTTTCTGTCACACTTCCTCAACACTCTTTTAGTACATACTTGTAATTAGATTATAATAGTTATGAACAATACAATGTTTCTATATAACAAAAATATTTGCAGTCAATGCGTACAAAATTATAAATATTTTTAAATTTACAGTAAACATTTTGTCAGTTTCGTTTTTAACGTATGACACACACTATTGAAAACAAACCTTCACAATTCATACACTTAACACAGATAGAATAATATATAAGTTACCTTGAATTTACTATGAACATTAAAATATGCTTTTCATTCATAAATAAACAAGTCGCAATAAAACAATTTGTTTGTTTAATAATAGAGCACTTTATAAATAATAGAATTACAGTAACGAAAAGTAGTGGTTACATTTAGAATGTAGGTCATAAGCAGATAATAAAAGTGAGGCAGTCCTAGTTTTATTATATATTTGCGGCATCGGCTCGGCTAATTCAACAAGCCTGGTTCCATGAGCACCGCTAGGATTACATCAAGGGAATTGCATCTGCATCTACGAATTATACCATTAACTAATATATTTCAGCAACAACAACAAGAAGTGTCAAGACGTGGAATCGCTCGACGATGAAAAACGCGAGGCTAAGCGGCTTGTGCATGCTCAGTGTTGAGAGGAAAGGAGTAGAGGAGGATATTGAATTTATTGACAAGGTAATGAACTGGACAGCAATTTGGCGATTAAGGTTCATAAAGAATCATATAAACTCACTAACTAAATATAAATAAGACTTAGTGGTTATTCAGTAGTTGCTGAAAGTATCAATTACCCAACTAGTACGTACTCCAGGGCAGGCATGTGTACAATGTGCATAAGGTATTCCCACCATGACAAAAAACGCCTATGTGATCGTATATGATTATAATAATAATATAATTAATAATCGGCAGATAAACACACACATTGTATATCCCTAAATTAAGCAAGTTACGCTTGTGTTATGGGTAATATACAACGGACCACTCTGGGGCCAATCCCAGACACCCAGACCACGGCAAATAACGAAGAAAATACGTTTCCGAAATTACTATACCAGGAATCGAACCCGGAGCCTCTGCGTTGCAGTGAGGTAGGCTGGCAAAGGCTTAGCCTGCTCAGAGGCCGTCATTATCCTTACTAATACAGGCAATGATGTTACGGTTATTTTCTTTGGATGTTTAAATATTTGTATGTTTATTTGCTCCTTAGTGACTGACTGTCTTGGAAAAAACCGACTATTAACAAACAAGTTAATAAATTTGATAATAAAGACCAATAAATAGAATTGGCTATCTGCTTCTATTTTGAGTAATATATAACTCATTATTATTATTACTCAGTATTGTGGAAAATGCATAGTCCCGCGGGCCGCTGTCGAAATCGAGATATTATGACCAGTCAAATAAACGTCATGCAAACTCGTGAATGGATTTCAAATTAAAGTAGTTTGTAATTAATTCAGTTTTCTACTTGTCATTTAGTTACATTATGTTAACAAAACCATGACAAAAATCCTTAGGTAATTTGAACAATAAGCGTAAAAAAATTCATTGGTACATCTAGTCTTATACATAAAAATCAATGTTCTATTGTCCTCGATTCGCTCCTAAACTATTGATCAGATTGTGATGAAACTTTGGTAGGGTGTTTTGAGGTCAATAGAAAGGGTTTCTGGCTCAAAAATCTATATAAATAAAAATCAATGTTTGTATGTTTGTCCAATATACGTTTCTAAACTATAGATTAAATTGTGATGAATCTTTGGTGGGGTGTTTTGAGGAAGCTCGCGAGATAGGTTTGAGTGCTATGGCCCAAAAGTCTATCTTTAAGATAAAATTCTTGTATTCGTGTTATGTCACTGAAGTCTTCCTAAAGGATTGGCCCTAATTTTATAAAATTGTTTGTGTGTTTTCAAGTGGGTCCCGGGATGGTTTAGATTCCAAATGGACCCGCTAGGTGGTGCTACTGAACTTCTCCTAAATGGTGGGACCGATTTTGGCGAATTGTATTGTGTGTTCAACTGGATTCGAGAATTATTTAAACTAACAATTGATCACGGTAGGTGGCGCTGTAATCGGGTTACAGGATGTAATTGAAGTTATTTTTTGTGTGTGGTAAAGTGGGTCGGGATGATTTAGATTGGACCCGGTAGAGGCACTGCAATTAGGCTTTGTATTTTTATGTTTTGGCAACGTAAGGGCAGAACAACGTCTGCTGGACACAGCTAGTATTTATAAACTTCTTTTATATGTTGGTATAAAATCATACGATTACTCTATGAAAGACTATTTAAATTGTTTTTTTTTAAATAATACCTTTTCATCTAAACAAAATATATATAATACAGGTCAACGTACTCAGAAACTTACTGAGTAACTAATCTACAGTGAGAGAAAAGCTTTTGCGCAAGACAGTAAGCTTGGTCGAGATTAGTATCATTACGTCTGTGGGCTGCTACCACTAAACAAATAGAGATATCCCTTTCTAAAGTCGCTAAGACAAAAAGATCTTAATATTTTATTAAACTGCACTGTATAATATAGTGTAGTTGAGACAACTTTTCAATAACATCTAATATCCTCAAATTATCTAGGTTTGTCACAGCCTTAAAATGTGTAATTTTGAGATTCGTTTGTAGCTTGCGGCTGTCATGTTCTCGCTTTACTGAATCCAAAGTCATTAGCAGTCATCAGAAACTTTTCGTAAACCACGATGAAATATAATATTTTTTTTATTTAATTTATATAACACCATACAACAACGTATTAGTATAATATTTATATTTTTATTAATGTATGTATATTATATCATGTATGTATTTATAAGACATATATATTTATAAGATACTGATTCGGTAGTGAGAATAATGCAACATACCTCTGTTTTTATCAAATATTTGTCCATCCAAAGGTTGTCTGGAAGAAATCGCTAATAGCTACAAGACCGCCTTGTATGGTAAAATTTTGTTTCTATTAACTGTAGCTTTAAAACACAATAAAGCATATTCATTCATCGTCATCAAATGCTCCTGACAATATTAACTGTCTCAAATGATTCCCATAGATCCTTTGCTTTCCTAGAAATAAGATAACCTGCTGTTAGTGTAAACGAAAGACTATGTCGTCCTAAATTGAGTTTGGACGCGTATTCCTACGTCAACGATAAGACTATGACGCAATTCCGCGTGAAATCTGTCCCTCTAAACGCCGGTTTACGCCAATATTTGACACCAATGTTCTATTGGTGCTATGCTAAGAATAAAGAGTATGCAGACAACTCACTTGATACGAAATTCTAATATACATAGGTGTATAAACGAAAAGCATATTTTAAATTAAATAAAGATAGTAATACTATTTATACTATTTCCAAGCGTTTATTTTACTTTACTCGTGTCCACGTCTATCAACTACATATTTCTTGACATAAAGTTCACATGAAACAAATGACACAATTGTCACACTTTATTGTTGTGGGTAATGTGATGGCGAAGTTCTGTGAGCCACACAAATCACAAACTGTTAAACCTGACTCTATTCTTAAATAAATCGAAAGTAATCGATTTGAAAACAAAACATATACGACTTTCATAATTTTTCCTACTTTATTACAAAAATGGCTTATTTGATATATGTAAAATATGTTCATTGAAATTTGGGTATATTAATTAGATGATATATTATTTTAGGAAAAATATAGACATAAGTTAATTTGATTAAAACTTACTTATAAATGAGGTTGGTTTTTATAATAAACTAGCTGTTGTCCGGCAGATGTCGTCCTGCCCGGAAAAGCTTCAATCGATATGCCGACAGCAGCGCCACCTACCGGGTCCAATTGTGAACCAACTCAGAAACCTCTGGCTCATGCACAACAAGTTTGCTAAAGACATCACATGATCAAATGTATAGTTTACGATTCTATAAAGGACATACAGACAAACATTAATTTTTATATATAGGACTATAGGTATAAGATAAAGTCGGTAACGCATGATCTTACTAAGTAAATGATTCGTCATCGAGCTGTCAAAAGTAAAATAAATGCTTGGAAAGGGTATAATCCAAATGCTTTACGAATTGTTCGGTGTATTTACGGCGTATGTAGTATGTTATACTAAGTAAACCTTCTGTTACTTATTCTGTTGTAAGTCATAAAACAAACATGCCCTTTTTTGTTCACCTTACCAATATTTGTCTCGATGTAAGCTGTGTTCGATCAAAGAGCTTCAATAGCTTTATACGCCGCGATAATTTTTTGGGTAAATAATAGGCTTTTTGGTCGTCGTAAACATGTAACTTGATGGAATGTTAATTAATTGTTAACCTGGATACATGTTGTATGAAGAATATACTTTAGACTTTATGTCATCAAAAGTTCATTGTAAGTGACTGAGTATGTGAACGTAATATTCACTGTTATACAAAATAGAGGAGACGCCTTGCTAAACATCGTAACGATTTATTAATTAGAAATAAATCCCAAATATTGCAATCTTTAAGATATGACGATTATTTACATTATATTATTATCTCTTATTTATAATCTTATACTATTACTTATAAATATATAAAGCTGAAGAGTTTGTTTGTTTGCTTGAACGCGCTAATCTCAGGAACTACAGGTCTGATTTGAAAAATTCTTTCAGTGTTAGATAGCCCATTTATCGAGGAAGGCTATTGGCTATATGTCATCATGTTAAGACATAATCAATAGGAGAAGAGCCCCAATGAAGAATCTTTCAAAATCGGGGTTCTTTTTAACTTAATTTTGTTAACTATTCCACGCGGACGGGCAGAAGCTAGTGTAATAGATACTTGGAAAGATTTCTTAGTTCAGTTTCTAATGATGTAATTGTATTGTCGCTTTTGAAAGGGTTATTTCCTCGATTCACTATTATTTATTACCAGCGATTTCGAACGGATACATTTTTACTTTCGAAATATAGTAAGAAAGCTATTCTAAAGGTGAAAAACTTATTAAACACTAAATGTCTATTTATGAATTCTCATCCTTCCCATATAATTTTCATCCCTTGTTTTATCCTTTTCAAGATTGTTAAGTCAAACGTAGCTCATATTCTTCTCTAGAATATAATCTACCGAATTTTATTAAAATCAGGTCAGCTATGTAAACGTAAAAGGTAACAAATATCAAAAAACAAATATGCTTTCTTATTTATTTATTAGTTTATTGATACAAATCTTCAATGCCAGTGTAGGCCCTGTAACTACATTTTTTAAATTGTTTTTGTAATTTTTTTACGTATAGTAATAATAATATACTTGTTAATAATCTAGCCAAAAAAAATATTACTATAAATTTTGTTTCAAGGTCGTGTACTGACGCCAGCGAAATGTATTGTTACGAGTTTAGCGGGACTCGAATTAAAAAGCCATTGGAATTATTATAGAGTTTATTAGAACTATACAAACACGCATACGACAGGTACAAATATAACCGAACACAACAAATCCAAACGTAATGCAGAAGGTCGTAATTCAATAAAACGCGCAAAGTCCGTCACTAATAGATTACCGAATGTACACACGTCTCGCTTTGATCGTAGTTATCACTCGATTGCCTACTCTTTCAATCAGGTCATCGTTTTTATATACTGCACAAATGCTGTATCGTATTCAACGTAATCCGCAACACCTGGATAATTATTCAGCCGCTAGCAACCATAATTGAGTACAATAAAACAAAAGGCTGTTCTCTAGAAACGTATGCCAATAGATAAGTAAGCAAATTAAGACGATCATAATAAAATGTGCTTTTATAGATCTGGACGTGGAATTTGTCTTTATCGGAGCCTAGGTTGTAACAGTATTATGTTTCTATATATTTGTTATTATTACTTTAAATTTTCTAATGATTGCAAAATATTAAAAATAACTGAAACCAATTACAAATTGAAGAGGTGCTATAAATAATAATCGGAAATGAACGCATGCCGCTCTGCATTGCGTCATAATAAAAAGCTTTTTTACACTAAACTACAGGTAAGTGGTCTGAGCCGTGAACATTGAACATGCAGGAGAAACCCATGCCGTCAACTCACACAACCGGCAAACTATGACATGCAAGTCAATTATCTAGATTGTTATCACCAAAAGTGACGGAATTTGTTATTTGGTCGCTATGAATGTTTTACAAATTATTTTGTCATTATACTGTTTCCAAGCGCTTATTTTATTTTTATGTTGCACGTCTATCAAGTTACATACTTCTTGACAGTAAAGCCCACATGAAACAAATTACATAATTGTCGTACTTTATTGTTGTGGGTGATGTAATATTAATTAATGTTCTGTGAGTCATGATGTAACGCACAGACTATTAAACCATCGCCACTATACGTTAATAAATCGAAAGTAATCGATTTGAGAATAAAAAATGTTCTATGTTTTTTTTTACTTTATTGCGAAAATGACAATTATTATAGGTAAGTTAAATTGTTACAAATTTATTTATTATTGAAGTCGATTTTATAAAAAATGGTATCGGTAACGTATTATAGGACATTAACAATTATTTGTCATCGAACTGTCAAAAGTAAATAAATGCTTGGAAAGAGTATAAGTATATTTGTTGCTGTTGTTTTTTTTTTGTATTTTCTATTATATGAGAAATATGAATACATTTTAATAAAGTAATAAATTTATTTATCTGGAAAGGTTCAGTACTTTTACTACTAAATATTTAAACTTACATTTTATAAAAAATTGAAAGCGTTCTTTCTATTGTTGTCATCTATCACACAATCCAATATCTATCATCATGATATTTAAACCTGATCAAATTTTTTGCTTAAAAAACACAATTAAAGACACGCCAGAAATAATCAAAATATAGTTTACTAGCTGTCCCGGCAGACGTCGTCCTGCCCGGTAAAAAATAGGGGTTGATCGTAGAGGGTTGAAAATCTAGGGTTGTATGTATTTTGTATGTTTTATCATAAAAAAATAGAAATTAAAAATTTTGTCAAAAAAATAAATAAAAAAATTTAGGGGTGGACTACCCCTAACATTTAGGGGGATGAAAAATAGATGTTGGCCGATTCTCATAGATACCGGATAAGCACAAAAAATTTAATCAAAATCGGTCAAGCCGTTTCGGAGGAGTATGGCAACGAAAACTGTGACACGAGAATTTTATATATTAGATTTCTCGTACCTATAATCCATAAATGAAGTACACGTTAATTGGGGTCGAAGAAGTGTGACATTGTGTGACAAAAAGTAGGAGGGGTCCTAAATTTCGTGATGTCATATTTCAAAATCTAATATTTCAAACACGAAATATGAACTATTAACGAAAACTTTCAAATATTTTCAACTCTAAATAATAGTGTTTATATGATTAAAAAAATAATTTAAATTGAAATAAAGGACTGCAGTTTTTGGATAATTTCTTGATACAAAATTGCAATATATGTGTTGTCACTTTAAGAAGGGAGGAGTCTCACAAAAGTGACAAGTCAATAAAATAAGAAATTCTTGTGGCGTACACTGTGGATGGTCCCTAACATTTCGTTGATTTTGCTAATATGCTATAAACTAAAAATGTTATTATATTAACATTTTTAGTTTTGCAAATATCCATACTCAACGACAACATCTTTCTATTAGGTGCAGCAATGAAAAAATAAATCACACTCATCTAGATTAACGTAGCTTGTAATAATCACTAAACATAATAAATACTATAATCATGTATCTCTGATAAAATCTAAAGTCCATCCAACAGCTGATAAAGTTCCGCGTGCTTAAAACAATAATTAATTGCCATATAACAATCAACAACATGACATAGTACGCTAGGATTTATGCGATAACATAATCTTGCTTATACGTTTATCACACTCAGTACATTAAATAACACCGCATAGATAATGGCGAATTCACATGAGTATAGTAACTCTCACTATGCATACCTAACGTGATGGATTAGTTTCTTGGACTTTATACTGTTACATGCCGAAAAAAAATCAATGCATATCTGCCTGCCATTAACCTAGCTTATTACCTTTCCCGCATTTGGACTTCTTTTTTTACTTTGTGTTTAAAATTTGTAATTAAGAAAATCATTCTATTGTTATTGTACTAGTTTTATGACAGTCATTAGCCAGGTGTGTCGAACTAATTCTTGGAAATTATTGTTTAGCGCCGAGGCATATTGTATTTGTACAGAACAAAAGGAATGCCCGAACGGAGGGGTGAGACAGTCAAGCGAGGATTACGATACGAGCAAGACGTATATTCGATAAGCTATATAGTGACGGACTTTGCGTGTGTTATTGAATGGTGCAGTTTGTACTGGTTGCGTCCAGCTATATTTATACCTGTGTTATACATGTTTGTATAATTCTAATAAATTTATAGTAATTCCAACGGCATTTTCATTCGAGTCCCACACTCATAACAATACGAAAATGCATAGTAATTGTATAATTTGTTCTTCTTAGTATGCAATTAGGGCATATGGTTATATTACTGACGAACGAACGAACGCTGAGTGAAATAAAGTAAAAACTAACAACTTCAATTAAATCAAATAAGGAAGGTTGTTGTGGTCATATTAATATATTTTTTTCAAAATGAAATTTATTTATTGATGAATTCCATACAGCACGTTTGTATTATGTAGACTGTTCGATTATAAAAGCAACTAACTTTTTGATAACGCTGTTGTAGTTAAGTAAACGTGCAAACTATTATTGCACCAAAATCTATATTTGAAAATGCAAATTCTTGTTTTTGCTTGTTTAAACTTGACAAATTTGGAAACTGACCAGTTTTCTAGAAACTTAGAAGATAGGTGTTAAAGATTAAAGCTGGATGTGTAGTACATACTTTTATTTTCATGTATATAAACTTTACTTCACTATACTTTTTGAAAGCAATCTGCAAAATCGTATGTTGTATAATTCATATAGAATAATATTAAATTAATGTCCTCGTGTGTCACACACCTTACACAGTACAAATATTATCAGCGTTATTTACGGTATTGTGACTGATTGTGTGATATGAATCAATGAAAGAACCATTGTCCGTCTGACTGCGTAAGCGTATTGCAGATCAAATAATGACAACTGACTCTGACGCCAGTGTCTACGTGTGGTATATTATTCACATTGTCTAAAAAACATAGGGTCACCATATCGCAAGGATAAATGGAAAAGGGAATTAAATTTCTTTATTATGATTTTTGAAACTATCGAATATTAAAGGATCATAAAAAGTTCTTCTTCTTTTTAGCAAATATCAGTCCACTGCTGGATGTAAGCCTCCCTAAGTACGCGCCACATATTCTGGTCTCCTGTCTTCCGCATCCAGTCCCTGCCGGCGATCTTGCGCAGGTCGTCAGTCCACCGGGCTGGCGGGCGTCCTACGCTACGTTTGTCGAGACGTGGTCTTCATTCCAGGACTTGTTTGCTCCATCGGACGTCGGTCCTGCGACAAACGTGACGCGATTGGTATTATGATATACGAATTAGTAGAATAGACCGCCACATTTTAAGAAATAGAGGGCATACCTAACCATTACACTTGTCTAGGACAAGATATTGAGGTGTATGTCTATTTGTGTTTTTTTCCTTCGCCGTTATCATATAGTAGTAGTTAGGTTATGCTAGTACGGCTAGAGAAAATTTGCCAATTTATACTCTCGGCCGGTATTCGAACTTGAGGGATCGTTGAGAAATATAACGCCACAAACTTTTATACTAAATTTATTTCTACTCAGTCCAACTAACCCACATTTCAGAACAACAGTCATGCGAACAGACTAGCCCTTGAATTGAGATTAATAAGTACTTCAAGTCTGTGACATCCGGAGCTTTTTAAAGTATTGTTACATACCGACAAAGAAATGCGCACACCTGCCCGTCGTAAAACGCAGTTTATTGCCGTCTTTAAGTTAGGAACTCTTTTGTTTACCTTGTGTTTAGAATTGGTAATTCAGAAAACATGCTATTGTTAATTAACTTGTTTTATGGCCGTCATTAGTGTAATCCTTGTTGTTATTGCATTTTGCGTCGAAGCTTGCCAGGTGTGCGGATTATCTCAGTGATCGCGGTCCTTGGTTCTATTATACAGTTTATTATAAAACAATGCCCGAAAAGAGGGGTGCGGCAGTTAGGCGACGATTACGATACTAGCAAGACGTGTCTAGTACTTTCGATTAGCATTGGATCGTGCAGTTTATACAGTGTCTAATTATATTTGTACCTGTTTTATACGTGTTTATACAGATCCAATACACTCTATAGTAATTCCAACGGCATTTTAATTCGAGTCCTGTACGCATGAGTACGCGACTGTTTGTTTGAGGTACCTAATTCATGGCCCCCCAAAAGTTTTTACGGATGTTGTCAATTTCTAGCAATAATATCTTATCAACATTGGATAGGGCGTCAACATTCGCAGTTTGTGTGCGATTGACGCGCGTGCTTAGCGTATACTTCCCAAGAATTTAGATACAAGATTGATTTTTAAGTGTGCCTTTTTGTGAATAGGCAAATTGAATTATCACATACAAAACATCCGCTAAAGTATTTTTGTTATGACGGTATACCTATTTTTATCCCTCAATGGGATAAAATACTTTTATTATTTATATTTCTAACCAATAACGTAAACTATGTTTTACGTAAGAATTGAATCTGTACCCCGAGGGAACTATAACATTAAAAAGCATCTTAATATGTTCATCCCTGTTTTCCAAAATACATAATATAATATTTCATTTTATGGTAATAATCAAATCATTTCCATGTTTGAGAAAAGGAATTACCCATCATCCACACCAAGCCAGTTTTTCATATAAGTACTTGTCTCAAAGCTTAGGAGTTTATATAAAAAATATAACTAATTGTAAGATATCGTTTTAGTGGAAACTGTGTCCGAATAAGCTAATGTCTATGCATCCCGAAATCTTCATAGCGCTCCGGGGAAAATTCCCACGAAATTAGTGGGATAAAAAATACACATTTTATTACATTAAATTTGCTATTGATCTACTAAATCACATTGAAATTTCACAGATAACGATATTGTCAAATCATTTCTATGTTTTACAGTAATTTTATAAACGCATTTTTTTATTCTAACGTGAAAAGAAATACTAGGAATGATAAAACCCTAGTTAATAAAATCTTCAAAATCCTCCAACACTACAATGTTATTAAACTTGGTTCATACAAATTCAAACGTGAGTAACTTTTTAATTACCTGGGTCTCTCGTACTTAATAAGGCTTTGACTTTCAGTGCTAAAAGGCGCTAATCAAACAGGTACAAAAATAAAGTGACATACGTTTGACAGTTGTCATTAATAGCGGTCAGTGGGGTTGATTTAAATATACACTTTCTCCTTTCTTTCTATTCTTTTCTTTCGGAGTCTTTCAGAGTTATGAGTTATTAGATGTTGGTTTTTTATCGTAGTTTTCTTGTATGGTTTTAGGGGGAGGGAGCAAGCTGTGTAATTATTAGAGACTTGGTTGTTGTCTGTATGTATTTTGATATCCTTTTTACAACTACAACTTTGTAGAACTACATTTTATAAATAAAAGGCTTCATGAAAATAATGTGGATCGAATATTTTTTTCATAAAAGGAAACATTCCACATATCACACCTATGCGTCACCGTTGAAGGCTCGCATGTTGTTCTAACCAAACGTTTTTGCCCAGAGCAAAATAATAAATCAAAATTAGTAACAGTTATACATAATAATTTAATCTGATAACCAACTGTACCCATCAATCAAATAATTGCTCTAATAGAAATTTAGTTGGAAGTAGACTTAATTGGAATAAAACTTTTGAATTTGATTTTTTTTTATATTAGCACAATTTATACTTAGTTTAGAATCCATAACAATTTATATATAATAACACACACACACACACACACAATATATATATATATACACATATATATATATATATATACATATATATACATATATATATATATATATATATAAATATATAGAATTACTTTGTTATTATGCTGTCCAGAAGTATAGCAATGTCAGATTAGTATCAATCTATACATATAATAAAATTGTAGAGGTCTGATTTCTGTACCTTAAAAAAAATGATAAAACTCGACTCGGTTTTTAGCGGATGTAAGAAGTGAAATAGAACATTTTAGATTTTTTTCAATTTTTGTTTCTCTGTTTGTCTGTCTGTTTGTACCGACTAATCTCCGAAACGACAGGATCATTCCCTGGATTCCAAGATCCCTGGTCAACATATAGGATACTTTTGATCCCGAAAAATTAAAGAGTTCCCGTGGGTAAGTCAAAAAAACCACCACGCGGACGAAGTCGCGGGTAGAAGCTAGTTAATAATATGCGTATCAACGCAAATAAATTGTAGATGTACTAGATAGACCTTTTTGAGAACGCAGGAGAAATAACAATTCGCAGCTATCAACAATTGTTGATCGAAGTAGTTGATGAAGCGAAAAGTGTTTGTCAGGATCGTAGCAGGTTAAAATCCATCGTCATTTCATCATATGTATAATGTTTGATAAAACTTTGTTTTTGCCTTTAGTAAATTGATATGAAAGCCTAAAATAGTCATACTAGAAAGAAATGACTAAAATTATATTCGTGCTAAATAATAATGTTCTTTGTAAGAAACAGAACTGGCGTAAAAGAAACACTGTGACAGTAATTTCTTTAGCTTTATTAGAATCGCAAATCTTGCATCTTTGTAGGCAGATACTCTTACAACATTTCCCAGTTAACACGTCTTACAAATTGCTTGATTTTGATGTCCTAGTGCGATACTCACTAACAGGCAGTAAAATAAAGTGATTCGTTAGACAACGAATCTATTTCGTATTTTCTAAGCACCTCTTCTGTCAAAAGTAATGTCTGTAATGGACCTACAGGTGTGCATATTATTTAATGGATACTCGCATTCGAATCGTATATAAATATCCTATATAAAACAAATACTTCTATACTCAACCAAAAATAGTCTCAAAACACAAAACGGCGAAGGTCGTGAGATATAAAGAAGACAAAGCAGGAATATAATAAGAATCTGACGCTTGAATGTAGATAATAATGATTAATACACAAATTTAAAAGTATGTATATGTCGGAGGGAAGATATAAATCGGATAATTGTTAATTGGATTTATAACGCACAATATTATTTGTTTACATTTTAACTACTTTTAAAATTAATTCTACTTTATTTATTAAATGTTTCTATAACTTAACGATCGTCGTAACCTAATAAAAGTTATGAATATTGTAATTTAACAAACGACCAATGAGAGCAGAGCTTATGGCTCGGAGCGGGGTCAGACGCCCTCTATACTTTAGTAGTATCTATCTCTATCTATTCGGTAGACGGAAGAGTTTTTGTGGCACTTTTGGTTGATGGCAACAGGTCGAGTTGGACCATGGAGTATTTTAAAGAAAGTATTGAAGTTGTAAGTATGAGCGGTGCCCTGAACCCGCTGCTCGGTCTAAACTACATCAAAATATTGATCGAATCTAAATTAAAAGGGTATAAACCGTGGCCTTGTGTTTTATGCTCGCATTTTACTTTGATGAAGCCCACTAAACCTGCAATAACTAGAGAAGATGTCACGAGAATGAGGCCTTCTCCGACATATATTTATTTGTCTACATAATACATTTGTTTAGTTTATTGTATATAATATACCAAGAATGTAGAGAGTGTGCTTTGAGAAAGTAAAAACGAAATAATCACATTCGTTTCTCTACACATTACAAACGTTAAAAAGTTTCCATAATGAAAAAGCGACTCCTTTCTACTATAATCACTGGCTTCGTTGGATTGTTTGACTGTCAGCCAAAGCGTCGGTGTCGTATATCGCTATTTACGAAATAATCACATTCGTTTCTCTACACATTACAAACGTTAAAAAGTTTCCATAATGAAAAAGCGACTCCTTTCTACTATAATCACTGGCTTCGTTTGATTGTTTGACTGTCAGCCAAAGCGTCGGTGTCGTATATCGCTATTTGCTCATACATTTCAACATAACAACGGCTTTAAAATAAAAGTAATGTGTGCGGTAAAGAGCTTTTATTGTTTTATTTACTTGTGATTCTGTTTTTCGTATTTGTTTGCTGAGACGTTCACATGGAAATATTCTTTTCTTATAGCTATTACAATATGTAACTTGATGAAAAGTCAGCAAATCATTTTATTGAAATTATGTTGCCGACAGGACAGAATAAGTTCGCCTATTGCTTTGTCATTAAAATATAGTAAATACGCATTTTGTACAAATTATTATTTTTATGATCCATAATATTCGATGTCAAAAGAAAACTTGGTATCAGATACAAAATAATTATAAACTTGATCTTTTTGAAAGATATCGATACAACATACTTAGTACCATATATACTCTTCCTTTCGATCCCTCAATTCTTTTATAAGTACAAGTTTTAGAGCGCCGCGCTTATCATTTCAAGGATGTTATAAAAAATCGGCAGACAAACACACATATTGTAAAACCGCAAATTAAACGCGTTACGAATGTGTTATGGATAATATGCAACGGACTACCCTGGGGCCGATCCCAGACACCTTAACCATTGTAAATAACGGAGAGTTTCCAAAATTTCCCGTGCCAGGAATTAAATCCGGAACATCTGAATTGCAGTGCGGTGAGTCGGCAAAGGCTTAGCCCGCTCAACTATATAGGCCGTCACTACAGTATCCGTATCTGGGGTCTATTTTATTGGGACTGAGACGTGGTATGGTTAGATATTCCATTCCCAAAAAATCCTTTCAGTTTTTGTAAGTCATGAATGTCCAGTGTAAAATTACATACTTTGATAACAATATTAATTGTTTTATTTCGCAACTTAACATCAGTGGCCGTATGTGAATCGAATACTATTGGAGGTGTCCGGTCGATTGGTAAATTTTGCATATTTTCAATTATAAATCAAATACCTAAATTAAAAGTAAAAAAATATATATATTTTACATATAAAAATGAATGTTTATCTTTATGTCCTTTATAGAATCGTAAAGTATACATTTGATCATGTGATGATCTTTAGCAAAGTTGTTGTGCATGAGCCATAGAAGGTTTCCGAGTTAGTTCACAATTGGACCCAGTAGGTGGCGCTGCTGTCGGCATATCGATTGAAGCTTTTTCGGGCAGAACGACGACTGCCGGGACAACTAGTATTTAATAAAAAGATTTTTTAATTTTTCAATATATAAGGGCTTACATAAAATTGCCTAAAGGATGAATGTTCATTGGCATAATTCAAACTAACGTCATTTAGAATTAAAGACTTAGCTATGGAGCTACTAAGCCTTCAAGATTATGTAATGGAACATAGCAAGAGATTTGTTCTATCTAACTTATATTTTGGTCCTGTATATTATGAACCTACTAGCGTAAACGCATTACAGTTATATAGTGACGCTTACAAACTATTTCACTAAAAGTTCTTTTAAGCAGTAGGTCATTTCAAAGTAAAGGTGTTTACTGTTAAACGTCCGACAAGCGTTATTAAACACCAGACTTGACTTTAATTATGTTACTGATGCTCTGAGAACCAGACAACAATATAACTAATTTCTACTCAATAAGCCATCGCGAATCCTTAGACATTACTGGAGACTCAATTGCCTTTGTTTCAATTTAATTTAAAAAATTGAACAAAGTTCAACTGATAGATGTTTTTTAACGGTCATGAATATAAACTTAAACGATTAAATATATGTTCTCATAAATTAAGTTTACTCCCTAATCGCTGTACGCCGCTTCGTAAAGTATTTATCGCTGTTAAAGGAGAAGAAACGTAAAGGACCTGCCCAGCAATATATCTAGCTAAAAAATCTTTCACTTCGGTCTACCTAGACATTTCTTTTTAATTAACAGAAGTACTTTATACAATTGCTTAGTTTTTTAAAATAAAATAAGTGAATTTTTTGTACTTTGGGCTTCGTCTTCGGCTACAGTCTACTCCTGAATTTACGTGTCCTCAACATTTAGACATATCGCACCCTTAGAACTGTAGAGACCTAATTACAAATATCAAGTTCTTCTATTTTATACCTTATTTTTAAGTACTAGGCATTAAAATCCAATTACTCAAAATTTTGATTAAGGCCTGTATAATGTTAAGTGTGCGATATATTCCGCTCCTCTGCTTTCCTCATCCAGTGCCTAGTCCTTGGTCCACTGGGCTCGAGGAAGAGATATTTTCAAAAATATGCAATTTCGATAGATTACAGTGACATTATTTGCACGCCAGCATTAGGTTTAGGTATCTACGAATGACTGGCATTCATTACTAAGGTTTTATACACATTTATGAAAGTTTGTTGATCACTCTTGTTTGAAAATGATTGAAAATTGTTATTTGAAAAGGCTTTTATATTAAGCATAATACATATTTTTATCCACATGAATACATTAATATCAACGCGAGTGTTGTATCTATATGAGTATAGGTGTGATATATATACTCGTACATAAATAAACTGATAGTCATGACTTCATGTCTTTTCACTATAGAATTCTAAACACATGAAAAAGTTATATCTATAAAAGACATGTTTCTAACTTAAACACCATTATGGTTTATTATTTCGATTCATTAATTACTGCTGGTTTATCTTAAGTGAAATTTGTATCTAAATAGATTTTTAAACAAAAAAACGTGGTATTTATGCCTTACGCTGTAGGTGTTTTTAGATATAATACCAATGTATGGAGCTAGCTCAAAAAGTAGCGAACACTTAGTCTCAAGCACGATGCGAAAAATTTAAGCGAATTCGCAGCGATAATCTGTTAAAACAAGTGCGTGTTTCACTGTATCGATTAGTTGCTAGCTATTTGGATTTATTGTATCAGTCTCTTGTTGATTATTGTTGTATACATGTGATGTTGCAATCGCCATTTAATTGCATCCTCGTAATATATATAAATATGTATTATGTGCTCAAATGACAATGAGAACTCAGTATTCCATTCTCGCAATGGTTAATACTTGTCTTTGGCGAGTATTAAATTCACTGAACAATACAATACCCATGTATCTAGATTATAGGTACTCATTGTTTACAGAACTTGGTCATTATTTACATTTACGCCTTTATATTTGTTCCGAGTCAATGAATATAATAATATACAAGGTGAGCTGGAACAAATATTTTAGTAACTAAAAGAAAAACTGATATTTAAAGTTTGTTTTTTAAATCATCATCATCCTGGAATTGAATCGGTTCAGTCTTTGCCAAGATCA
Source organism: Dendrolimus punctatus (assembly GCA_012273795.1). Lineage (NCBI taxonomy): Eukaryota > Metazoa > Arthropoda > Insecta > Lepidoptera > Lasiocampidae > Dendrolimus > Dendrolimus punctatus. The sequence goes on from CM022527.1 coordinate 14,907,418, forward strand.
CTACAGAATCCTAAAAATATCCCTAATATGTTTTATGTACTCACCTTAAAAATAACCCATAAGCTTTGTATCAGACAGTAAATAATCAAATAATCGCAAAAAAAATCGTGTAATCTATATATACGTGAAGCAAACCTTCGTAACTTTTTTTACAAAAATTGCGCGGACGGAGCAGTATGAAATTTCGCACAAACTTATAGCATATAGAGAAGAAGCAACGAATGTTAATATTTTTTTATTAAATTATGCCAAAAAAAATCACTAAATCAATAAAAAAACGTTACACACTACCATGTATTTGACACACACACGCATATATACTCCTTTGTTTATCGTTGCCTTAGCGTAATGATTATAGAAGTATAGTCTTTGGCAACAAATTATTATGGTTGAATTTCGACCACGGGCGATCACTAGTACCTAATAATTATCTACTACACATATAACTGATGTAGGCAGGTAGAATTAATGTTCTATAATTAGCCATGTTACAATTTTTTATTCATATTTTTCTAGACCTGTCATCATTACATCCCACAATATTTTTCTTGACATCGACAATAGTTAATTAGTTTGTCAAATATGTATTCATTATTTACTGAATGGAGATATAGTTGATAGATATTAATTACCGTTGAAGGGTACAGTTATAAAAGTTTTACAAAAACGCTTTCATACTTCAAGAAGCAGACGTTAATAGTAGATTGGCACACAAGTGACCTATTTAGGCACGAGATGATTTGGCGCACAAGCGTAGCGAGGGCGCTAATAGTTCCGAGTGTCTGAATACGTATTTCTCCCGAGTTTGACACTTTGATTTCATTTCGAATATGAGGGATTGCGCGGACGGAGCAATGTGAAATTTCGCACACTTATAGATTATACAGAGAAGAAGCGACGAATACTAATGTTTTTATTAAATTATGCAAAAAATATGTAAACAAAAACTGATTAATTAAGCAAAAAACCACTACTCTAATGAAATCAGACATTAAGTTCATGTCTTAATTTAACGAACTCATTTAATACGTCACATAAATGATACGTCAAGTCAATTTCTTTTTCTGTGGCCTTCTACCAGCCAGTCTTATTTTGCATCTGAGATAATAAATATTTAGTAGTAGTTAGTAATAAATATTTAGCTCTAATTTATGTAAATTAAATAATAATTTAGTGATAAGTAATTTATAAGTATAAAATCATGTTACAGAATTGTTGATATTTTTTAATTACAATTTTATACCGCGACTTGACAGTGGCTGTATAAAAAGTTTGGATATAGCTTACATAGTTTTTTGATAACAAGGAAAACCGTTTCCCAAAGGAACTCTGTTCATTCTATCAATACATCTCTCTATTGTCTTATTTCACAGGTAAAGCTAAATCAATAAACAAATTAACTGTAGGTACACATGAAAACCATTAGTAAATAAAACTAAAAAAATTAATTCAAACAATTTCAAAACCACAATTATCTTCTTTAAACTAATTTGTATGCCTTATTAAATCAACGCCATAAACTCCAAAAATTATAAGTCGTTTACCTAATTTCTTAAAATTGAAATACTCCAAAGAAAATCAACAAATCTCACAAAGCTTCCGAATAAAAGCAAATCTTTTAACATATGCGGATTTATGGACATGTGAGTGCAATCATGTTAACAGTTTTATACGAATTTTATGGTTCGTCTATTTGTTTAAAGACATTTTGAGAGCGGCGTTTAAAATATTTTATTATTACGACCGTTTTAACACTTTGTTGGAGACATTTAATGATTCATTCATTAACTTAAATTTTAATATACATAATTACATATATAATACAGGTACATTTATATGTAAAATGATTATTTTAATACAAAAGAACTTCAAATTGGCTGATCCTTCTATTACATAGGTTCGATTTACGCTTACTTGCTTTTAGAATATTTCAAAATTTGATTATTCAAGAATACTTGACGCTATATAGAAGACTCACAAATTGCAAAGTCATATTGAAAAAAGCAGAAGAAAAATTCGAAGTATTTTGTTATTCTTCGAGTAGCTTCCGTAGACACCATTCACTGGGAGAATAGAGAAGTCTTATTTTTCTAATTTAATGTGCGGCAGAATGGTGTGCCTGACTGACTGAAAGACTGGAGTTTGTATAATAAATGCGGACTATACATCTACAATCCACATTTAAAATCTACAGGTTACTGGATTACATCCGGCCCGAAGGACCATGAAGGAAGGCAATTAAGTGAAAACTGATATTTGATGGAAACTGGACCTTTTTACATAAACTTCTACTTGTCTACAAACTTCATGTGTGTTACTGTTGCCGATCTCGAATGTAACAGTATCGTTTTCAGTGGTCATACTTATTAAGTGAATTTGGTAGACTAAGACTGGTGTGCATAGACATTTAACCGACGCGACGGTTAAAATAAAATAATCACTGTTTAGCCATATATTTTTAGCGATTATTTTATTTTAACCATCGGTTAAATGTCTATGCACACCAGCCTAAGCCTAACAACAGTCACGAATAATAAACGCCAGGCAAAAATAGAAATATTAAGGCATTGTTGACTGCCGTGAAATTATCATAAATTTCGCCAAGTGTTACTTTAAACTCGTAAAACAGGAAACTAGCTTTTACACACTTTAACACGTGTTCGTCACACCTGTGTTCAATATTTTGAATGTTTATATCATTTCTTCAACACAAAACAGATGACATTATATATAAACTGATACTTATCGTGAACCTGTATGTTTACTTTTTTCTTTTATTTACATTTAAAGTAATAATGTGGTTGTAAGCTTTATCATTCATTATTAACTTAAAAGTTTATTGAGGCAACAAATTACATATTTACATCATGAATAAATTGTACTGGGATATTCCACATGAATGCGATTTGATTTCCTTTTATAACTATTATAATCCAGAACGGTTTTAAATCTATATCTATATTATAAAATCTATATATTATATAAGAGAAAGTCGTGCTAATTACACTATTTATAACTCATTAACAGTTGTACCGATTTGGCTGAAAATTGGTGGGGAGGTAGCTTAGAACCAGAAAACGGACATAGGATACTTTTATCCCGTTGGAACTGGTAGGTGGCGCTGAGATCGGGCTCTAGAATCCTCATAGCCACCTAGACCGATTTTGGTGATTTTCTTTTTGTGTGTTTGAGTGGGTCCCCGGATGGTTTAAATCCACAATTAGAACCGGTAGATTGCACTGTGATCGGGTCCTAGATTTTTATTTTCTCAGAGCAGGACAACGTCTGCCGGGGCCGCTAGTTAATTGAAAAAAAAACAATCCATTACTTTGATTGATATTTAATTTTTATACTTTATGAAGTTTAATTTTAATAACTGTGTGAAGAATAACATGTTATATTGTGGTGAGACAGAGGACATATTTTATGCCAGGATAGAGGAGTATGGAAGGAGAATACATAGTGTGTCGACCCCAAATAATTGGAACGAGGTGAAAGGAAAGAAAGTTTATGTTTTGCTGTTGTTTTGAAATGTGTAAGCACTACAATTTAACTATACCGTAATCCTCCTTTCACAGCTGAGTCCGGCATTAATAAATCGTAGTGGCCTAGTCTTAAAGACTTACCCGTGCAAAAGATACAAGGCAAGACCGGGCTAAGATTTTTTAGCAAGTAACTTTACTCACGTAAATTTTATAGCCACAACCCACGATAAATTTTAATTTCAAGTGTAAATGTGTTCTATGTTCATGGTCTTATCGAGTAAGTCTTATCAAATTGCATTAACAAGTGAAGAAAGAACACACTACTAATAACTTTTTATAGGTTCTTTCTTTCATTGAAGTTTAATTTACTAATTTAACTAATTATTAAAAAAAATAATATAGGAATCTTATAGCCATATTGAAGAAAAAGTTCCTGCAAAATCTGATAGTCTTCGAGTTAAATCCGTTCAGACATATTCAGTATAGGCTACTCCCAAGTAGCATTTAACATTTTTAATCTACATCAGTGGAGTGGAGACCACGTATTAGCAAACGAAAGAAAGAAAATAATTTTATTTATGACCAATTATATAAATACAGTATAATTGCTACCAAATTTAAAAACTACAATAATGTAATTTTGTCCCAAAAGGGGTAACAGTCTCATCATAATGCCCGTCGGTTAAAACCAGCGCTGATCTTCCGTTTTGCATTAAAGGTATCGTCACGGTAGACATTACATCATTGTAACGCATGAAAATAGAATCTTAAACTATATACATACACACATACACACACATACATACATAATACATACACAATAGGTACAAAAAGGGGAACTCATTATCGGAAATAAATATATACATATGTGGCCTGTACCCGATAAATGTATTCTATGACGTATAGTGAGATATGCCTAGACCGCACTAGACGCCCCCTGGCTCGGTTCAGGTGCACAGGAACGCACCGCACTATTCCTTTGAGCTACATTGTGCAAACTAAGATAGCGAAAGTCTTGCACGGCATATGTACAAGTTGGTTTAGAAATTAAGGCACGGCGGTGTATTTGTAAATGAATTAGAGATCCAAATGGCCCACCCGTGTATGGCGCCCACAGAAAGGAGACAGCAAAATGAGAATACTATATAGCAAGACAAAAAGTAAGAGGAGGAGAGAGGAAAAGGAAGAAGGAAGAGAAAGAGGAAGGAAGGAGCGTACTTGGGGAGGCCTACGTCCAGTAGTGCATTGAGATGGGCTGAAGAAGAAAATCTACATCAGTACTGTTAAAATAGTAAAGTACTGGTAGCCAATTAAAAAAAAGTTTTGCTTAACAATACTCGTACTTTTGAATTTTTCACACTCTGAAAGTACGCTGGAAGTTACCTAATCAAGGGGATGAAATCAGTACTTTTCTTACCTGGGTAATGATTTTTTTTTATTGCAGGAGTTCAGCAGACAAGCAGACTGGGCCCCTTGATGGAAAGCGGTTGCTATCGCCTATTGACATTTGCAAACCAAAGGTGCTACAAATGCGTTGCTGCTCTCTTCAGGAAGACTGGAACCTGGTCACCAATGCCGGAACACAACTCAAGGTTGTTATGGCGACATACATCAGACCAGTGGAAGCCATCCAGTCGGGTAAATACCCTATTACCTGGCTGTGGGTTGTTTTGTCGCCTCTGACGACAGGCCGCCGGCCGCAGAAAATTGTATTTTCTCCGTTCCTGCACGCATAACTTGCTTAACGTGACTTTCCTTGCTATCAAACAAAATTCAAACTATGCGAGCCCTATCCAAACTTATTATACAGCCACAGCCGGCATAAAATTGGTATTAAAAATATCAACAACTTTGTCACATGATTTTATGCTTATAATTTACTTTTCACTAAATTATTATTTAATTTGTATAAATTTAAGCTAAATATTTACTATCATCATTCTCAAAAAATACTGCCTGGTAATATGACATAGAAAAATAATTTTACTTGACGTATCATATTATGTGATGTATTAAATAACTTGATCAAATGTAGACATGGATTTAACGCCTGATTTCATTAGAGTAGTAGTTTTTTTTGTTTAATTAATTAGTTCTTATGTACTTTCCTCATATTCAAAATGAAAAGCAGAGTGTTTTTACCTGGGTGAAAGACCTATTTAGGCACTCGTGCGTCAACCCATCTCGTTTCTAAATAGATTGCTTTCATCGCTCGTGTAACAATCTACTAATTCCAAAGCATTTTGATTACCTCGTTTAAAATCTTATTTGTTATTTAATAAATAAAAATAAAATAAAAAAACTGTTATAATAATTATAAAATATCCCATTTCCTTAAGTACTGATTCCTGTGCGGTGTCTCATCGCCATTCAGGACATCGATGGCCTTGTATGGTGTTTTCGAACCAATATCGTTTTTCTGACTCATCCTGGTATAAAATTGAAATGTTTTTTAATGTATCATGCAAGTTACTGAGAAACTGTATTCGCTTAGTAACATACGCATTCACATCACTCCCAGTTTGACGGCTGACTTCATTGCGGCGTAAAGGATCTGGGTTCGATTCCCAGCATTGTAAAATTCGTAAACGAACTTTTCGTTGCTTACAATGGACTGGGACCGGCCCCAAAGTGGTCATAACACAAGCATAGTTTGCTTAGCCCGAGGACACACAATGTGTGTGTTTGTTTGCCGATTATTATTTGTTTATCTCAAATTTGCGTTTCAAGATGCTCTGGATTGGAAACTTAGCTGGGAAGCATGCACCACTTAAGCTATCTACATCTGAATTATAATAACCATGCATTTAAAGCGAAAGACAATCCACCTTGGACACGCACAGCGGGTATGATGTCCATTCTTACTCTAATAATTGCGAGGTCCATATGCATCCATGCGACACTTCTGGATTATTATTTAATATTAGTTTTAAAATATTTTAATGCAATAGAGGAGTGGACAGTCAAACCAAACTGAGAAACTTTTTACAATCTTACAAAGGGTCTCAGCCTCACAGACATTGTACGAGCGTATCTATCTGTGACGTCATAAGTAGGTACGAGTAAAAGGAGACAGATAGCGCATTAATTTTTTTTAAAGTGATTATCTCATATATATATGTCATGATATTTTAATAGTGTATTGATAAGTTGTTATTTTAACGTCTGTTCTTTTGTATATATATAAAAGTATTAGAATATATTGTGACACGTAACCATATCCCTATTTCTGCTTTATAATATTTATAACTAGCTTCTGCGCGTGACAACGACGGTGTGGAATAATTAAAAAAAAGTTTTAGCCTGATGATATATAGCCTTCCTATAGCTATTCGTGATAAGTGGGCTATCTTACACTGAATGAATTTTTAAAATCAGACCATAGTTCCTGAGATTAGTGCGTTCAAGCAAACAAACAAACTTCTTAGCTTTATATAGTAATAGTTTAAGATAAATGACATAATGAATATTAAATAACCGTTAAATAATATATACTATCCCTGTATACAAATCTAGCTACAAATTATTTAGCTACACTTGTGGTTACTCAATTCTGACGTAGGTATGTATATGCGGTTAGGATTATGATAAACCTATTTTTAAGATCAAGGACGTAAATTATTTATGAGTAATGATAATAAACACGGAATTAATAGAATAAGACCTAATTTGACTTGACCTATTATTATTTACAGAGAATGTGACATCACGTTCGTAAAGATTTCGTCATTATAAAAATATTTATTGGGTTCTGTAGCCATTTTTGGCAGAAACGACGACGAGCACTGGATTGTTTTCATTATATAGTCAGCCAATAAATTCACCATCCTAAGATCGAATGTCATTTCCATTTCATAGAAGGGCAAGGTTTATTTCCGCTTGTATCTGAGACAGTAACAAAAGATTCCAACATATTCCAATTTCACACATCGACCTAAGTGAAAATTTCGTTAATTACGAATTGTTGTCAAAATTGGTAAAGCAGAGCCCTTTCTTCGCTAACTATTGATAAATCATGTCGATGTTCTTATGAATTTTAAATTCATATGAGCGATAAGATATTAGCTTCCGAGTCATAAAATTGCCCTCTCATCTAAGTCTGAAAGTATGAGTGGAAGGCTGGAAAAAATGGGCATAATAGCAATGGACCATTGAGTGGACCACAAAGCAAGACAAGTGCTTTTGTTATTGTTTTGTTTTGGTGTGTTTAGTATTGTGACAATAATTATACTATACGTAACGGACATCCAACTGAATACACCTCTAATAGTTTTAGTTTTAGTGTTACCCTGAATTATTGGTTTTACAAGACTATCATATAATAATGGCCATCGACTTGTGCAACCTGTCAAGGTGGATCCTTGAGCACGTGTGGCGGTTACACCGCCTTTTCCCTTGAAATAGGGTTGCCATAACCCTCAATTGACACTATTATTATATAAATTTGGGATTACTAACATGCTAAGATTTAATTATTTGTATTGAATGTACTATGTATGTATCTTATAGATCAATTGTAAGATTAATAGATGTTATACAAACATGAGTCAGAAGCCGGACATCCTTAATCTAGCGTAGACAAAAAGCTTGCAGAATAAATAGTAACAGTTCAATAATGAATTTGATTAAACCGTAACAAATGCGTAAAATTGAGGGGAAAACCGAGCGTCCGTGATAGGCTTATTACAAACAACGATTCTTTTTTATAAAACAAGCGAACGATCTTGAAATACTACAGGTAGAGTACGAAACTTAATTCATTACGTAAAGTTTTATGATGAATAAGATTAAAAATCGTGTTATTTAATTATATTAAAATTGTCTTAAAATAAATTATTGTTTGTTTTTCATTTAGAATATAAGAAATATGTATTATAACGTATATATTGTTACGACTTAGACGTGGACAAAGACAAATTCACATCTGCATACCTGTAGAAGCACATTTTATTACCTTTCGGCATTTGGACTTCTTTTGTTTACTTTGTGTTTAAAATTTGTGATAAGAAAACAGCCCATTGTGTATTGTAATCTTTTATGGCACTCATTAGCCAGGTGTGTCGGATTTAAAGTACAAACTGATACTAGCAAATTCGGTTCATGCGGCCGGTCAAACATTGCATCTGTGCAGTATGAAGCAATGCCTCTATTGAGAGATGAGTAGTCGAGCGATAATCACAAGCGATGCAAGACTTGTGTTCATTCGGTAATTTTATTTAATGACGGACTTTGCGCGTGTTATTGAATTACGACCTTCTGCATTACGTTTGGACTTGTTGTGTTCGGTTATATTTGTATCTGTGTTATACGTGTTTGTATAGTTCTAATAAACTCTATAATAATTCCAACGGCATTTTAATTCGAGTCCTGCAACACGTAACAATATGTAATACAATAGGTATTATTATACACACATCTGTTTTAAACACAAACTTAATAAAATAGAAATAAATAGGGACATCTCAATCTATAGAGACACATCTATAGAGTCCTTCGAAACAAACAAAAGCTTTTTTGAGATTATTCTGAAACACTTGGCAATTTAGTTAGTTTCAATAAATTATTGATAATTATTATCATCCTTAAATTGACTCCTAAAAGAATGATTGATTACTTATGACGGTGTGGAGTTCGTAGTTCAGTGAAAAAGACGCTACACTGTTTGTTGTTGTAAGTTGTTTTCAAAAAGTAAAGTTCTTTAATATGAAACACTTTAATTTGCTTTAAGCTTTTTCGTTAAATCATAGCTAAGTAAAATTCCATATTTTTTATAGTTTTGTTGTGATTCACAACGATAGTGTTATCCCAATAAAATTAAATTTGATAGTCACCATTTTAAACAATTTACCACTGTTTCATTAGCCTAGAAACTGTTGTAAAAGAGAAAATTATTATATTTGTATCACAATCGCGAGATATTTTATCTCACGTTGGTGGCAAAATCGATTAAGTTTTTGCTATGACCAATTATAATTTTATAAAGGCTATTAAAGTAATTTGCTTTTACATGTCATTAAGTCAGTAACAAATTTTGGTCAGTTAACTTTTATTGGTTTACGATCTGAGGTCAATATTATAATGTATTAATTTGCAAATGCTTGATAGTTAATAAATTTCTTTGAATGTGACCAATAAATCCATATTAGTATACAAATGCGAAAGTACCTTAGTTACTTTTTCACGAGTAAATTACAGAATGGATGTTAGGGCATTTTGTCAAGGAGACTAATTGTATCTTGGGAACAGACATAGCTACTTTAAATCGCAAAAAAAAAATTAACGGAGAAAGAATACAATTTCCTGCGGCCGGGCGGCGTAAGAGTAAGAGGTGACAAAACAACCCACAGCCAGGTGGCAGGGTATTAGCTCGACTGGATGGCGACCACCCCTGGTCTAGAGTATGCCGCCATAACTACCTTGTGTTGTGTTCCGGCATTAGCGACCAGGTTCTAGTCTCCCTTAAGAGAGCAGCAGCGCATTTGTAACACATTTGGTGTGGCAAATGTCCATAGACGATGGTAACTGCTTTCCATCAAGTGGGCCGTCTGCCTGTCTGCTGAACTCCTGCAATAAAAACAATATTAAGGAGGAGTGTAAAAAATAAATAAATAAATACAGGCGTAGGTTCACATATTCAGGTTACGGAATTATTTAAAATATAGACGCAATATTCTTGGTACCTGAAAATATTTTTTTTCCAGACACATTTTGCCATTATGTATGTACATTACATGCCTACGTCTATATAAATGGAGCATGAATCGTATAATCTGCAGTAGGGTTTACGCATTAACGTTAAGGGAATTCTGGATGTCATAATATGCTATTACAACTGTGGACTAAATTTATATTTCATTTACCATAATATTTTTTTAATAAAAAGATGTATGATTTTTCCCGCAATAAACTCTTGATGCACATGCCATCGTTTGCAGATTTTAATATTGTAGTATGAGATTCAAAACTCTCTTGGAAAGCAATAAGTCAGGTGTTTGGATTGCGTCACAGCCTGACAAATGTGAACACCTCATATTGGTGCAGTACAGTGCAGGTACAGATGATAGGCAATCTACTATCAAATGTAAGCTAATAAGTATTTATTAATATGCTTCTAATTTAAAAGGTGAAAAACAATCCTATCTCGAAAACTGCAGAAACTCGTTCAATTTTCTCAGATTGTTACTCCCGGATTTTGAATCGGTGACGGCAGCGATGCCATGCGAGTGATAAATTAGTCGCGCAATCGATTGATTTCTTTGTCGAAGTGGAAATGGTTTGAGCTAACACTATTGCCTGGAGACAAGTAGTGCGGTAGTGTGGGACTCAAAGCGGCTGGATATTTACTTAATTATCCCAGTGCTCTTCCTATCTTCCGAATCAGAATTGTGGAATATTAATTAAGCCGCTTTAAGCCCCGCGTGTATAGACCAGCTCGCATCAGTTTACAGTGGGCAAATTTCTCTGTTGCTAGGGGTTTAGCATACATGACGTATATTTTTGATCACGATCACGTAAAGGACGCGCGTAGAATATTGAGTGCATTGGCGCTTTCGATGCAGATAAAGTCAAAAATATTATTGAGGACCGTCGACCACGACTGTGTGTCTACGGTGGCGGGAGGTCACTAGAGCTCCAGCGACGATTATTTTGTGCGTGTGGAAGAAAAGTTTGGATATTGTCGAGTTTTGAAGAGGACAAATACTCGTAATGGCGTGTAATAAATATCTGTTTTGATTTATTTTTCAATTGTCACGTGCTAACAAAGGAGAAGGAAAACATCGTGATGCAACCTGTACATCGAGATAACCGGTGTGTCAAACCTGCCAAGCCGCCTTGGACAAGCGTGACGGGTATGCTGTCCATTTTTCCTATAATGTGAGGCCCGAGCCCAGCAGTGGGACATTTATGGGCTGATATTACAAAATATTTTATATTTATTTATTTATAGGAAAGTATTAACTATTGAAAGTTCATTGAAAAAGATTATCTCTACTGACATGAGTACAGAAGTACTACTATACATAAATTATAAATAGTATATTGGATTCTTTGATAGGTAAATGTCAAAACGAATACAAATGTTTAAGTAAGTAGTATAATTTTTTCTGTCACCCTAAGGAATTAAACGATTATCAAGAAATTTTGTGTAGTTTCGATAACGGTAATGTACACTTACTATCCCGGAACATGGGAGAATCTTCTTGGCTTAAAGAATATGAAGGCTCACTTGGAAATCCATACTTTGATAAACTTTCAGTTGTTTTATTTCCAAAGTTTAGTTTCACATCTTGACAAATCACGCTGAAACATCTGAATTATTCTTTCCTATCATGCTGGATATCGAAAAGTAATTCAAATACAATTATTGTCTGATAGTGTATGTATATTATAATATCAAATATTAACATTATGTATTTCGTGCACAAATAATATAAATTAAATTAGATTAATGGACAGTGTCTTGACGTAATTTATTACGTGTAATATAACGTAGAACTTTATATAACACATGCAAATCAAATAAAGACATCATGATGAAAAACAAAAATATTATACACCCTATAAACGTTATCATGCGCGATAATGAAGTGAACCCTTTACCGAAGTTTATAATAATTACAGATTACACCGAAAGCCTATATACAATATTTAAAAATGACCTCAATTTTGTGAATGAACTCCTTATATTTAGTGTTTTTCCACGATTTCACTATACACTATCATTGTGTAGCGTTTTCATCTACATAAACAGTTAATTCATATTAATAACAATTAACTAATAATAATATTAATAAACTTAATTATTTTAAAGACTTACGTTCCTTGATCTATAAGGGTTATAGTATAAGTTTAAATATAAGATAAGAATATAAGAGTCCAAGTTAATTTATTGCATTACATTAGCAATCTGCCCGTAATAAAAACATCATGTAAAATTTTAATCCCACCCGGCTATATAGAAGTTTCACTTCAAAAACCATGGACTTAAAATCTGCAATATTGTTTATGCCAGGCATTTGAAATGCTAGTCTTATACTAATATATAAAGCTGAAGAGTTTGTTTTGTTGAACGCGCTAATATCAAGAACTACTAATCTGTATTGAAAAATTATTTCAGTGTTAGACAGCCCATTCATCGAGGAAGGCTATATCATCACGATTAAACCACCATCGGAGCCCCAATAAAGAATGTTTCAAATCCGGGAGGTTTTGAAAACAACTCCACGTGGACGACGTCGCGATTACAGCTATTATATAATTACAATAGAAAGATGGGTATTTGGAGTTTAGTAATAAAATAACAAAAGTTACTAGTAATATAAATATTAAATTAACCGACTTTTTGAATAGACATTTTAATATTAATTTACGTGCAGTTTGTAACAGGGTAGTGACAAGCTAAGCAAGTCATGTCGGACTAAATAACAGGGTAGAGAAACGATATCGTAACACAAATAATAAACGGTAATTTGACACGACATGTCAATTACGAGTCCGACATAAGCAGTAAGCACGTATCGGCTTCGTAGGAATTTTGCTTATAATATCAGGTTTGGGATAAATGAATTCTTTGTTTATAATTTGAATGTAAATGAAAGATTTCTTATTTTCTTTTAGTTTTTTGTCATTGCTCTACTTAATTTCTTATTTTATAATAGTCTTATGATAATTTATAAAACTGTTATTTCTTTATTTTGCTATGTTTTTAAGGTTCCGTAGGTGAAAAAAAAGGTTTCTAGGTTTTGGTGATGTTCTTCTATGTAAAAAAAATATTTCCAATTCTACAAGTCTATAGGGGTAGAATTAGTAAAAACTTGTATGAAGTAGAATATATTATAGAAAAAGTAAAAATATATAGAAGTAGTCGCAATGCATGTATTGAAAATTGTAATACAAGCGGTTGAAATTTCTTTTTCAGTGTCACAGAAAATTGTGATTTTTCAAGATCTGACTAACGATAAAGTATATATTTCTATGTACAGTAAACAAAAAATCTACGGAAAATACAATTTCATTCCTTACTTATATGTAATATTTGTCTTACAGTTTTACTATGGAACTACGTAATTATGTAGCGGCATATATAATATAAATAAAATAAAACATGCTTTTTTTTTAAACAGGCGGACGAACAAGACGGTCTTATTTTTTATGTAGTTTTTTTATCAAAATGGCAACGGAATTTTTATGATGCTGATGATCAATGAAATTGAGTAAATTTAGTTGGAAGGCACAGAAGTGAAAAACACGACGTTATTCAATGATCAATGACATGATTCAAGTTTATGTTTATATAGATTATTTTGGTTAATTCGGTCTTTAATGCAAAAATGAACCATCTAATAACGGCTTGAGACCAAAAAATTTCATAACTGTATCAGTTCACATAAGTTACATAAACTCACCTGGGTAATTTTAATATCCAATTTCGCATATTACGAATACATAACACAGCATAATAACTGGCCTGTTTAATAAGATGATCTCTGTCATTAAGTTCGATACCGAGTAAAAGCAGTTAACCTTTTGCTTAACTTTCTCTTACCCTTAAATATCAAATACTTCGATTCAAGTAGCCGGCTATTACAGAATTCACCTCATTAGCTCAATATCAACACGTCTTGTGCTTTTAATAGATATGTAATCATGGATATTATTTAAATTGCCTGACAAATTACATGTCGGCACGCAGTGGTACCCGCTCGGTTGTCGGTTACGTTTCTACTTGCATTTCTTGTGAGCTCACCGGTGTTGCAAGCATTTACATAGAGCTGATAATACCTGACAAATGTTTAATAACTGACTTAAGATTGTAATAAAAAAATCGAGCAAAAAGTAATTAATAAAATTCGTAAGGTACTGTTTTACATGTAGGTTCCTTAGGTGACCGCTTGCGTGACCGTTTCCTATATCGTAGTAAACGGTCGCACGGTCCGGAGCGATGAGCTCCCTCTCGCCGTATTCGTGTAAGGGTGATTACTATGGGAGTTCAAGGTTGGGAATAGACCTTCAATTCCCGTGGGAGATGGCTATAAGACTTTACTAACAATATCACCATTATTAAGGTACCAATTACAAGTTATTTCTACAATTATACGAATATACTGGAGTCCGATGGCCAATCCGAAGAGACCAGGGGCTCAGCTTATATATATGTCGCAGAAGGCCTAGTTCTCACGACATCTCCTTTAGTTATTGCAGGTTTAGTGGGCGTCATCAGGGTAAAATGCGAGCATAAAACACGATAGCCACGGTTTATACACTTTTAATTTAGATTCGATCAATATTTTGACATAGTTTAGACCGAGCAGCGGGTTCAGGGCACCGCTCATACTTCTAACTTAAAACACTTTCTTTAAATTCTCAATGGTCCAACTCGACCTGCTGCCATCAACCAAATGTGCCACAAAAACTCCTCCGTCTACCCAAGTAGATACTACTCAAAGTGTAGAGGGCGTCTAACCCCGCTCCGCCATAAGCTCTGCTCTGATTGGTCGTTTATTAAATTACAATATTCATAACTTTTATTAGGTTAGAACGATCTTTAAGTTATAGAAACATTTAACAAATCAAATTAATTAAATTAAGAATTTTAGAAGTAATTAAAATGTAAACAAATGATATTGTGCGTTATACATCCAATAATTATAGCTTCCCTCCGACATATATATATATATATATATATATATATATATATATATATATATATATATATACTCAAGAATGTTGGCGTTGGTAGAAGCCTTAATCAACTCCGATTCATCTAATAAGTAGGGACTTAATAATTTCATTAGTTTAATAAAAAAATGCTACTAGTAAAACTTCCTTAATTGCGAAATTACACTAGATAGATGCAGAGAATATTAACAGCTCTATACGTATCCACCATAAGGTCCTTACCTCTTAGACACGAGTCACCAATTAGTTGGACGCTGAAGAAAATGTGGTGGCCGGTTAAAATTACGAGACTGCAGAGTGCTGGTACATGCACAGATGACTTGTCCACATATTGCAGCATTACCCAATGTAATCCCATCAAATGCCTTTCATGTTAGTTGTCCTTCGTACCTACACTAATGTACTCATCATTAGTTTGGCAGTCTTAAATTTAAAATGTTGTTTGCTCTGTAGTGTATAGCCTTTTACGCGGCTTGGTTCAAGTAGACATTAGACCCATATTTTGTGATGGGGATGAAACAAAGTAAAAAGTCTTTCAATATTATAGTCGTCTTTTACTGTAGTTAGAAAACACGTTAAGTAAAGAAGATTTACGTTTAGAAAAGCCCCTCAGCCAGATGGACTGACGACGTGTGCAAGGTCACCGGTAGGCTTTGGATGAGAAAGTTAAAGGGCAGAAATGAGGGCGCCGACTGGTGTACGTCCAGCAGTGAACTGCGAATGGCTCATGACGTTTACGTGGTTTGGAGACGACCCCTTGCCATTTTAAAATATATTACCTCTATTTAAAAAAAATAAAATATTGTTTATGAAGGTTTACGTTACTTTTTGTTTTTACTGAATAAATTAAATACAATAATGTTGCGTTAATAACAACAGATTTGCACACAACACGACATTTGCCTTTTGAGGGCAATCAACTTGTTCGATAAATAACAGAAATGCATTATAGTTAATTGAACGTGTCGCCTTAACGCAGCCCAATGGAGGGACAATTTAGTAAATATTAATAGAATAATTTGTAATGTTCAACTTCACATGGGTGTAAATACAACTGTAATCAACTATGTTTGCTGATTTGTATTTATTAAAGGATGTAATTATTCATATATGTAATAATTATTTATTTGTATAAATTAATAAATGTAAACACTTTATTTTCAAAACTAAAACTAAGTTTTTAAATACTAAGTACAACAAATGTTGAACAAAGGGCGGTCTAAAGAAAATAATGAAATACTAGAATTTTCAACCTCTAATGCGTGCCTCTTGTTTAGAGAGCAAGCGGTAATACAGGTTGCATTGAACTAAATTTTTATGTTACAGCCATTTTTGCCTCCGGAAGATTAACTTCATTTTATATCGCAAACTATCCCATCTCCCGGTACGAAAAGCATTTATTTATGTCCATTTTCAGTATATAAACTACATTGAAACAAAATTACAGCAAAATCCATCCAGTACCCCTAGTAGTATTTTTGTGAAAGCTTGCACATAGTTCGAGTTACTATCGCACACTTTTATCGATGATGAATTTTTATATATATAAACATCAGAAATGAATATGTGTTTATAGGTACGTATATATATATATATATATATATATATATATATATATAATACTTGGTCTAGTAGTTTTTCCGTGAAAGCGCAACATACAGACAGACAGATTTTATTTTTTTTTACCTTTTTTTACTTTCACGTTTATAATATCAATAGGGATGACAGTGGAAATTTTCCTTTTTATTAATATTTATTTCGTAGTAATCATCTTCAAAAAGGTTCAACGGATCTTAAATAGTTTAAGTATTAGGGAGTAAAATAATAATTTTATGTCAAATTTACGTGTATATTTTGTTTCGATCTCTTCCAAGGTTCAAAATAATTATATGAATATTAATTCTAAGTCCTCAATATCATTAAGCCTATAATTCCGTTAATATTCTTATTTGGCGCGTTTATTAGTAATTGTAGTTTTATTTTTTGAAGTAACGATGTCCCAAATATCATTAAGTATATTGTGACAGATATGATAATTTCAAGTGAATGGATCTTACGATTGATTTTCTATTGACATTTTTACCGTTTAACAACATACTTTGGTTTGGACGTGGGCGTTTGTCATCTATTTACTTAAAATCAGGATACAATGAATCATTTTTCGATCATGATTAATTGAACTTGGTGACATTTTCTTCGAAGCTTTTAAGTCTCGTCAAGCGTGGAAGCCTAAGATTGTTTTGTTGATGAGTTGTGATTCTATTATGTGCTGTTGTATGAACTTTTATAGTTTTTTTAACTGTGAACTCTTATTATATTTTATAAACCTTAACGGTTTATAAATGATACAAAGTTATACATTAGGTCGTCTTTAATTAATTTTCTAAAAATGTCTAAAATTAATTCTCTAACGTCCTACTACTGGGCTCCTTTAAAGCATAATTTAAAAAATAGCACATATTTTTTCAAAGGCAAATGTTGCCGTTTTGTCTACCTAGTTAACTAAAATACAGAGATCCTGAGGTTCCTTCGTGGCAGGATAAAGTTTGTTTTCACTATCATCAGTAGATATTTACGCTAGAACTAGTCCACAAACTAAACTACTACACACTACACTACACACACACACTAGACACTACACTACACTACACACACTACACTACACTACACACACTACACTAGAGCTAGCTGGCTCTAGTGGGTTTTTCTCCGATAGACAAACTCCAAACGTATCCGTAAGAGAACTAAGGTTACCAATACAGCACACAGAGTTTGCAAGTTCAAGAGGTATTGGGCTGTAAATATCTGTCTCAGAGTCGATGGCCAATAGAGCAGACAATTCGTGGATTGGAGATCGCGTCTTGCTAATAATAATGTATGCACCACATACGGCTCGATAAGCTGATGACCTGCGAAAGGTCGTCGGTGAGAGTCTAGGCCCCATTGGTGGAGTAGAGCTTTGATACAGGATATCTTGCGAAAGCTTGAGGAAGCCTTCATCTGATAGTAGGCTCTGATTGGCTGATGACGAATTGTTTAGGATTGTCCCCAGACTTATTTTTTCTAAACCACACATAATAAAATGTTTATTTGTAATTCGCTTTACTTGTACAAAAAACAAACACATTGACTTTTGTGTGTTTTTGTCTGTCAATGGAAAAAAGGAATGTTTATAAAATATTTTGCTATTGACAATCTTATGCAATGATACCGCCGCCGCATGTGACTTTCTAATGTAAACTAATATCCATATAAAGCTTTAAAATGCAAACAAATCGCTTTTATTATGGATGACAGTACGTACAAACGTGAATGTCTTGTCGGTTATTTCATCATTATTTTTGTAGAATTAAATCAGAAATGTCTTAATCACAAATTGGATACTGCCAAATTGAGTTCTGTGCAACAGATGTTAAGGTAAAAATTTAATTGATGTTTGGAAAGATTCAAGAATGTAAATGAGAGTTGTATTGGCACCTGTGAGTCTGGCGGGTCGATGACGTAGGACCAAAGTAATGTAGCAAAATGGTCTACATTTTGCTACATTACATTGATTAGCTAGTACTCGATTTGAATAACGAACGAATAAAATCAACTGATCTTGAATATAAAACAGTTAAAAGTGGAATGGAATTTGAATTTCCGAAATATTTTCAATGCTTTATACTTTTATTTAGAGTAACCTAAGTATTTAATAACAAAACAATATTTGACAGGATTCCGTATACAGTTAGGCAAAAATGAAATCATTGTACCATTGTTATATTTTATTTCTCTTTATTTTATTCATAAAACTCTTCTGTTGGTGTGTATGTTATTGAACTTCTCCTAAACGATTGAACAGATTTTGATGAATTTTTTTGTGTGTATTTAAGTGGATCCCGGGATGGTTTAGATTCACTGCTAGATCTATTAGGAGTGCCTCCTATCAGATCGGATTAGTATCAATCGAATTCTAAATATTTTTTTTAGGATAATGTCAGCCAGACCTGCTAGTCTATTTATATATATCTATGCCTTTTTTCAGACACTACTGTGTCTTTTTTTGGATATAACTTGACAAAGGTGTTTTATATTTGTTGCTACATAAATGTTACATATCTTTTTTGGTCCTTTTCTACATTTTAAATTGTGTCAAAAGTCTCTTTTTTCTCTTTTGTTTAGTACATTTCTGCAATATTATAAACTTATTCGATTAAAACATAGAATGCTGGCCACACAACCATCTGTGACGTGGACTTTTTAGTTACCCTCATCTTGCGTGCCCACTGTTGGGCAATGGTAAAATCTAGAGCACTGACACTGGTTAGGTTTGTGTAAAATATAATGAAGAATTCAACTGTTTTTTTTTAAATTATTTTTAAAAAATATTATTTTTCATTGTCTACCTTCTTTTATGAAAAGAAAGTAGGACATTCCAGGGGTTAACATAATATTATTGCTTGCCCCTAAATTGTTGATGAGTTCTTAAATAGGCTATAATAACTACAACCTGTGTAATAAGATAAGATTCGCATTCAGACAGTAATAAATATATATATATATATCAAACACTGATAAATACAGAGATATAATATACTAATAAACATACTCGTAGAAAAAAACACGCACCATGTACCTGCATTACATGACAAAAGTACAGATGGGAAAGTACACAAAAAAACGAACGACCCCGCTTAATATTGCCTACGCCATGGAAGATGAAAAGAAAATGGACTCTGGGCTCCAAAGCGGGTGCTACAAACGTAACTGGAATTAACGCTGGGTTAGTGACGGTAAAAATTATGTCTTATGTAACGTATTTGTTTATTGAAGTTAGCGTTAATATATATATTTATAAAATATGACATGAGAATTTTTTTGATTTCATCCGCAATTTTAGTACGTAAGTGTGATTTTAGTACTATATATAAATATAACCTGTTT
The DNA here is from genome assembly GCA_012273795.1 of Dendrolimus punctatus. Taxonomy (NCBI): domain Eukaryota; kingdom Metazoa; phylum Arthropoda; class Insecta; order Lepidoptera; family Lasiocampidae; genus Dendrolimus; species Dendrolimus punctatus. Next base: position 14,927,508 of record CM022527.1, read on the forward strand.
TAAATGTCAAGTATTTATGTCGTTTGAATCTATAATTGTGAAAGAAATTCCGCAAGCTACTGAAATGTATTGATCGTAAACTCTAGAAGCTTGTTATTAATAGCGTGTAGGTGTAAGCCAAATATCAAATTCAGCTTATCTCTTACATAATTTTTTCATGCAATTATAATATAATCTTATAAACGTATAATCAGTAAGTCATCATCATCATCAGTAATAAGTCGTGTAATGTTATAAACGTTCTACTGTTGAGCTTGGGTCACCTGATTTTAAACAGATGGAGGCTATATAAACCAATAACCAAGCCGTATAGGGTTTCACAAATTGATTATCTCGATATGAAAATTTCATAATGATGTTTTGCGTTATCGTCTGCACGTGAATATCATTTAATTGGATCATAAAAATTAAATTGGTAAAACCTGACGACTTAAGTTAATGAACTTTAATTATATTGTAGTTAAACTCCTTCGAAACGGCTTGACCGATTCTCGTGAAATTTTGTGTGGGTAGATCTGAGAATTGGACAACATCTATTTTTCATCCCCCTAAATGTTAAAGGTAGTCCACCCCTAATTTATTTTTATTTTTAGATACATTTTTTTTTGTATGATACAGCATTACAAAATACCTATATACGGCCCTAATTTTCAACCCTCACGATCAACCCCTATTTTTTATTTTATAAATATCGATTGAAATTTTTCCGGGTAGGTCGACGTCTGCTGGGACAGTTAGTATATAAGTATACCCTCCAAACGATCTCCAGAATACGCTATAGTTAATTTTCAAATTATTATTTCATAAATCTACATATATCCGTCGTCAGCCATTCGCAGTCCTCTGCTGAACGTAGGCCTCCCCAAGACGGCGCCACTCATCCCAGTCATCCGATTTACATACACATACCCACCCACCTTTGTATAATTAGCGGACCCTTGGCGTTGGAGTCAACGCTCCGAACGCAACCGGGATTTAACGCTCGGATGATGATGATGACCCACCTATGTATAATGGAGGCACATTAAGTATAGAGATGGACACATAAAATACATCAAAGTGCAAGACGACTTCCAAACAAAGTAAAATTACTGGACACATATAGGCGCTTTTCGCTTAATTTGAAATAAAAGATAAAGACTAGTGTTTTATAATAACAGAGGATTTATGGTCTGCGAGTATATGTAATTTTTTAAAGAGTTAGTTATACCTACTTATTTTGAAAAAAAAACATTGGATTTGATAAGACGATAAATAAATTTCGTATTTGAATGTAATCGTTTACTTTGAGCAGTTTAGGTGTGAATTTTCAAATTATTTCTTGAATAACAATTCTAACACTCCCAAGTGACCGAATAACAATCGTGACATTCTTAAATTTCTGCTCAGTTTAACTCCATTAATTGGTCCTGTTAATGCTTGCAATATTGTACCTTAATTGGCCAGAATCGGTGTTGAGACCAAGATAAGGAAATAGGTGTGACGTTATCTAATTTCGACCTTAATATGCCAAACGGTAGTCATGTTAATTGTTTTTCAGCGAATACGGTAATTATTATCTATATATTAAAAATTAAAGGGAAATCACTTATTAAGCGAATTGCGTACAGAGAAGAGTTTATTAATCGTCCTAGAAAAGTTTGTTCATTTTCAGGAAAGGTACAGAAACGCATTTTTTATATGATTGTTCTATTAAAATAACTAACTACGTTGATTCAGTTACCCAAAGCGAGGTTTAGTCGTCGAAACGAAAACGCGCCACTTTTCTCTTGTGTCTTGTGTATATTACCTGAATCTTCCTAATAAAAGGAATCACGTCTGCACATTGCTAAGTCTGCTTCCACCTTATGTGGTATGGAGCGGTGGCTGCGGCGGACTGAGGTGGTTACAGTAGTAAAACTACATTGCCCTGAAGTGTATGATGTATTTATTCTGATTTATTTGTATTACAAAATGAAAACCTTATATACTACATTATTGCTACGTGAGCAAATACTTAATTATTGTGCGCTGGCCCCCCTAACAATAAACAATACAAATGCTTACATACTACACTTATGTTTCCTAATATATAATGTATTTTTTATATTTATATTAATGTATTTTTATTTGAAGGAAAACAATCCCTTATCTTATCTTGTCGGATGATGGAATGAGGTCCCTCCCGCGGTTTTCGCAGAGCGCTACAATATGGGGCTCTTCAAAAAGGGCGTGAACAGATACCTAAAGTCTCAACGAGGTAGGCAACGCATCGGCTACCCTTGGGTTGCAGATGTCCATGGGCAACGGTAGCCACCTACCACCAGGTGGTCCGTTTGCCAGTTTGCCTACTAGCAAACATAAAAAAAATCCCTCCTATTTTATAAAACTTTGGGTCATATCATGTAAATTGGTACTCAGTAGTTAGGTACTTTAAGAATGATCACGTGTGTAGTACCTGGATGTTAATAATCTTCGAAAGAAAATTCACAGAGATATTTCAGGTAAATGCAGTCGAAACCTGGTTTATCTGTTTAAATACAATATTAGTTGGGCTTGTAGACATTTTTGAGGGTCTGTAGCAGTTTTGGCAAAAGAGCTGTTTTATTTACATGCTATTTAAGTATGTCGCATTGCACTTTATGAGTATATATACTTACTAGCGCCCCCGGGAGATGTTGTCTTGTTCAGTAAAATGAAAATTTAGGTCCTGATTCCAGCGCCTCCTACTGGTTCAAACAGTAGATTTAAACCATCAAATGACCCACACAAATAAACCCCAAAAATTCGGTAAAATCCTGGAACCTGATTCCAACGCCACCTAACGGGTGTTATTGTGACTCTAAACAATTCTCGTATCCACTTGAACACCTGCAAAAAATTTCATCAAAATCGGTCCAACCGTTCACATACACCCGTATAGAATAATTATATGCATAAAAAACAGGATTATTTTGTTTGTTTGAACATTTCAAAAATACGGTTGACATGAAATAAATTATGGCATCAAAGAAACGGTGCGACTTAAAGTATGGCGCTATCTATTCGATGCTTATGCAACTTACTGCAAATCTCGGTTTAAGAATAGCGAAAGGAAAAAAAACCCATCAAAATCAGTTGAGTAGTTTCGAAGTTCTTCGCGACCAAACTTTTATTTATAATAATTTCTTAAGTTTTTGTAACTAGTATACATAAAAAAACTACTTGATTTAATTAATTAATAATAGTAATTTATTTGATTTTTATATATAGACACACTACTCCCCTCGTTGTTCACGCATAACTTGAAATTCCCGCAGGATTCCCGAGACACAAAATATCGCAGCAAGTAAAAAATAATGTAAGCTATCGTTTTAGTGGAAACTGTGTCGGAGTAAGCTAATTTTTTTACATCCAAACAACTTCAAACTCCACCTGGGAAATTCCCGCGATATTCCCGGGATAAAAAATATCAAACATTTTATTATATTAAATTTGCTATTGATCAGTAGACAATTACATTGGAATTCGTTTTTTTTTAATCTGGCCGTTTTAAATAATTCCCAGAAAAATTCCCGCAGGATTCCCACGATAAAAAGTAGCGCAGAGCTTTAAGTCTAAGAAGTAGCTGTCGATTAGCGAAAACCGCACCGAAATCGGCTTAGTAGTTTTTACGTGATTCCCGAACAAACAGAAAAACGACAAACATACAGACAAGAAATGTAAAGAATTGCATACTGTTCTCCATCATTTATATGGTCTAACCCAGTTGTTTTTTTTTTAATAAATTTAATGCACAGACACGGTATGTTTAGAATTTTATAATATTATAGATAATAAACACCGCGTTGTTTTGATGGAAAACGAATCGTGATACTGTACGCACCTCTATTTATTTGAACAGTTTACGACGTAACAAAACTGACAAACCTTGCGGACTTCTCCACACCCTGAGAACGGTATTTTCCATACCATTCCGGCTTATCTCTTTGTCGCCAGACACGACATTCGCGGAAATGGTGCAGACTTTGCATAAGCAGACATAAATATTACTTATGTCTTTAAAATAAATTATTCTAAAGTATAAATTTTCACGCGGATTTCCGGTTTAAGATCTGTGTTCGTAATTTAGAAAAAAGTTAGAGCGTGGAAACAATTTTTATAATTTGGAGAGCTAATATTTCGCCATCTAATGACTGAAATTAAACAGTCATTAAGAAACAAAGGGGTGTTCAAAACAAAACTACACAGTTTTAAGACCCGCTAATGTATGACCCTCATACTTATGGTTTTTCAAATCTAACAGCTATTTACACTGCACAGCTATGTACACTGAAAGCCACCATACTTAATCATTTTTTTTTACTTTCGTAATACATATCAGTATACAGATTATATTATATAGCTATTAAATTCCATCTATTTAAACTCGGTAGTTTCTGAGGTAAATTACTATGATATACAAAGATAGGTAGAGAGACAGGCCAATATGACGAAATAATAGTACAATATGTATTATGATTTTTGGTTCATTTTGAATCCTATGAATAACAAATTTATACTAATACTAGGACTCATCCGCGACTTCGTACACGTAGGCCGGAATAAGCTAAGTATTCATACGCATTCAAACTAAGAACTTGAAACCACTCTCGGGAAAAATCCCGCAAGATTTCCGGGATATAAAGTATCACAGACTTTATGACAGAGAATTTGCTATCGATTAGTAAAAATATTATATTGGAATCCGTTTTTTTTGTCAACCGGGCCATTTCAAGCCTTTGTCAAGAAAATTACCGTAGGGTTCCCGAGATGTAAAGTACCGCAGATTTTAAGTCCGGAAATTTGCTATCACAGTGTAAGCCGCATTGAAATCGGCTCAGTAGTTTTTACGTGAATCCCGAACAAACAGAAAAACATAAAAAACTAAAACATGTATCTCTATAAAAACTAATACACTTGAAGTGAGTGCAATTTAAGTTCACAATTTTGTAACTTAATTTATACTTAAGTTACAAAACTCATTTTTTGAGTAAGGATTGTGTTTAGATATGGGGTAGTTATATGCTTTCTTTAGGCTGTGGAAGCCAAATGACAAATCAAAAACTTTCGTCGGCTCTGCGGAAAATTACAATGTGAGTGATCTAACAAGCACGTAGTTAATTTTATTTTAAATACAACTTAAAATCAAACCATAATTCCTCAACGTTTATCTTCAAGTTCCCGCTAGAAATCCACAACGTGTAGTTCAACATACACTTACCAAACCAGTTTTTCAAACGATTTCATTGATAAATGTATACGATATAGACTCTAAATAAATTTAATATGACATAATTACAGTTGAAACGCAATAAAGTTGAACAATACAAACAAATCATAATTTGTATTGTTCCGAGCAACCTTTGTACAACCAAGATTTGTGGGACAAGATACGATCGTCGCGAATCGTATTAAATCATTGATGACGTCATGACGTAACAATTCCAGCGGACATTTGACTAGGGGAATTCAAATGTGCCCTTCGGTACTGTGATATTGCCACTTATAGGTTTCTTGCTCAACTTATATCGGATTACAAGGAATGTTAGTCGACGTACAATTCAACAAGACAGAACTATCTGCAACTTGAGTAATAACAGTGATACTAAATGCCACGTTTCTGTACCTTACTAATATGCCTTACTACTGACAATAACTTGACAGACACTCCATACAATAAATGTCGGATACCTTTTGGAGAGCGTGCATTGGAGCTTTTCAATCTTAATCCACCATCCCTTCCATCATCGGACAATCAGACGCACTGGCATGCGGCACCGCTATATGGTAGACATACCATCTATACCAACAAAGCGCTTTGCGTACACTACGTAGCAGCTTATTTATAAATTTAATACTTAACATTTTATTATTAAATCGTATATATTATTTATCTTACAATAATAATTAATTAAATTTTAACTAGTAATGCATATCATTAATTGGATATTATTATTTTATGGGCCAATTGGTGTTCAACCTTACACGACGAATTTATTGTTATTCATTTTCTGCAATTTATAGTATAAATATGTTAATATTGTTGTTTTTAGATAGATATATCTCATTCTTGTCAAGTCGTGGTAGCGTAATGGTTAGCACACGCGCCCCTAAATCGAAGGGCGCGGGTTCGACCCTGATCGGAACGCATGCACCTCTTAGTCAGTTTTCTGATCTAATGTGTATATTGTTACAATTACCACGTGCTAAAAACGGTGAAGGAAAACATCGTGATGCAACCTGCACATCGAGATAACCGATGTGTCAAACCTGCCAAGCCGCCTTGGACAAGCGTGGCGGGTATACTGTCCGTTCCGCCTATAATGGGAGGCCCGAGCCCAGCAGTGGGACATTTATGGGCTGACATTATATATATATATATCTCATTCTTAGTTGAGATTTTTATATTTTATATAGATATGTTACTTTAATTGATTAAAACTCGTTTTGATTACTAGTTAAATAGTTTGCATGTTTTATGTACACTTTCCACTCTTTTTTAATCTTCATATAATCGCAGAAAAATATTATAATAAATTTGGCTAAATGCGTGTCGCTCTAAGCGCAATAAACGTTTTCGTAGTGATGAGAAATGCGTGGACAAGAAACATAACAAAAACAGTGTTTTTTTATTTTTGGCTATGAAACTCTAAAAAAGGTATATGCGTAATGGAAAAATGTAAATACATACACATGTTAAATATATAACAAATATCTCAAAGACCACTCAATGGGTCCTTTTAAAAATATTTTTTGTTAAAATAATACTTTTTTTAGTGTTACCTTAAAGTTTTTAGAAGTTTTTATTTCATCGATCACGTTAGGAAAAACATACTTTCTACGAATTTGACAGAAGATATCTTCCTACTTAGTGACTTAAGAATGTCATTACGAAATATTGATATTAATCTTCAAGACCTGAGGAAACCACAAACGACTGTATAGACTCAAAATATTTATTTACAACCCATTAGCCTGTATATATAATATATGTAAGGCAGCTACTTCTAATATTTTCATGTTTTCACTACACCATTGTATAGGAGATATGCCTTCTTGTTAAATTACGTCCACACAGACTCAAAAGTTTTGGAAAACATGATGACATACAATGACAAACTGACAACTATCCTTGACGGTTCTGATTTTGTAAAAATGTTTTGCAAAGATTCTTATGAATCTAAAAACTCTTTTTACTTCAACAATAGTTTTATTGTCGATAGAGGTAATAAATATCAATAATTACGCTGGAATAAATGCCACATAAAGCTCACGACGCCAATTATTTACATAGTGAATCAAAATTCTACAGGCACTCCTAACGATAGTTATGACAATTCACGATATTCACGTAACGATCTGGTGTCATTTGATATGTAATAAGATTTATTTCTGAACTTATGACATCATTTCATTTAATTAGTTGTCTTGTTTGAAGTTTAGCATATAGAATACAAAAAAGCATTAATTTCTGTAAATACAGTGATAAAGTAAATCGCAAGTAAATTATATCGATGTAAAACAGCGAACGGAAAACATATACATCTGACTGGATAGTAGCTAAGATTTTATTATTAATTGATGTGTATACGCAAAGTAGACGTCTGCCGCGATCAATATACGTTTTTAAGACTATAATAAACAAAATATATCAATGGCAGATCTGGTCAATTAATTTCAATTTTTTTTAGTATATTCAAAATTGTCTGCCATAAAGTAAATCGGCGCGATAATGGTCTGCTATTCTTAATTTCCGATAATAACAAGCCTATATTTTCAAATACCAAAACGGCAGCCCTGGTCAAATGGATTTAAAAATCGTCAAAAATCGACACTGTCTTACCTCAGCGCTCGTCGCGTCCACCACTTAGAGCTTAGTGAGTCCGTACCATGCATGGTAGGTATAGGTGCTTCAATGTACAAAACCTCAGGTCTGGTCAAATACATACAGGTAGCCGATCACTGGCTCCTAAGCTATAACCGTGATCTCTATGATCAAGACAAATATGTCAAGCGTCAAAAAGTTATGTCGATACCTCGCTTAAAACCGAAACGTACTTTTTATGATGTGACCATAAAAAATACTATTTTCAACACTTTATCGATTATCATAGAATATATATTCTATGATAATCGATAAAGTGTTGAAAATAATATTTATATTTTTTTATTCCGGACAATTTCATCATTTCTGCGCAAGACAGTTTAAAGTGTAAATGAGCAAACCTTGATGTCTACATAATACAAGGTATAGTTTTAATATCTTCTTTTCTCCTTAGGTTTATGTCTTCGCTAGTGAAATTGCGTATTCCAAGGTACAGTAATAAATGTTACATTCTAAAGTTAGGCTCAGACAATATATAAATTAGAACAAACACAACAAAGCCTCTTCACGTAAACCAGTGGATACGAGTGGGCAATGCCACTGTCGTTAGTAGGCAACTCAACAGAGATATTTCTCAAGCGATACCATCGCACACCAAAATTATAAGCCGCACTTGAAAATGTGGAATTACACGGGAACATCTCTAGTACTGTGTAGGATGACTCACTGATATAACGACATCTGGATGCGGTAAGTGAATTAGTAAACTATCCATTAAATTGTAAGATTTTTTTGAAAAGCTGTGTTGTGCTTTGTTTACCTTTTTAAAATAGTGATGATGATAGACTAGTGTATTTTATCATATTTGCATATGGGCTTGGTCAAGAGCGATCCTGACAAGCAGTTGTTACTTTTTAAAAGAGCGTAATATAAATGAGTAGAGGGAGCGGAGTAATGGTCTATGCGGCTTCCTTCCATCAAACACAGATAAAGAGCCGGAAAGCATGTAACGATCTTTTAACGCTGCCAAAGTAAGAGCACGCATGTGGCAAAGGGCGCAGACATATAAGAGTTGTTTAATTACATCTGCCTTCTCTCATATCGAGACCACAAAGTTGCAAGTACTTATTTTCTTAGCTGCTTAAACATGATAAGTTCTCCTCTGACAAGAGGCCTGCCCAATATATAACTTACTTACATTTATATAGGCGGGCTCACATTAGCCAGGATCACAGCGTCAGCGCAGGTTCCGCGATCCTGATTCGCGTGATGGGAACGATACACTGCCTTCTATTTCTTCCAAGAAGTAAGGCATTGTACATAGAACACTTTCATAAAATTAAGACTGCATACTAACACCTTAACTATACTAAGCCTTGTATCCTTAGGTGTTAGTTCCACAACAAATTAAATGTTGTAACAAATTAAATTTAAATGTTCTACAATACAAATAAAAATTACAACAAATTTTTTAATTAATATTCAATTTATTTAAATAATATAATATTATTAAAGGTAAATAATGACTTATGATGCAAGCTTTTCACATAACCTGACTTTACAATATACAAAACTTTCAAAACGGTATTATGACTAAAAGCTGTCGTCAAAAAAATAAATGCGACATGTTAAACGGATTATATGTTAATGTAAGGATTTAAACGAAATTTTGGCCCCTAAACAGCTGTTTATTACCTCGTGATTTATTCAACGGCCCAATTTTTTAATGAATGCGTCAGCAGCTTGAGTCATTGTCAAGTAAAACACGTCTTTATATATTTTAGTTCTTGCAGTCTGCTAATTTCTGAGTGGTAAGGGTGCGATAACTTCTGGTTAAGTGCGAAGCGAAATGTGATGATATCAGACGAACGAATAATCATTAAAACACCATTATCGTCGTAATGGAGTAGAGGTCGTGTAACATAAGTGAGTATTTTGTACGGATCCAATTTAAATTATCCATACAAGTAAATGAAGGTTCCGAGCGGTATTTTTGAGCTTGCTCATTTGTGTTTGCTTTTTTTTAAAATTTTATATTTATGTTGCAAACATGTAGTTATTTGAGGTAGAATTTTGAAATGTGAAAGAATAAAAAAAAATATATTTTTAGTTAATCAAAAAGACCGAGTGGTTGGAACCATGTTATTTTTCAATGACGTCATTTTCTATCTTACCAGAGATTGTGCATCACCTTGGTATTATTGGACAAATGTTGTAAAAAAATAGAATTAGAGATTAAAAGTGTGAGAAACCCATCAATTCCCGTTAAATAAGCGCGGAATACCCGCAGTCAATAATGGTACTTTTATGAGCTAATATTATATCAATTTACTGAAAAGCGTCAATTACTTACAAAAATAAGTCAAACCAAAACCTATTTCCAAGGTATTGAGACTTTTGTAAACTGTTTGTTACTGTAATGTGTTCTTTCGGTAATATTTTCCACAATTAGAATTATAAAACATGATGTAATTTCACAATAATTAATATCTATAATATTATAAACATGCTGTGTCTATACATAGAAGCTATTTAAAAAAAACAACAGGATTTGACAAAATAAACGATGGAGAACACGATGTAATTTTTTGGATTTCTTTTCCGTCTATTCGGGAGTTACGTAAGAACTTCTGGGCCGATTTCGATGGAGTTTTTACTGATCGATAGCTAATTTTTAGATTTGATATCTGCGCTACTTTGTATTCCGGGAATTTCGCGGGAATTTTCCCAGGAATGGTTTGCAGTGGTTCGGATACATAAACATTAGCTTATTCCGACACAGTTTCCACTAAAACGATTCATTTCATTCTCTATTTAAATACTCCATTACTCTGTGGCCCGGGAATCTCGCGGAAATTCCAAGTCAAGCGTGGACAATATCGTGGGCATATCCTAGTACTTAAATATACTTATGAAATCATTATGAAATTCATACACTTTATACTATCATCATACACCTCGAAGATAAGAGTAGTTTTGAAACATTACGGAAAGAGCCAGGTGTATATTTTAGAACCATCTAGTATGTTTATATCGTAGATTTTCTCTGGCACGGCTTTTGTTTTAAGTTTATGCAAACAAATTAGAATGCAGGCTGTGTCCATTCAGTATCCCGAGACTCCAACTATGAGTTATCTAAGGGAGTTCATACACATGTGTAAGACATCATATTTATGAAATGTAAATTGCGTAAATAATACGCAGTCCTGTCCTTAATAACTTACACCGGGATGTTTTTAATCATTCAAGGCATGTTTAACAGTATGGCTCACCTAAGCTGAATACCTATAGGTACGTAATCAGAACGTTGGCCCGCTTAGTATTTAGGGTTCTAGGGATATCTTGGCAAACACGCACCTTTCATCTACGCATCTGTGCCTTCTTGTCCATCTGTTTTTGAATGTCTCAGATATTTTCTCAGAAAAACTTGTCTTTATCTACCGAGTCTATAAATGTAACACTACGACGTAATCTATATGTTGCTACACAGCAATGTAATTAATTGCACAAAATTCTGTTTGTAATGTATGAAAATGATGTCACACACACACATACAAAACACATATTGTATATTCCCTAAATTAAACAAGTTACGCTTGTGTTATGAGTAATATACAACGGACTACTCTGGGGCCGAATCTGACATTCAGACTAAAGTAAACAACGGAGAAAATTCGTTTCCGAAATTTACTATACCAAGGATTGAACCCGGAGCCTCTGCGCTGCAGTAAGGTAAGCCGTCAAAGGTTTAGCTCGCTCAGCCACCGAGGCCGTCATAATAATTCCACAAAACAACTTAAATTGAGATGGATGTTGAAAATGTTTTATTATTGTGTTTTTATTATCCTCATTTTTTTATTGCAGAAGTTCTGCAGCGGCCCACTTGATGGAAAGCGGTTACCATTACCTATGGACATTTTCAACACCTAAGGTGCTACAAATGGGATGCTGCTCTCTTAAGGGAAACTGGAACCTGGCCACTAATGCCGCAACAGAATTCAAGCTTGTTATGGCGACATACTTTAGACCAGGGGTGGTAGCCATCCAGTCCGGCAAATTCCCTACCACCTGGCAGAGTATATAGTCGAGTCTATTACAGTTCTTCAATGAGTTCTTATTTATGTCAATATGGGGGAAAAATATTTCAATACACATAATAGGAGGTGATAACGTTCAAAAACCGTGAATATGTTTTGCCCCTCCCTTTATTTTATGAACGTTGAAGTGATATATAGTAAAAAAATATGCTGGAAAGCTCAAGAAAACATTGGTAAATATTAGTTGTAAGAATATTACTATAATAATACTAGCTGAGTAATATGTTGTAGTGAGTTTCGTAGCAAATGAGGAAAACTGTAAATATTCGTCCCTTTACCGAACCTTTCCTTTATAGTACGTGGCCATCCCTGCACTAATCCTATATAAATAAATAAACTCCGTAAAATAAAGTTGTAAATAAACTCCGGTGTAAAATTGCCTTAAGCCAGCGCTCACTGTAACGGGACGGATAAAGTGCAATAAGCGATTGTTTGTATAAGATATTCTAAATGTGGGCAGTGAAGCCACACTCCCATACATTTCTTTACCGATACTTGTATATTTTTAACTAATCCTCAATGTTAATTCAATTAGGAAACCGTCGCTATACTAAATACATAGTCGTACACCCGCCTACCTCTTTTATAGAACAATACATGTTTTTATTATGTGCGTTGGTTATGTTACCTGTAACGGTTTTCTTGCTAATTGGTTCTTTGTGGTTTATTTGTATTGATTTATTGTATTTGCTGATAATTTAATCTCTATAGCAATGGTATCGTAAGATGTTTATTATGTTTCATGTGACTGTTACTAAAAAATAAAGCTTCGACGGACACACAAATCTTTTTACTTTGATGTTTACTATTAAATAAATATTATGTATGTATGTGTGTTAATACTTTTTCTACTTCTGTTTATTTATTCTTTTAGTAAGGAATTATTAATCTATCAAACTATCAGTATCTAAAGGTATATTTGGAAATGAAATGAAATTTATTAGCATGTAAGTAAGTAGTACATGGTAAATAAAAAAATGACTAAAATACAGAGAACAGTGCAAATGGCGTCCCAAAGGAAACTCTGTTTCCCGCGCTAGGTCTCCTTAGAGCCTGTGTGGCGGGCCACAGTAGGATTCGCTCCGGTCATAAAATTCACATCATTGCTGATAGTACATTAATATAATGTCTTTAATAATAATTACACAGAATGATCTAGATCAGATCTTTTTCTACAGATTATTTATGTGCGATATTGGACGTGGGCCTCCACAAATTTTCGCAGCATATGCCAGACCTCCGCGTAGTTCATTCAAGCTGTACCGACGACCATGTGCAGATTGTTAGTCCACCGACTGGGCAACATCACGGCAGTTTGCCATAAGTTCTGCGACAGACGTGACCAGCCCACTGCTATTTCAACTTATTTCTATGTTTGATAATAATCAACGCAAAGTGAAAGTTTTATGTGTCAAGTATAGTAAGTTTGAAACAATCAAATTTCAATACACAGATAAATAGCTCTTTGTTTGTATAGTGTATACTAGCGATACTTTTTTCTTTCTATAATGACCACATTGATATATTAGATAAGGTGCTGTGGACCACAATACACATTTATTTAGCAATAAAAAAGACCTAAATCTGTTTTTATTACTAGAGTATAAAAGAGGCTTGCCATCCAACTAATGGAAAGTGGTTACCGTCATCTATGAATTTTTGCAATACCACAGGTATTAACTATGTTATTGTACAACTATTAGTACCCCAGACGGGCTACTTACAAAAGCTCGGCGGGTCACATTGGACCCGCGGGCCGCGGGTTGAGTATATAGTTGGTGTACACCAAAGCATATAACAAACTAAGAAATATAGGTAGTACAATGGCGGTCTTCACTAAAAATGTCTCTTCTAGACAATTTTATGTAAAATTCAGCCTTCCTAAACAGATGTAAGTTCTCACATTTTTTATAGTGTCTGTCACAAGTTATGGCCCACAGGAAATGTCTGGCACAACTATTTTTGTTTATAATAATATCATATATGACATATGTAAAGACCAGCCTTGCTACTTTAACGTAAGTTAGCATGATTTTTTTCCCACCTTTGATACGCTACCTGAAAAACGGCCCCGCTTTCAGCTTAGCGAGTATCCATTCCTTTCTTAGTTTATGTTAAAATACAGATCCAAAAAATCTCGTCTTTCCTAAAACCACGTAAGTCTGGGGTGACTGGTATCATGGACCAATACGTTCTGTATGCAAAAACCAACATACTACAAATATTAATACACACATATACTCTGTATTACAGTCAGTATATAGGTATACGTAACAAAAAAAAATCAAAAAGATATTTCGTTTAATAATACGAATCAACAAAAAGGTTATTCTGATTACGGGCAATATATGATACAAATAAAGAAATAACGAGGGTGCTACATCGGATTATCTTGTTATACATTAGGACAATAAACACCGTGTAAAGACCACCCATCCGCCATTGTATACCATTATAATACTTTGCTAGCGAGCACACGTCGTTTATTTGAACAAATAAACTAACAATTTCATTACAAAACAAAGCTATGGATTTCCTATGAATGAAAGCGCGTGGGCCGCAATCGTACATCTATTGGACTTTTGCTGATTACTCCAATTTAAATTCAACTTTATAAGCTTTAGTTTAGAGTTTATTTTAATTTTAATTTTCAATAAACTGTTCATAATAGGATTTAGAATTTAAAGTCTGACCTGTTAAGGTTTGTTTTAGAATGACACGTAAATTTTCAAAGAAAATTATTAACAGTATCAAAGTGAGAACAGGTGGCAGCGCTTAGTAGGTTTTGCCTACTGTAATTGCTCACTGCGTAGACATTGTCGCGATAGCTAAGGGATCTCAAAATGAAATATGGCCTTTTCTTTAACACTTTAACTAAGAATAATGTATTATTTGTGACAAAGTGGGTTTGTATGGGTGTGTACATTAATGTGAAAGACCAAGTTACATTAAAAAAGAATAAGAATGTCACTTAGGGCTTTTTTATTGGAGTTAATAAATGGTAAGTTAAACTTCTTCCAAAGTTATTTAAAACATTTTTTATTATCTAGCTTGAACTACTGTCCTTTCTAGGTGTAATCTGGAAACTGTCTTAATAAAACTAACAGGAGAAGCCTTAAGTCATGTGACAAATTCTATAAGACCAGACGTCATCTCTAACAATTCTCCCTGAAGATAGCGTAAGACCGTAAGATGCCATTAAATAAAACTAGATCAAACTAGATCGTACGACTTATCTATATATGCAAATAAATAGATACGAATAATGTCTATATATAATAATATAATTAAACATACATTTGAATATAAAATTCCGTGTATATTCCAAGACAGCTGAGCTATTAACATAATTATTAAAAGCTCAATACATAAATTGCAAAAATGTGATAACGTACTCGTACATATATAGCTCATAATAAGTGAATAGATCAATGACAAATGTAAATAAATATAAGACTAACATTGTAATAGATCATATAATATTCGTCAACAAAAAGACAAGACATCAAAGAGCAACCAAACAGTAAAAGAGCGCATAATAGTCCCCGACTATGTTATTTTATACGGTGGTCTTTTAAAATATTTAATTACGTGATAGTAAATTTTGAAAAATTCATGTAGGTACTTACATTCTTTTAAGGAAAATTAATTAGAAATATACTTAAATATACTTTCTAGGGTATTTCTGACTAAATTCGTATAAAAATGCAGGTTTGTGACATTTTCGGAATGCATATATGCACGAAACGCGTTGATGTAGTAATCGACGACATCAACGCGTTTCGTGGTACAACTCAGAAACTTGTTTAAAATTATAAGATTACTAGAGATGTAAATTTCAAATTAATATATCGCAGAAAAGTCCCAGTCTCGGGATAGAAAGTATTTGTTTATTTTAAACCTGTATACAATTTATGTAATTAACATGACTTTTGTAAATAAACTTGTTTTTAAATACTGACCCACTATTAGTTTAAATTAACTTGTAACAATCCAAAACGTCAGGGCGCCAATCTGAGGCGATATCCGGTGCCTACACACTTCCGCCATTGGACTTCCAATCTAAAGCCATTGCTATTTCCAGTTGTAGAGATTATCGATGTCGCAGTATTGCATGCCTATATTCCGTTTTCTAAATTAAAATATACTAGTAGTAACAATATAATGTAAATATAAACTAACTAACTCCGTTGGTGTCTTGGTCTCCGAAATGAAAACACGCCACCTGTACCTGTACTGTGCGATTTCTTGCCAGTTAAGGGCTTGAAGCTCGTACAGGTCAGCCTCCACTTTGTTCCTGCACCGGTACTTGGGGAGACCGACCGGACGTCGCCCATCCGATCGTTCCAAATAGGCCCTCTTCACAATTCGATCCTCTTCACATCCGTTCCACGTGACCGAGCTAGCGGAGGCGGTGAGATTTTATTTCTCCTAGTGTCTTAGGCTAGGCCACGAGGTTTATCATAACAAATACATTTCTTCGCATATTTATTTTTGTGACCGCTCTTGTTCAATCAACTATAATTTAATTGCAACTATATGGGTACGTCATGGCTCCTAAAACTGTATACATACTCGTATTTAAGTATAAGTAGGACGCCACGTTGTGGTTTTTAAATGGTTAAATCTTATCAATTCATTCGTTTAAGTCCATGTCTAATATGATGTATAATAATCATAACAGGAAAATTTAAAGTATGAAATTCAATGTCTGTAATATAACAATATCAACATAATTACTATATACATATCTTTCATATACTCGTTCACAGAATAATAGGCTTATTGGATCTAAAAGGCTTTTGTCAATTTTGAATATATGCATGCATATTTGCTAAAGACCGCTTGGTGCTTACCGGGATGACGGATTTAGATATGAATCGATTTCCTAGATATTTGGTATGTTCAAAACAAAATGTATGTAGGGTCTTACCATCATCCCAGAATCATTCTTTAAACTACGCAACGGTTCTCCAGAACGTTTGTTCCACGCACAATAAAAAGTGGGAAGTAACTTGAAGGTATTTTTTCTGCGCTATGACATTTAAGAATAAAATTTGTTCGAGGCCAGCAATATGTTAGCAATGCTCTTGGTGTTTGTTGCAAACCACTGTGACCATGTTAAATAATATCAAATAGAGCGGGGGGGGGGGGGGCGATGGCAGGGAGAAGGCAAAGGGATGTAGACGAAGAAGCAAGGGGAATTTACCTCGCCACCAGTCCACCGCTACACTGCACTGTCCCCCGGGAGTTCACACATTAGGATTCGATTTATGCGAATTTAGATTAATTAATTTAATTGTAAGCTGTTTTCTTTAGTTCGTGTTACAACTATATAAATTGCGAAGACAGCACTAACACGACGTGTGAGTATGTATTGTTTGCGTATTTTTCATTTTAAGTTATCAATCAATCATTCCATAACTCTTTATAGTATATATATAGTTTTATCGCTAAAAAGCTATCTCTTTCAGACAACCCCAGGAATAAATTGAGATTAAAATCACGATGCGCTAGTAATAAATCTATAAATGTATCATATACAGATGTTTTATATACTAAATAGATAAATATTTAATATACATATCTACAAAAATGCTTATAGATTAATAATAAGCTTTTTAAACTCTTTCTTGATACTGAGGATGGGGAGGGAGAATTCAAGGAGGTGTTCCTTAGCACAACCAAACATGTGCCTATTCAGTTTGTTTGATTATTTATTGTTATGTCGTGGCCTTAGGAATGAACCGATAGTTATATAATTTGGTTAATATTTACTTTCCATAACGGTCATTTGAACGTAAGACACATTTATTTTAAAAATTGGATAATTTCAGGATACATAAAAATTCTTGATACGTTGTTACCTCTCGTTAAAAAAACTTGTTTCGAAATTTATACATGTGTTTCTACATATTTTTGATAAAACTGATAGTGACAGGATATTTGTTATCCTAAAAATATGAATTTCAAATGTACGTGAAAAAGCCGCTAATGCTCTGGTATACTTTAAGCTTATAACATACTTTCGCCTTGTTCTTAGGTTTAAGAGGCAAAAGTTATTAATGATAGATCTAAAAATACCGTAAGGATACCAATAACCTACAAAATTACATAATTGATAGCTGTGTTAATAACATAGTTTAATCATACAATTCTTTACTTGATAGAGCCGTTTAAAAAAGAAAGTTCCAATGTTTAATATTAAAATCTATATGAATGAAATATTTTGGTAATAAGAGGTTTTAATCGAACTCAGAAATGTATTAATTTAGAATGTGTGTCGTGCAAGGAGGCAATTTGTCATTATATCTCTGAGAGCGATAAACAATTAGTATGTAATTAATATTTGAAAGTGATTCATTTTCATTTTAAGGGTTCCCTTGTAAAATGGTCATGTCGTCTATCTTTTAACCGATTTTAAAAAAGGATGTTTTGGCTGTATTTTATTTTTTAATAGTTTTGTAGTCAAATGATAAAAAGAGTGGACATTTGTAACATTTAAGGAACCCTTACAATCGCCCAGTAACATTAAAAAATAATAATATATAGCTTCAGTGCAGCCGTCTAGCTTATGGCCCACCTGATTGAAAATATTCCATTGATTAAAGACATTCGTAACACCAGAGGTAATACCAAAATGCTGCCCGCCACAAATAAATTTATGGCACCTTTTAATTATAGCCTTATACCGTAAAACTGTAGAAACACTTTAGATGGGAATATCCTCACGTTGCACAAGAGAAAATTTCTTGAAAACCGTTGGGTATATGAACGAAACAGTTCAAGGCAGTGAATGATTTTGATAACTCCGAAAAGCAGCTAAATTCTACAGGCATAGAAGCCACCGTAGATGATTTTTGGCATTTGAATATTTAAAATGCATTATCTCGAGAAAATCAGTAAGCAATTAAGTCTTCATTAGTATCTTCTCAATTTTTGGTTTGATCTATAAATAAAAAGGAAATGGTACATCATTAATTAAGAGAATTATTTGAAAATAACTGGACTGATAGAACTATTATTGAATAACATCCAAAATAAAATGCACGAATTTTGAGATAAGATAATATAAGATAATATCATTCCTAAATTTTTTATTAAGATTCATTTACCTTTTACGAAGCCAATTTGACAGAAACTTTCAGGCTGAAAAACAATCTGACAATAATATTTTATTAGGTTCTAATCAGGCTAATATGCCTGAACTTTCATAAATATTCTTTTTTCATAATACATTCAAATATAATTGAAGTACATGTCTGTGATTTCAAAGTAATTTTGAAATCACAGACATGTACTTCATTTCATTCTGAAGTTCAATTCAATTCCTGTTTTCATTCTTATAATAAAAACGATAGGAATAATTAAATAAATATATATTATCTTATCATCAAAATAAGTTTTGAAATCACAGACATGTACTTCATTTCATTCTGAAGTTCAATTCAATTCCTGTTTTCATTCTTATAATAAAAATGATAGGAATAAATTAATAAATAAATATTATCTTATCTTCGAAATAAGTTTTGAAATCACAGACATGTACCTACTTCGATTATATTAGTATTTATCATGGAAAAAGAATATGTATGAAAGTTCAGGCATTCTAGCCTGATTAAGCGATGAAAATATCGCCGTTAAGGCATAGCCACATTAGTGCATATACATACGTTATTTGTGAACTTAACGTCACTAATAATGTCGCATGTCAAATAACGCATAAACCCAAGGCCATATCTGCATGAAACGGCCTAAATCTTTAACACTAACGCATATGAAGCCCCACCTTAACAATGAAGAATAAAAGGGTAAGCTGAGGTGCACACTGGATGTAGAAATTCAGATATGTCGTTAAGCCATGTCCCGAAGTCCGATCCACGTGAGATGATACACGTCGAGACGCCGACGACTGCCGAGATTGTAGATCGGCCCTTTGTTTTAGGGTTATGGGAAAATACCACTGGTATGAATATTAAATCATATTTATTAGTCTTACATTCGTATTGTCTGTTACAGAACAGGCTGTGTGTCACGAATTTAATATCTACCAGCTGCGGCCGCCACTTTATCCACGCGACTTGGACTTTGTATTCATATCTTTTGAACCTTGCAAGATATCGAAATGGTAGGTATATAAAACGATTTTATTTAATTTAATCGCTTAAAATTTAATTGAAACCTGTTGAAACAGAGTCATGATAAATTTTCAGACAAATTTACAGTCGGTTATTATAGAAACTGCCAAAATCAAGTTTCGTTTAAATAGCAGTATTCACAAGTTTTGGCATTTATTTAAAAATTACATATACATTGTTTTATTAATATAAATAAGTTTATAGAGAATTATCTTATTGTTTTATACTTTATGCTACTGTCTTAAGCAATCTATTTATTCCATGTATTTGCAACGACATAAAGACACTATCCATACTTTAGAATACAAACCCGTGTAATTTTATTAAAGAAATAAAATATGTCAACATGATACGGATATGACCGAACGTAGACAGATTTTATATAATCTAGTATTTTTTTTATATATTAATGTTTATAATCATACTCTGTATACATATATAGATATAGTGTTAAGGTGTACACCTGATTTAAACACTGTTTGTTAGAATTATGTTTGAATCTATGATATTCAGCAGTGTCGGAAATAGGCCGGCGCCACCGGTGCCCAGGCACAGGGCGTAGACTCTGGGGAGCGGAAGAATGGCCAGACCAGGCAAGTCTATTCTTTTTTCGGTTTGCTTCTGATAAGGCCCCGCTGCGCTCCTAGTGCTCGATTCCAACACATACGTTCCTAAAAGGAAAAATCAACAAAAAAGAGCTGTTAAATTAGTCAAAAAATCGCGCTCATTTTTTGGCAACGCACGAGCGTATTTGTGTTCTAGTTCTTTAAAATATTAGATAATTGGTCCACCACCACCATGGTCCTTGTGCTTTGTTTTATCAATAAATGAAATAAAGTGGTCTACTTTATACATAGCATTGCTTTAGCTATGTGACTATAAAATCTAAAAAAAACAATACCGCAGTCATAGAAGCTTGCATAGAACCCATAAAAGGCTATACGGCACTGATATTCAGTTTTGCAAATCAAATAAACGAAATATTGACTATTTATGTATATAGTTTCAGAACACCTTGTACAAATTAAGTTTAGATTTGTTTATTGTATTTTAAGCGTCCATATTTCACTTTACAGTAAGATAAATAATACGTTAAAGGATACATTATTGTGTTTTAAAATGTGTATAGTATTATCATAAAATAATTCACTACAAATATAAATCTTCAAATACCCTATAAGACGATACTAACTCATACTCCATATCTTCCGTGTGCCAATTGATAATATATTGGTCAGGAAGACAATAAGTACCCAAATCCATCGAGGAAGAGCCTGCAATTGTATTGAAAAACATAAAAAGACATTATTTTATAGGTTGGCAGTAAATAACTTTCGATTACTCACATCTTTGCTACAATATTTATATTATTTTTATTGCTTGCATTGAACGACGGGTGGATATGCGAAGAGGCGGAGATTAGGGTTGCTATATCTGATCCAAGAAAACAGTTCAAAAGACAGAGAAAATAATAATATCTATCTATAGTATTGAGAATTAATAAACATGCCGTGTCTGTACATTGCAGTCATTTAAAGAAACAACTGGAATAGACTATATAAACGAACACGATACTTTTTTTTAGATTTCTTGTCTGTTTGTCTCTTTGTTCGGGATTCACGTAAAAACTACTAAGTCGATTTCGATGCGGTTTGCGCTGATCAAAAGCAAATTCGTAAAATTAAAATCTGCGCTACTTTTTATAATGGGAATGCCGAGGGTATTTTTCTGGGAATAATCTTAAATGGACAGATTAATATAAAAACAAATTCTTATGTGATTTTTTCACTGATTAATAGTCAATTTTGTGTGATAAAGTTGTATGTAAACGTTTCATTTTTATCCCGGGAATCCCGCGGGATTGTTTTCGAGAGCGGTATGTTGTTGTTCGGGTACATAAAAATTAGCTTCTTCTGCCACAGTTTTCACTAAAACGATAGCTCATTCTTTTTACATTTCCTTCTTTGTGACCCGGAAATCCCACAAGAATTTCAAGTCAAGCCTGGATGAAGTCGCGGATGTATTTTAGTTTCAAATATAATACTATCCAGACAGTGTTACTTCTACTTAATTTTTTATTTCTCCTTTTTGAGCAACGATTTATGAAGAAATTATTTATTATAATTATAAATAAAAAAATTGAATTATACAATTATTTTATAATAATCCAATGATGAGAAAGACGGTGAATTGATCATGTATTTTTTATACAACATACTCTCATGCGCACATAATTTTATTTATTTTTAACTAAAAAACTTAGTGCATTAAAATCTACGAACATTGAGAATTTGTCACTTATCTATCATTTAATTGTGAACTACAAAACATATTTCCAACCCCATATACTTTGCATATTTGTTAGTTTTAAAAATAGTACTGGTCGCAAAGATCTTTTAAAACCACAATCTTTGTTAGATATTCAATTGGATAAACTGCAAAAACAGTAAACATATAATGATAGTTGAAATAATAAATTATAAGAAAAATTCAGGATGCATCCAATATCCTTAAGATATTTGGTTGTAGAACGATATGGCAACCTTAAGAGGCGACCACCACTAAAGCACTAAGAGAACAAAGAGTCACTACTTTGAAAGAGTAATAAAAGGAAATAATAAAACTTCATAAAGAAATAAAATTTTACAACAGGCAACAAATTGCATAAGATTCTACAGCTGAAATAGATGACTCGTCCTATAGTTTAAATGTAACATTATACGTTATAAATTGAACTGGAATTAAGTATCGCGTTCACGTTAGCAATGAAATGAAGACCAAAATGACAAGTATCGGTGAATATTTTTTCATTGACATACGGGGAACTAACAGCTCATCTCATGCAAAGTGGTTCCAATGAATAAAGTGTATTTAAAGTAGATATTAAAGGAGACTTGAGATAACCTTAGGTTATTTCTTAAACTTTATGTATACATGTATATTATGTATATAGTAATAAAATATATTTTATTCTTAGCTACAATTCTTGAATATGTACCTACATTAGAATTTTGCGTATTTATTAGTATCATTATTTAATCTAATTACCGAAATACGGCTAGCGTTAGGGTTAGAGTGAGAGAGGAGGAGCCTGCCTACCGCTGCCGTATCCGTGAGAAAAAGGGATGCCAGACAGCCATAACGCGTTACGTAACGAAGCGGTTTATCCTCCCATAAGAAGCTATCTCTTCAAAAATGTTGAATTCTTCTTATGTCATTCGTAAATTATCCGTGCAGGAACGGAGAAAGACTACAATTTCCTGCGGCCGGGCGGCCTGTCGTAAGAGGCGACAAAACAACCCACAGTCAGTTGGTAGGGCATTTGCACGATGGCTACCACCCCTGGTCTAAAGTATGTCGCGATAGCAACCTTGAGTTGTGTTCCGGCATTAGTGACCAGGTTCCAGTCTTCCTTAAGAGTACAGCAGCGAAGTTGTAGCACCTTAGGTGTTGCAAATGTTCATAGGCGATGGTAACCGCTTTCCATCAAGTGGGCCATCTGCCTGTCAGCTGAACTCTTGCGATAAAAAAAAAAAAAATGATATTAAAAAGTTATATCTAAGTTTTAATTTACAATTTCGGTCAAACACAACAACTACATTCTTCGTGTCTTTTTTATTAACAAACTTTATATTAAGATACATATACTATCATATCTACAATTTATAGGAACCGAGAAATATAACATAAATTTATTACAGGTCAAACCAAGTAGCACATCTAGTTATATCAAGATAGAAGCTCGCTTCGTTAAAAACTTTAACACTCTTAAATGTTTCCTCATATATTTTAAGTAGGTGTTTAGAAATTCACAGTATTAGTGTGTACGCAGTTAAACAAGATATATCTGCGCGTGGGAGCATATCTCTAATTAAAGGATATCTTAATTGGAACCGTTGCTTTTACGTTATACGTCATTTCTTATTTATATTACATCGAATACGTTTATATATATAAGGACAAGACATGTTTCGAAATCAAT
The DNA here is from genome assembly GCA_012273795.1 of Dendrolimus punctatus. Taxonomy (NCBI): domain Eukaryota; kingdom Metazoa; phylum Arthropoda; class Insecta; order Lepidoptera; family Lasiocampidae; genus Dendrolimus; species Dendrolimus punctatus. The sequence goes on from CM022527.1 coordinate 14,951,550, forward strand.
TAAAATATATAGAATTTTATTTGCGTTCTTTGGGCTTCATACTAATTTGAGACCACTGATGGTGCGCTGTTAATAAAATCTGAGTATCTAAAGCGGTTACATTCGCATGGCGAACATTACAAGTGCCAAAATAAAGTGCAACTTTATACTATGTGTCACAATTACCAGTTTATCCAGACACATACCAATTTGACTAAGCAATTCTCTAAAAGTGGCCGCTTTAGGCCCTACAATTCGAGACAGACATAAAACCTGCCTGTATGCGTTGTATCTGGTTTCTTTATTTTACCATTCATTAATTTGCCTTTCTTGGCTAAACGTTTGTCGTAATATATTTTTTTTTAACAATTGTAGGTACGGTATAATAATAGATAGCAGAATATATAGGTCGTCTTCATTGAAGAAACGTGGTGGAAATTGAAGAAACCGTCCGTGCACTTTAGAATGAGCAAACCCTATCCAAGCACTGCTTAACAGATGGGCCGATATGGGATATTGTATATCCCATTAATGGTCGGACATTTTTGAGGAAAATGGGGTAAATAAAAAAACATCATTAGAAAAGCCATTTTTCAGTTGAAATCTTTGTTATATTTCACATGAAACGTAACCAATATCGAAATTCTGGATTTGACCGTCATTCTATCAATATTTGCGTGGCGGCGAAGACGTGTGAGACGTCCACAATAATTAAGAGGATATAAGCTAATGGGGTATCCGAAAGATGCATATCGTTTGATGGCCTTTGTGGTTGAACAGGCTAAGCCTTTGCCGACCTACCTCACTTCAACGCAGAGGCTCCGAACTCGATTCCTGGTATAGTAAGTTTCGGAAACGTATTTTCTCCGTTATTTACTACGGTTTTTTTATCGCAGGAGATCAGCAGACAGGCAGACGGCCCACTTGATGAACAGCGGTTACCATCGCCTATGGACATTTGCAACACCAAAGGTGCTACGAATGCGCTGCTGCACTCTTTAGGGAGCCTGGAACCTGGTCACTAATGCCGGAACACAACACAAGGTTGTTATGGCGGCATATTCTAGACCAGGGGTGGTAGCCATCCAGTCGGGCAAATGCCCTACCACATGTGGGTTGTTTTGTCGCCTCTTACGACAGGCCGCCGGGCCGCAGGAAATTTGTATTCTTTCTCCGTTCCTGCACGGATAAAAATTCCTGGTCTAGGTGCCTGGGATCGGCCCCAGAGTAATCTGCTGTATATTACCCATAACAAAAGAATAACTTGCTTAATTTGGGGATGTACAATATGTATGTTTGTCTGCCGATTATTGTTATTTGTATTATATAACAATAATTTCGGAAAGAATGTACATATCAAACCCGGCACTCTAACACCTTGTCATCACCATATCTTTAAAATATAATGATAGAAATAATTTCCCTACTGTTAAAACTATAATTAATACGCTATTTGACTCCTTTTAGTAAAGTCATAATTTGCACCGCTCATACAAAATTAAGGTAGCTTCGGAGTTTTCTAAGATGATAAAATATCTTAGTTGATTTGATTGTCTAATTACCTATTACTGTATTATAATTTTAAAAAATAAGCACAAGCACAGAAGTATTCTTATGAGGCTGATGTACGGAAGATCAAACCATTTCGAAAGTATGTTTTATAGTGACAAAGCTTTCTCAGTGGGCGATCTAACTATACTCATGAATGGATGGCTGAATGAAACCAGTCCCTTATAATTCAAAGACGACGTATCACTGCGGCTTACCGCCATAACTCAACGCGGTTGCGAAATCAAACAGCAAAATCACGATATTAGCACCAAACCACCGTTTAGATGCAAAATGCCATCAACCTTGTTAGAGATTTTGATAAACAGCTTTTAGTTAAAGACTGTTCATACAAAATACTTTATATTAGGTATCGATTTTGATGGACTTGGAAAATATTAGCTGTTTTAATGAGGCACTTTTTTAAGACCATCATATTATATGCTTTGCGAAATTGAGTTCTGGATGTCTATATTTAAAATATTACGAAATTTTAACTGAACATTGAAGCTTTAAAAAAAAATCTGGAATAGACTATGTAAACGACGGAAAACACTATGTTATTTTTTTATTTCTTATTACTTATATAAATTACATTACGATTCATAAATGTAATTGAGGGTTGTAAATATATGTACTTTGGTATGTACAGGGTACAGATAGTCCTCTCTCTTGTCTTTCACCATTGCCCAATTACTTGGAGTCGGCACAATATGTCTTTTCCGTCCACACTTCTCTACTCTGACATACATCTTCTGTCACACCACATATCACCATATCATTGTTCACACAATCCATCCATCTTTTTTTTGGTCTACCTCTACATTTGTATCCATCTATCTTGTAGTTTAACATTCTTTTTGTTACGTGACTTTCATCCCTCCTCATTATATGCCCACACCCATAGTCCTATGGGGTATAATTAATCTGAGCTTGAAAAATCAAGACGTTGTTCTTTAATACCTTTATGTAAGTCAATAGGTGAGGAGATATTAACTATCGAAGTCATAAAAATGTGTCCTACACCCCATCTAATTATTGAAATAGGATGTAGAAAATTAAAAAAAACAGGCCCTAAAAGCCCTAAAAGTATTTCCGACGAAAATAACTAAGAACAATATTCATTAAGTCATTTTGGGATATCAGGAATTTTCAATTACCTTCAAGTACCTTTTTATGGTTCTGTAGTAATCCGTTATCAAATGACATACTGGGAATGTTTATGATCTTTACGAAAAACTTTACGGTTCGGCTGCTATTTGAACTTATTTTCATAAGCGATTCATACCGAAAGTTACAGTACATAGGCGATACTTAAATACATGATGCATACAGTGCAATAGTATACCCGATTCTTAGATTCCTGTTTACTTTCCTTCGGTAGTAATATCCAAAGATAAATACATAACAGAGCTGTAACAAGGTTTTACGAGGCAAGCTCTCGCTGCGAAATCTCGACTATTTGACACTTATTTTTATTTATTATGCCTTGAATAACGCCATTCTCAGCAGTCGAGACGCACACGGGAGGCACACACCTTATACGCAATATACTTATACAAACGGAATGCAGTGTCAAGAAATTGTTATTTGTCGTATACTACTTTGGAATCAGGGGTCCTGTGCTATAAAGAACTTTACCAAGATTTGGGTTCTAAGTCAATCTCAACAAATTGAATAATATCAACGTTAATAATAATTCTTCGAAAAAACTTCGGGTCTCTCGGTATTTTCTACTATGTGACTATTTGTGTAATGTAGAGTGTTCTCGTCCTTGCATGATGCAAAGACGAGAACAACACAATAATTGCCCTCGGCTGGGTGTTCAGTGCCTCACTTTCTTAAGCCATTACGTTCCTGTGCACAAATGTTCTCAACAATGTTTCTCTTATGCACTCTAGGAATTCGGAGTAAGTTCCCAGCCGAGTCAGCCGCAATTTACTTCGAGGCGGGCAAGATGTTGGTAGCACTTCTAGTGCTAGAAATGACCATAGGCAACGGTAAGCACTTTCCGTCAGGTGCGTCGTCAGCCTGCCTTCTGTATTCAGCAATAAATAAAATAAAGTTACAAGTTTGTTTTCAGATTTAATATTTTTGTTTACCAGGCTCTGCCAATAATTCACTATCCAATATTTTCAGGAAAAAGCCAAGATAGTAAGTCCCTATGAGGGTGGAAGTTTAGAGCGCGGAAGTGGCCTAACAGTATAGTAACGGTATTGCTGTCCGAGTGACTCTGTCGCCTTACTATTCGGGCAAGCACTCGTTAAACTGATGAGACGAAGTGAACACTCACTCAGCTAAGGGACTTGTTCACGTTCCACTCACTTAGTCACCGCACTCGTTAGGTGGACGGAAAAAAGTAATAAAATTATCCAAGCGAGCAATTGATATAAATTTTACAAGGATAATTCCGCAATATAAAATTAATTTAACAGAAACCTGAATCAAAATAAATAACCCATAATTTTACAACGCTGATATGTGTTCATTGTCAAATTGACATTAAATACTGCAACAAGATAAACGTTTGTGTCTTCGAATAAATTAAAAATTGATATTTGAAAATAACAAAAGAGTGGCGGCGCGCCGAGTCCATGACGTCATAATTAGGGGACTAACACACTTTGGCAGATGTGAGTCAAGCCCCGCCTAACTGAGAGAAAAGAGAGTAATAAAAGCTGGCCAAGTGCGTGTGATTCACGAGGAAGGGTTTCGTGGAGGTCGCCAGCATCTACTGTTCTTGCCGTCTAGCTTCAAAACTCTAAAACAAGCATCTAATCGAAAATATCTTAATAGATATTTAAACTAATTTTTAAAAGTATTTTACATCATGTATTTGCAAAATTGTATACAGCACAGTTCAAATGTCATTTTATTATGATTCTGAAAGTGAACATATCCCACTATAAACAAAAAGGTAATAAAATAAACAAACACTGATTTTCAGAATGTGTCTAAAAATACACAAATACATATATCGTTAGTGCTAGTTTAGAACCTTATTTTTTATTTTTTCGTCGCCACTGTTACATCACTTACAGATTAGTTAATAATTTGGCGAAAAAATAATATCATCAAAACTGTAGTTACAAGTTTCTGCACTGACGCCGATCGATGGTACGTACTGAAAGAAAATTTACCTCAGTCACATTTACGGCAACTGCTCCTGATTTCCAGGTGTCTTACAATTTCAGTATCATATAGGATAGTGGCATAAAGAATATACTTTTCATTTCTCATATTCTGAAAGTACGCTTTGAGTTGCCTAATCTCATGGATGAAAACAGCACTTGTTTCCCTAGGAAACAATTCTCCCTGCTGTCAAAAAATTAAGAAAACTATGCCAACGATCGATGATACATGTAACTAACTTTATTTAACAGCCACGGCATAAATTGAAATAAAATAAAATAAATCAATTTTGTAACATCATTTTGTACTTATAAATTACTTTTCACTAAATCATTATTTAGTTTACATAAATTTGAGCTAAATATTTCTGAATAAATATTTGAAATGAAAATCAGTGATAACGTTCGGTGAAAGGCATATTTAGGCGCTCGAATTATTAGCTCCCACGCTACACCCGTGCGCAAACCATCTCGTGCCTAGATAGGTCACTTCCACCACTTGTGTAAAAATATACTATTCTAATCATATTTCATCCTTATAGAAAGGTAGTTTTTAAGAAAAAAATGTAACCTACATAGACAGAAGCATGATGATGATATTATTCGGTATTTGTCAATATTGCCACAGTACCCTAAAAAGTAAAAGTATCTGTTTACATTATACACGGGCGCGCGAGACTGAATTTCGATCATTATCGGTGCCTTATTTTTTGGGCATGATTCATTTGGGTGAGAGACCTGAAATTTAAGATAACACGTTAAGAATTTTCGATTAGCGAGGATGATGCAATTTTACCGTGTGCAAACGGCCCTCTAATGTAACGGTACGCAAACCGAATGAGTGAACGACCCTTTTACTTTTAAAAATTAAGGTAGGAGCGACAGTAGTCGTCACTACACCAGTAGTTGACACTACACCAGTGATTGGCACTTCTGAATTATGAAACATGATATTTAAGGAAAGAAGCGCACAAAATGAAATAGAACTGTATTTATATATATTACAACACATCGAATGTGCTGTAATATATTATTTTGTGCAGTGTTTCCTTATTATGAGAGATCTGAGAAGAGTATGTGTGAAGTGAGCATGAATGATATGACAACGAATAGTGTAATTAGGGAAAGTTTTGGATTGAAAGAAGATGTAATAATAAGAGTTGAAACAGGAATGTTAAGGTGGTTTGGGCATGTAGATAAAATAGATGAAAATAGAATCACAAAACAAGTGCATAGTGATTAGTAGAGTTGGTACCGGTAGACCGCGACGTATACATTATGATCAAATAGCAGAACTGTTAAGAAGAGGTCAGGTAAAAAGCATCTTAAATAAACGTATGTATAAAGAGGTTCATGAAAGTAGATGAAGCGAAAGTTGTTTGTCAGAATCGTCGCAAGTGGTGATCTACAGTCTCTGCCTATACTCATGCGTGGTTGATTAGTGATTTTATACAAATTGTCAACCACTAGTGTCGTGTCAACTACAGGTGCTTTTACCTTATATGGTGCACTAATTGCATTATAAACATAACTGATATTCGATATCCTTATTTGATGAACACCTACGTAAGTGTATTTTTATGTATTTTAAGGAAATACTTAATAAAGGAGACTTTTAATGTGATCCCAATTAATAAAGGAGCTTAATATAATCTCTTGAAACATCAATAACATATACGGAATTACAAATGGCTTCAATTAGTCGTACCGTATGAGCTTTTTATGCGCAACAAAATTAGTCACATTAACTATTGCAACAAAACAAAATAATGTTTTTTTACATTTAAGAGACTATAAAGATCTATTATCTATTATAATGTTATAACATTGCAACGTATCCTTTCTATACACATTTTATATTCATTATTTTTGTTTTAAAATATATCAATAAGCCTAACTTCAATTGGCTGGTATAGAGATAAGATAAGAGAATTTTTCATTAGTTTGGCATTTACGTAATAATTATTATTTGGCCAATTTGTATTAATATATGTATACGTTTTACATGATGTAAAGCGTGTTTATGCTAGATTGCGTGGACTATACAGGTGGAATTTTTTAATGCCACCATGAAGGAAAGTACTCTAAATAATGGATATAGCAAATTTTACTCCAAAGAAACACTTTAGTTTTGAAACGAAGTAAAACTGCATTCAAAGGTTTTCGGAAATTCTCTTGCTTCACCCGGGAATCGAACTGACTAAAATTTAAAAAAATTCCAACCTGTAATTTTATAGCATCGATCGTTAGGGTTAATCACAAGGATGAAATCTCTCTGTGTAACGGTGTCCTTTGCAGTTTTGGCCATTCTGTAATGTATGACTGGGCGATATTCAATTTGCAATTTAACAATGACACTGTGTGCAAATGCGTTTATTCCGATGACCGAATCGCCTGAATCGATTCATATGCGTCAGATTTTAATTGTCATTCATATATGGTATAACGTATAACCGTTACCATTTCACATCATGGAGTGTTTACATCTGTATCGTTTTTATCAATTCGATCGTCGTTGCCTTATTTCGATACTAAATTTATGTGATCACTTTGAACGATAAATAGATATGGCCCGATTAGTCCAAATTTTCAGATACGTGATTACACCGACACATTGTCGAATATTTATATAAAAATAACTTTTAGGAGAGAATTTTAAGCCTTTGATTATCACCAAATAACCAAAATAAGTAAGAAAACACTAAACAAATGTCTTGCGATAACTTGAAAATTCGTATTTCACTAAGCATTTTATATTTTCTACACAAATTTTAGGGTTTTTTTTAAAGTAAACCGAGTTTATACTAAAAATCAAAAATAAATATTAAACCGACTTCCTTCTACATCTTAAAGTCGGTGTCAATTAAAAAATAAAAGAACAACAACAAATTTACAAAATATAGTAATTTTTATATTTAGTGGAACCGACTTCAAGATGTTATAGAAGGAAGTCGGTCGAATATTTATTTTTTGGTGAAGTCACTTGTGTTTTTGTTAAAAAAAATGTTTTGCTTCTTAGTTGACCAAATAGTTCAATAGCTTTAGAAACAATATATCAATCACCTATAGAAATTGTACAACAGAAATGCGTATACAAATTTGCCATCACACTCTTCGGTGTATATGTTCTTATGTTAAATAAATAATAGTTTTTAAAAAAACTAAAAAAACACGCTTTCATAAAAAATCCAACTAAACAACAGAAAATAAAATTTAATAAATTTGGTTTCTGATGAATGGGGTTTTAAAAAAAAGCGTGGGGTGTCAAAGCGCTTTTTAAGATATTAAAGAAGAAGAAAAAGCGCTTTGAATACACCCCACGTTTTTTTTCAGTTTTTTTAGTTTTTTTTAAACTATTATTTATTTTTCATTTTTTATGGTTCATGGTACCATATTGTTGCACTGTCACGCGATATAAACATACGAGCCCAAACACGACGGGTCTATCTTGTTTAGTACAGGACTTCCTATGGCCATCTTCCGACTCCATCATCATAGCTCCATGGTAGCATATTATTGCATTTTCACGCGATATAAACATACGAGCCCAAACACGACAGGTCTATCTTGTTTAGTACAGGAGTTCCTATGGCCACCTTCCGACTCCATCATCAGATCAGCTCCATGGTACTATATTATTGCATTGTCATCGACCTTTGACAGGTGTGCAAAGTTTGAATTAAATCTGATCGTTCAAAGTAGGACAAAATCGAGCTCAAAGGGGTCGGTTGCAAACATACATACATACAGGTGAAGCTAATAAAAGCGTGTTAAAAAGATTGCTCTCGACTTCCTTGCGATCCACAAATCAGATCTTGACTTGCTGATTATGAGACCATCGCGGGAGTTAAAAAAACAATTAAAAAAATTGATCTTGTTACGAAGAAGTTGGTTTCCGATATTAGTGAGTTTCTCTTATTCTTCGGAACCCACTCATCATATCATGACACGTTGACAATAGGACCAATTCGAGACCTAGGAAATTTAGGAGATCGGTACACAATTGACGGAAAAATAGAGTAACGAATATACAAAAAAACACAACATACAGTATCTTGTATATATCTTCTAGGTAAGCGTGCTTCATACTAGACCGCATCATCACTCAACATCTGGTAAGACAGTAAGTGGTCAAACGCAAACCGATGATACATTTATAAAGCAAAAATTTAAATTTTAACCAATCTGTATCGTATATTCTTTATTACTAAATAAATTACCAATAATTTTCGACATTAGTCATAATGTATGTCTTTATACTTAAAAGGATAGAAAAAAATTAAGTGTCATCATGTTTACCGCTAACTCTGCTAACAAATTAGCGAATTCATAAAGATGCTGCGCTTTTAATTAAAATATTAATTTTATTCAATTATCAAACGTGTGTAGGTTTGATAAAAGTAGGGTAGACAGTTATTTATGCCGAAAATATTTATTTTATTGATTTAACGTTAATTGATATTTCACGCTCCTAAAATAGAGATTTCTTTAAATGTTCATGCTATTTATAATAGTCTTGTTAATGCATTTATAATCCTTACCAATATATAAATAAAAGTGTTAATTAGTTTGACATCCATACACGGCGAACTATGCAAATGTTTTATGTTTTATTGTTTTATGCAAAAAACAACTTTTATAATAATATTAGCTGACCCGGCAAACTGCGTACCGTCTCAGAATGAATAAATAAAAAAGCTGAATGATAATTGCACAATATGTCAACTTTAGTAAAGTGTGGTCAAAACTTAACCAGAACGAAAAAACTTCACTTTTAAATATAACTTGATTTCTGAACGACTTTTAAGTTTAATTGATTTCTAAACGACGGGACGAACATCAAATGTTTGATAAGTAGGAATATTTTCTAAGGGAAAGCGACATTGTTGTTTTTTTTTACTCTATTCCAAGCGTTTTTTCTATATTTATTCACCTTTTAAACCTTCCCTGGACTTCCATAAATAATTCGAAACCAAAATTAGCCAAATCAGTTCAGCAGGTCTCGAGTTTTAGCGAGACTTACGCACAGCAATTGATTTATATATATAGATTAATATTTGGTAATATCAGCTGATAACTCCATAACCGCTCCACTACTGGATTCGGGCTTATCCATTTTAGGGCAATTGTCAAATTTCGATTGACTGTTTCCACAAATCGATTGTTTCGATATGCAGGTTTCTTCACCACCAGCATTTGTGGTAATTATAACAATATGCATATTAGACCACGAAAGAAATATGTAAGCGGTCATACTTACAGGTTGTACATACAAATTACGTCACTTGATTGAGACTCGGATGTATTATTAATTACTATCACGGCTTACTAAGACGTATATGTCTATTTACGTTTATTATAATTAACGGTAAATGCAAAGGGTCAGAGGTCAGACCGAGAGATTAGGAATCGATAAAACGTACAGGTCCCTTGCAGATTTGTGACTTGACATTAAAATTTGTTATACGACCCAACTAAAGATGTGTATCGGCGTGAATATAATTAAATCCTTTGTTGTGATTTAAGCAGTTGTCACGACATAGTTGTCCGCCGAACTACTGTGTAAATATATTATGATCAAGATTCTATCATCGGATAACCAGACGCACTGGTATGCGGCACCGCTATATGGTGGACATATCACCTATACTAACAAAGCACTTTGAGTCCACCTTCATTATACATACCACAAAGGAGTGGAACACACTGCCGCAGTCTGCTTTTCCCTAACCCTACAACCTGAGTGTCTTCAAGTCTCGTGTGAATATGTACCTTCTAGGTAAGCGTGCTCGATCTTAGACCATATCTCGGTTTAAATCGAGAGAGATAATGATCAAACGCGAACCTATACGTGATAAAAAAAAATTCTCCCTTAGAATCTTTGCGGAAACCTAAAGAGTAAGGCTTTGCTGTTCTCTTAAAAAAAAGTATTTAGTTAAAAATGAACAGGCACAATATTTATTTTAAACTAGTTGTGCTTGGGACTTCGACAGCGTGGATTTTTCGCGGATCCCTATTTTTTAAAGTAGTCTTATCCGAGTCCCAGATTAACCGGAACGTTCAGACAGCCAGACGTAGATAGATAGACAGACAGAAAAAAATTATACATTGCATTTAGCGGAGTCTCCTGGTCCCAAATAATTCACCCTAATTTTTTTCATATTTATTTTGACATTACAAACTTAAATTTTATTTATCTGTATAGTTGAGCAAGTATTTCAGTTATGTGTGATAATGTGACTATATTTTTACAGGGAATCCGTTATTTGGTATTAATCAATTGCAATTTGGTCGAGGGTGGGTAAGTTTGGATTCTTCATATTGCACCCTATAATTGAAGTCTATACTATAGCTTTTAATATTCATGAACGCTGGACACTGGACAGTCCTTCAAACTGTACGAAGCCTTGTTTATAAATAAAAATATCGTTTAAGCATTGATATTACCAGAAATCAATCACGTATAGGCACGGAGTACATTGGGTTTACGATTTACTGCATGTAAGCTTAATTTTATTTTCATTTCCATTATTTACACTTTTGTGTACACATCTTTATTTATAAATTCATATTTCCTTTTCCCATAAAACCTAAGGATTAGTTTCCATGGGATTTTTAGTGATATAAGGTATCCTATTTTCATAAACCTTAACAACAGAGCTGAATCTAATCATTGTAAAGCAGATATGGGGATGAGCATGACCAACAAGTGGTGAATGACTTGCGTGGGCGAGGTCACATGTGCGCGTCTCCTTGAAATCAATAATAGACTAATATGTTGAAATAAGTATATTCTGCACTAGGAAAGTTTCCAGTCCAATACTAGCCCTCGTTGTCGTCTAGTGTATAGATATAGGTATATATAACATTCTTGTTCATTAGTTTATTTCAGCGATAATAATTTATTGTAAGCAGTAAGACCGTTGCTCTGTACAATTTACATGTTATTTCTGATATCAGCTTTATCAGGATAATGTTATACTTATTGACCGTTTCACGCAGATGTAGTGTTGGGGTTATACGTTATTAGTAATAATTGTAAATGTTATTAAATATTGATAGATAACGTATGTATTTACATTATTGTAGGTATTCGTTACCGGCGTTATTTTTAACGCTATATTTAATACGTATTTCGCCACAGTCAATAACTATAACATTATCCCAGGTGAAGTTCATACCTAATAAAGTATACTTATCATTTGAATTTAATATATAAGTTGACATGATATGATAAGATAGTGTGTAACCGTCAATAAAAGGGTGTATACATATTTAATGAAAATTGATTGGATTTATTTTTAATCAAAAACTCAATCGACTTCACACATAAAAGCAAATAATATATATGTCGGAATAGTATTTGTTATTATAAAGTTATCATATGACGGTAGTAGTCAAATGTAGTAATCGGAAGTCGTATAACCGGATGTCAACGTAGAAGCATTTATTATCAAGCTGACAAATATCGGAAATGGAGTAACTAATTATTATAATTGTTTTTATGATCCTGGCAACACTATGAAGTAATTGCTATTTTTAGCAATAATGTTTATTGTTATTGTTTTGTAGGGTAGTTTTCGTATAAAAGGCGGTGTGGCGTGTAGACGGGGTTCATTGCTTACTGTGCGGTGAGAATGGTCACACCAAAGGCTGAACAATAAAGGGGAAACCCTGCCCAAATAATTAATATTTGGTATATTTGGTACTTTCTAACCCAAGTATCTGCAAGGCTGTTACCCTAGTACAGGCAGTCTTAAACCGACAGTCTAAGAGTCTACAACTGTGATTCTACGTTCATCGGGTTAACAGAGCGGAAGCTCTGTTGGACAAAAGGCCCATAGTATATTGTGGTCGATAATTACGGTTCGAGAAGCAGTATTCTTTGAGGGCATACTGCTGCTCGACACCTGACAAGCGTGGAGACAGCTCTTGGAGTTGTCCTAATAATTCGTGTATTATTGTGCTGTTTAATATTGTAATTGTAATAATTCTAGTGTAATAAACTTTGATTATCACATTTCAGATTATTATTGTATTATACTTCGGAGTGTCATCTGCTCCCGGCGGGAGTGAATCCGACATATATTTAACCGATTTTTTTCTACAACATCTTGAAGCCACTGCCAAGTTAAACATTAATGAACAACAACAAATTTACAAAAAATAGATTATTATGTTTTACTCGCACTTCTATGTTCTAGAAAGAAGTCGGTTAAATATTTATTATTTGGTATTTAGTGTGCAGTCGGTGTTGCTTTTGATTGTTTTTTTATTTTTTTTGTTGCGCAAATAATTTAGTAGCTTTAGAATTAATATATAATAAATATATTAAGCTCCTGTAGAAATTGTACAACTGGCACGCGTATACAAATTTGCCTTTTCACTCTTCAGTGTATATGCTCTTGAACAAAGGTTGCTCCCAATTTCCCTGGAATCCAATCATCAAATCCTGATTTTGTGACCGTGGCGCTACCTCGTAGTATAAAATTACGAGTACAGAAAAAAAATCTGTTTAGACTTGACGGAGATATCGTGTTCTGAAGAAGTCTGTTATCAATTTTCGTGAGCTTTAATTCTTTGGAATTCACTTACCAGACCATAATATGGTGAACACCAATTTGGGAGCATATCCTTTTGATTAAAAAAAATTAAAATCGGTTCCCAATTGACGGAGAAATCGAGTAACGAAGATACAAAAAAACAACATACAGACGAATTGAGAACCTCCTCCTATTTGAAGTCGGTCTGAATAATGAAGTGCATTCTGTTTATGGCCAATCCCTACTTAATATTATAAATGTGAATGTAAGTTTTTGTTAAGCTTTCACGCGAAAACTACTCGTCATGAAACTTTGTACACATATTCTTGGAGGTATTAGTAGAAGTAACATAGGATAATTTTTATGAAAAAAAATCCACGCGGACGAAGTCGCGGGCAATAAATACTCTATTTAATGCTACTTTTATACAGCAGGCATTTAACTTTGAACTGATCACAGTCCGCCCACTTGTTTATGAAAACTTCTCACCGAGAAAAAAATACATTTTTAATTAACTTTCACTAATCTAGTCCCAGGCTGATGTCATGCAGACCAATTCGGAAATCACTCGAGTCATTAACTCGAGATTAATATTATTAACGCAAGATTTTTTATTTGTTGTTAATTAAATTTATTGCTAGTTTTAATGGCTGATCATAAAACTGTATAAAATGGATTTAATCATGAATATACAAGTTCTGCAATCAAGCGAGAACTGTCCATTTTATGCATGAAATAGCCGGTCACGACCCTGCCGCTGTGAGCGACACTTAAGCGCGATGTGACGGGTTACTAGAACATTAAATTAGAATTATAATCACTAGTTTTCGAATTCGGCGCCGATTTCCATCGTTTGTTCGTCACTAAGCTCATGATCGTGGCCGGGCCCAAAAATGCGCTCTATGCGTTGATGACAATTAGGACCTACTTATGCAAAATGGAACCAACCCAAATACTGACAGTTTTGAGAAAAAGTCGTTTTTATTATCTAGCTAATGAAGATTAGTATATATAATATAAAAAATATTAATTTCTGTAAATAAAGTGATAATCGCTAATCGCAAGTAAATTATATTGATGTTAAACAGCGAACGGAAAACTTATACATCTGACTGGGTAGTAGCAAGATTTTATTATTTATTGATGTATATGCAAAGTAGACGTCTGCCGCGATCAATATAAATTTAAATTTATAATAAACAATATATATCAATGGCAGATCTGGTCAATTATTTTAATTTTTTTTAGTATATTCAAAATTGTCTGCCATAAAGTAAAACCGCGCGATAATGGTCTGCCATTCTTATTAATAATAATAAGCATATATTTTCAAATATCAAAACGGCAGTCCTGGTCAAATGGATTTAAAATTCGTCAAAAATCGATACTGTCTTACCTCAGCGCTCTTCGCGTCCACCACTTAGAGCTTAGCGAGTCCCCGTACCATGTATGGTAGGTATAGGTGCTTCAATGTATAAAACCTCAGGTCTGGTCAAATACATACAAGTAGCCGATTTCTGGCTCTTTAGCTATTATAAGCTATTATAATCAAGTAGAGAAGATAACACAGAACAAGTGAAAAAAATAGAAACGATACTTTGATGAAACTTAAACAAGAAGGTAACTAAAAATATACAAATACAACAAAGTTAAATATAATAAAGGGCAAATGACTCAGAATTATCATAAAATCTTAAATTTCATCCGAACCTACACCGTAGCACTCTTAAAGACATAAAAATTACAGAAAGGTAGCTGCGGTGTCGTTTTAACGACGGCAAATGCGATTGAAATGACCAGATAAATTTCCATGCGACTGTAAACTTTATTAGTAATTTTCAAAGGAATTG
This sequence comes from Dendrolimus punctatus, assembly GCA_012273795.1. NCBI lineage: Eukaryota > Metazoa > Arthropoda > Insecta > Lepidoptera > Lasiocampidae > Dendrolimus > Dendrolimus punctatus. The sequence continues at coordinate 14,966,601 of CM022527.1, forward strand.
CTACCTTTAGTCCTAGGGATTTTTTGTCTGGCTAACCTTATGTTAATTTATTTGTTGCTAGTAGTGCCATCTAAGATTTAGAGTAAGTAGTATTTGTTGTATGAACATTTAATATTTTGTGCAAAAACTAATTTCAATAAATTGTAGAATTATTTCTATTTTGAGATAATGAAAGTACTTTTGAACTAAAACAGTGTATAAATACGGCAAACCTGGTGTATATCGGGCATTTTTTGTTCGAAAGTCAAATAATACAGTTCTCAAATTTCTTAGTGTTTTGTTATATGAATCCTGCACTTAATTTACTTATTTAAACTTGATGTTGCGCTACAGGTCTTCGGGTTGAACATTTTATAAGTCGTTTTATTAACCTTTAATAGAAATTATTTTTATTTTTAATGTTTCTTAAATTGCTTCTGAAATTCACATCATGCTCGTCTTATACATAGAAAAGACATGATGAAGTCTTTTCTCCTTTTGACTTATATAACTTTTTTCTCTGTCTTCGTATGAAAATGTCTTTGTATAAAGCTGTAACTTATTTCATCTTCTGTCTCTTATTATTAGAATAAATATTACCGATATGTATTTCTTAGTTAATATTGACTATAGTAATCTCACGGAGAAACTAAATTTGTACGTTCCCCCTAGTAATGTTTGCTCCATTAAATTATTATCCCCACCACTAAGGCACACAGTTTACCGATACCGACGCAAAAAAATACAAGAATATCAGAATTTAATAAGTAAGGTTTTTACTTCAATTTTGGCGTTTAATAATATAAGATATTGAATAAGAAATAAATTAAAATTACCTAAATCTAACAACTGTTAACAAAAACTAAAATATCCTATAAATAAACCTAACTTAAAAATATAAAACCTAACTCAAAATTATAAATAAAATATTGGTCCCAAACCACTGTCACTTACCGGGAACGTTCCCAAGAGGCTGGCGGCGTTACCACGCTGAATAGCCATGCTTATCCTTTGAGCAAAATAGACGCCAGCCTTTTGGTCGCGTGAGAGGTCTATTAGGCGTTCGGCGACATCTCGATAAAGTCTCAGAGCGCCAGGACCCCACGGACCAAGAGTTTCCACTCCAAACGGCGCAAATGTGTAACAATTGCCGATGGCGGCGTACTTCCGGTGCTTGAGGGTCTCCTGTTCGGCTGCAGCAGAACCGGCGGTAGTGGACGTACTTGAAAGATGGGACGCCGCCAGAGTGTCAACGCAAGTAGCATCCCACACTAAGGGGCGGCCCATCTTCCAAGGTACTAACGTCATCCCATCTGGCCTCCTGCCATCGTCGCGGCACAAGCCGTTTGGTTCCAGAACGGCAGGTACCCCGGCGGTGACAAGAGCCCGGCGGATAATGTCGTTCAGTGCCGCGTGACGAGAAATTCTACCGGCGCTTCTGCTGCAGGATAATCCATGGTGTCCTAAGCGATCCACCTTATCCCCGCATTGACAGAGGTGAGGGACCACGCAGGTTGCCCCCAGGCGAATGCTGGCGCACATTCTAAAGATTGAATCATCTAAAAGTGTGCAAAGATTCGGCGAGGGCAGTGCGTGTAGCCAGAGACCTGACTCCGAACGTGAGACAGCTAAGAGACGAGCACGCTCAGCCTGACCTATAAAAGAAGAAAGAAGTTTCTGATACGCTATAAGGCTGAGCGGCTCGTCCCAAAGCTTCTGGAGTTTTAGGTTCGCGGGTAAATTTTGACTCGGGCAGGCCAGTGACCACGCATTTTTAGCCTCGACCAAACACGGGACCTCAAAATCACTAAGTGATGGATTTAATATTTTACCGATGAGGTCCATGAGGTGCTATGCGCTGAGGCCAAGAAGGCGGGTAACGCTATATCCGAAATTTTCCGTATTCCCAGGCCGCCGAGCCTTATAGGCAGGGTGGCCTGGGCCCACGACCGGTAAATAAGTAAGTTGGATGTCATACACTGAGATCTTCTAACAGTACATCAGAACTAAACACATATTTAATTCAGTTTCATTTGAATTCGGACTTAGTAGCTCTTGAATAATTTAATATTTATATATGTATTTTTTTCGTTTATCTCTTATTTCCTTTTACTGTTATTCGTTGTTGTTGTTATTGTTGGCGTATGAACACCTTTTTCTTATTCCCTTGTACTCTGATTACTAAGATAGATTTTCAACACCCCAAAATATCTATAACGAAGTTGTTCATTCAAACATTATAATAGGCAAATGGAAGGGATAAATGCGAAGTGAGGTTTATAAACACGATTTTTAAAATGATTTTGATACCTACTATATAAAGTTCCGTAATTATCTGAATCTAATCTAAACAGGGCAAAAAGTTTGGTGTCCACTTTATCTAAATAAAACATTAGACTTTCTAAAATAATAGCGACGTAGATTCACCGCGAAAGTACATAATGATAGGTTTTGCGCGAGAAATCGCTTAGTTTTGCATCGCACAACTAATTCAATTAATTACTTTAAGAAAGATGCCTTGTAATCCTAACCCTAAAATCGGTAGGTCCGTCATGAACCCAGTAATTCAAATCGAAGCATCCACTACTAAATCACATTTCGACAATATAAATTTTCGCATTGACACACGTCGGTTCAACCATAAATATCTTCTCTCTTTTTGTTTCCTACAAACATTTTTATGTGGGCATGTTTAAAAAAACACTCCCTAAATAACTCTGGACGAGAATAAATACAGCGGTGTGGTAGTAAATGTCAATAATATGCAAAATAATGGATGTTAATCTCGGATATGGATTTGTGATTTGCGAGCGGGCGCGCTTCAAAGATTAGCCGACTACCGACAGACGGATGCCATTGCGGGAATGTTTTTTACAACGCGGACCCGATCACCAGTAACCACTGTTGGGCAATCCCCATAGATTGCTTAATGACCGCTCTAAATAGATAGTTCAAACACTGCCGATGTCGTTTGATGTCAGACATGCTAGGCATTTTGATACAAATAATTACAAGCTTTTTTAAATAATTACCTTGTTAATGTTTTTAAGATTTAGATTCAGTTATTTCTTCTATTTGGTCATAATGTCGCATTTAAATTTGAAACTTATATTTCCTAACTAATACTGGGGATTAAAATTGTATGTGATTCATAAATGTAAATTACTGGAATATACTAACAGTTAAGAGACAATCTTGACTTTGTTTAAGTGTCCAAAACAGTATTAGCGCTCGTGTGTGCGCATACGCACGATGGAGCTAGACGCAGTCTGAGTAACCGTTAGGTAGGCCTCAGGTAATAAAATAAATGTGAAAATGATTTCTACCAGCACTGCTTGCGCTACCGATGATGCTGTCGACTCGCTCAAAGTGCTGCGATCCTATAACTGGTCAACGGGCGGTTGCTTTACGCACTATGCGGTTTAGTGCGCGACCAGTACTCATCCGCATGCTATAGTTGCGATTCTGGCTGCCACAATTCTGTTAGCCGCACGCATTACAACCGCATAATACTGTAACGAGTGCGGGATTCGAATCAAAATGCCTTTGGAGTTACTATATAATTTATTAAAACTATGCAAACACGTATAACAAAGATACAAATATAACTAGACACTACACGTACAAACTGCACGATTGAATACTAGCCTAAAGTCCGTCACTATATCGCTCATCGAATGTACGTCGTGCTCGTATCGTAATCCTGCTTTACCCCTCCGTTCTGGCATTGTTTTATACTAACTATACAATACAACACTCGACCGCGTGGACTGGATTTTTTCCAAGAAAACGTAATCTGCACATGTGCGGCCATAAACGAGTATAGTAACAATAGGCTATTGTCTACTTGCAAATTTAATGTAATACACTGCGCTTTATAATAGGCAGGTGTGTATTTACCTCTGTCGGCATATAAAAATACGGTCAGCAGGATTGCTGACCGAACTACCATTAGAAAGCATCGTTATGATTTGTTAGGACCTGCGTAATCATAAACCACTGAAGATTTTTAGGATATACAAAAAATGGGATTCTCTACATTATTTATTTAAAAAAGGTAACGCATTTTAATGATATTAGATACTGGTCATATACTTATTGCTTTAGCGGGGATTCCTTTTTTGATACCAAGAGACCCTTTGGTCTTAATTTTACCAAGTAGTGAGTAATATTGTACTCAATTTTCAATATATTATACATTCCATGTCCCATTGTGCTGCAGCTTTTATTACAACTTATCTTCTATTCTCGTGTTGATGGGTCGCAGACGGATAATGAAAGTTACAGGTTTCCCACACACGACCTGATGACATTGTTTATTATTTTTGTTATTGCTCTATGCGAACGTGCAAACAGTAATTAATTCCTACACTAACTTTCACACGAGACTATGATTACAGAAGAATAAGGCCACTGACACATCTGCCTTCTTAAAATGATAGTTGAAGGACGAATTTATCATACCTGTTATTCGAGTCTAAGTCCATTATAGTTCAAAATCTTTCATATGTAAGTTGTTATTACATGTAATTATATTAAATGTATATAAAGGCCAATTGTGGTGACTATATGTAACGTATGTAGGATGATTGATATTAGGCAAGTAAAACGAGACGATGATGATGTAATGGATACGTCATATACTATAGATAGGTAAATGTTACTTTAGAACAAACATTAATCTTTTTCAGATCGTTTTATTGGGAATATTATATAAATTAACATTAAATAATATTAAAATAACGTTTTGGACTAGCGTAAAAGCTTTGATATGCTGAAAAGTCCGCTGACTTCACTTACAATCTAAACGGTATCGAAGTGGTTTGTGTCACAGACTCTGTGCATTTATTTTTGTCACATTGTAGTTTTAAAATCTTTTATTTACAACTAGGATATGCCCGCGACTTTGTCATCGGTTAATTTGAAAATTCCGGTTGTAGGGTTTCCCGAGACACAAAGTACCGCAGCATTTAAAAAATAATGTAAGCTATCATTTTAGTAAAAAGGGCGTAATTCTAGTAAAGGTAATAAGGTCATATTTCTCTCACTTTTAGACATATTATTAAAACTTATTTTTTAAACTGAAGTGATTTTTTTAAAATAAAACTTATTAAGATTTAAAAATTTGGATTGTTTTGGAAAATGAAACCAAAAGGATTATTAGGCTATCGAGAAGAACTGGTAATGCAGCGTATTATTTGGTGCTATGGCGCCGGCTAGGTATAATAATAGGTCTTTACCTATGTAATTGGAGATTCTATAACCAGCGTTTTCAGATTTAATTATCTTTGGATTGGCGCGTAACTTAAAATTCAAATAAATCTTATTTGAAAGATATGTTATTTTACTTTCAAATTCAGTCATTTGTTTTTAGATAGTTTTTTTGTTTTTGTGAGATTGTGGTAGTTTTTGGCACCATGGATAAAATGAAAATAAGTACAATTTTCGAATATGAGTTCCTACGTGGAAATACCGCTGCGCAAACAACACGAAACATTAACGACGTGTACGGGCCTAATACTGCTTGCATCAATACGGTCCATTATTGGTTCAATCGCTTTAAATCCGAAAATTTTGAGTTCAAGAACGAACCTCGCGGTCGGCCGGTAACCATTGTGAACAAAGACGAATTGAAGGCGATAGTGGAAGTGGATCCAACTCAATCTACGGCTGAGCTTGCTGCGGGCCATGGAGTTAGTGTCATAATAACATTGAGGCACTTGTGTCAAATCGGAAAGATAAAAAAGTCAGATAAGTGGGTGCCACACGAACTAAGCAACCTACAGCGAGATTTACGCGTCGACGCATGCATAGCACTACCGAATGGGCATAGAAACGAGGGAATTCTTAATCGAATTGTTACCTGCGTTGAAAAGTAGATCTTGTACGACAACCGTAAGCGTTCGTCTCAGTGGGTGGACCCTGGTAAAACACCAAATCAGTGTGTTAAAAAAAAGATTACTCATAGGAAGATGATGGTGACTGTCTGGTGGACCAGTGCCGGAGTTTTACATCATAGCTTCTTACTGAATGGCACAACGGTGACGGCAGATGTCTATTGCCAATAATTGTAAACAATGATTGAGAAGCTCGTAATTCAACAACCAAGACTAGTCAATCGCTTTTCCCCATTGCTTCTCCACTACAACGCGCGAGCTCATACTTCACGACAGATCATCGCAAAGCTACAAGAGTTACAGCTGGAAGCTCTCCGTCACTCACCGTATTCACCGGACCTTACCCCAACAGATTCATACTTTTTTCAAAATTTAGACATTTTTTTAAGTGGGAAAAAAATCTATACCCGAGAGGCAGTATAAAACGCTTTCGCTGACTTCATCGCTTCCCGTCCGGCAGACTTCTACACTAAAGGGATAAACAAACTGCCATCAAAATGGCAAAATTGTGTAGATAATTTGGGCCAGTACTTTGATTAGCTGAAATAAAAAAATACCAAAATTTTTATATTTTAAAATTATCATAAAAATCTCCAATTTCATAGGTAAAGACCTAATATTAACACAACATGGATGAAAGAGGCAGATGGCGACTCGGCAATGCATGGCCTCTTAAAATGGTGTAAAAGAGTGAGGAGCAACAACTGTTGTTGTGGGGAAATTATTTATATCATTTTTCCATTAAGACAATTGTTATATCCGAGCCTCATTAAATCACAGTACAAGTTATTATTGTAACACATTAAGGGTTGTGGAGGTATGAGCCGCCCACGTGCATCCTGTAATGTTCGGATGTTGACTGTAATCGGTCTAATTGCAACGCTCGCTCTAATTTGCCCCACACCTCGGTCTCCTGGCGTGGGAGAGTCGACACGCCTTCATATTTCCATATCATTGGTTGTTGATTCCTTTGTTAGCAACGACTGTGTATTGTTTTTATTTCGGTGATTATTATATTTATAGAGCATATATATATATATACCTAAAAACATAAAATTGCAAAGTGGCGTTTTTGTACAAAGAAGATTTTTAGCATCCGTTCCAGCTTATACAAGACATATTCGAAAAACTACAAAAAGTCGCTAGTCCAACCATATCTTACGAAAACCGGCTGGTTATATGATGAACAAAATATCTATCTATTCCACATATGTCAAGATACCGGTAAAACGAGTAGGGCCGAGACTCTCTGATTTGCTCTCTAGACGAACGACATGCATATCGATCTTATAGCAAAGGAAATTGAAGACCGCGCGAAGAAGAGAAGATAAAGTAGAAAAAGGCGGTCTCGAAGCCAACGCTCGGTACGCAACTCAAATTTACAACCAGAGTTTATATAATGATAAGAGAGCGCTATAGAAGTTGAGACATCCATGTCCAAATTGTATTGGAATTATCAGATAGCGGCTTGACACTGTAGATACAAAGGAATAGCTACTCCACTAATTAACATTTTTATAGACATAACAAATCTTTATGGTATTTATTATACTCTTTGTCCTAACTACTTTTATTACACAATACCTATAATTTAAAGTGACTTTGACTTCGATATTTTATATAAGCCACGACGATTCATAAGTCATAAAAAGCGATCATGTTCACAGGAAATAATGAGTTGGGGCCGTGTACAGACGCGTAAATGGAGAAATAATTGATTCAAATGAACACGACGAGATGTCATTTTGATACAAAATGGCATTCGAAGACATTACCACGAGAATGATGATGTGACAAAAAATGAGAACGCGTATTAATACATCTGCTTTTATGGGTTTTGATTGCATATTCTATTGAGAGCTCAAACATCCTTAGTAATATAGGTGAAAGTAAGTTGATGATTGTACAGGTAAATGGATATTTACGCTTTTGATAAGAAGAAAATCTACACATTGCTACATTAAAGTTGTCTTTTTTACAGCCTGGAGCAGGCAAACAGGCAGATGGAAAGTGGTTAGCGTCGCCTATGGACATTTGCAACACCAGGGTTGTCGCCAATGCGACTTTGACTTCATCAATAAATAAAAACACATGTTTCTAGCATCCTGCTTACCGTTATTATCATATACCTCTTAGCGCCTTGAATAACTAATGATTAGGATTAGGTGTTAGATCCTTAGATGATAGAAAATAAACACGGAAGAAAGTACTACAAGGATAACGGTCCAGTCATAAACTATATTGTGAAAAAGCTCCTAAATTCTAGTTTTCTACAGTTAATCAGAAGGCACTATAAGTTATTTAAAAAAAATCAACGAACCTTTTATAGTTAAACCATATTTTCAGACCAAAATGTGAACAAATAACTCACAAGTCTGTTTTATTCTGAAATGCAATTTCGCGGTCAAAGTAAGTAAAATAGTTTTAAATTATGACTAGGTTGTATAAGTTAAACCAGAAGAATAATCTTTAATACTATTTTCAAGCTGGAAAAGCCACTATGCACTTTTAAAAGGCGCAACAACAACTAAAAATATTCTATTCATAGCAATCACCTTCGGTTCAACAGATGATTGACTAGTCATGACGTGCGAACGATATATTCAATATGCCATTGTTTTAGATTTAAAATCCATTTTGTAGTCTAGGTTAAAATAATATAAAAGATTAAAGGTAAATGCACCAATCAAAAAACATATTAGACATGATCGCTTACGTGATGCGAAGTTTGATTCTAATAGAGGTCACTCGTCTTTGATATTTTGTTTCAAATGCATTGGAGTTGGGATTAATGATAAGTTATTTGTGTTAACAAAATACACTTGTTCAAGGAAGATCCAAATTATGATTGAAATATGAATGTAAAATAAAATATGGTGTAGGTATCGCATACCCGCTACAGATTTACGATCTTTGCCTATTTAAATAAAATAGTTTTTAAATATAAAAATAGAAATAACACAGAAGTATGACGTTTCTATATTTTGAAAATTTAGGAATTAAAAATAAAATAATGACGCCTGAATTATTTATAGGTACTAAACCTATGATTTTATTTTATATTCACTATCGTATATAAAAAGACGACCTGTATACATTTTGAAAATTGAAGCATTGAGAATGCTTATAAATATTAATATTTAAAAAATTAAAAAAAAATGAGAATAATTTTCGTTACAGATAAGGTCCTTACGGCACCCTTTGAACCTTTATTAATATAAACTCACGGATGTAAGGGGAGGGGCTTTCCTGACAGCCAAAGGGCAAATGTTGGCGCCCCAAGCGCCTGTTAGTGTAGGTAAAATCTCGTACTGCATTTGTTGAGATGTTGATATATCACGGTTGTAATTATACATTATGTAATATTGTGATTTCTCGCAGATGAATCGCGTGGTACTATTGTGCGTTTGTTTATATATTTTGTGCATTCTCTATTACAGTGAGCTTAGAATTTTAATAATAGTGTATAAGTTGTAAAAAACCTACATAAAAAATTCACAACATTCAAGTACAGTATCTATAAAATATATTTACAGGACGTCTTGGCCTGGCAGATTTGTACGAGTAAAAAAGAATATGGTCGTCATAATCATTTTGTATAAGTAATAGAAGTCAAATATGGCATTGTTTAAACAATTATTAAAAATATTTTTAAAATGATAACACTCCATAACATGATAATCCATAACACAACACTAACTTGCTTAATTTGCATATACAATATGTGTTTGGCTGCCAATTATTAATATTATTTTCAAAGTAAAAGGGGTATTTTTACGTCTATTCTTTATTATATAAATAATCTTAGCATTTATTATAACATGTGTCTTCAAGTCAATAAGCAGCCTTATCGTCTATGATAAATTCTTTTAGTTGACCTTTGTTTCTTATATTATATAGGTTAAAAAGAATGAAAGTGTTTGTTGTATATTCTGTGTCAAGTAACTATTTGTAGATGTCTAAAAATGCTTTACAAACATTGTTTGATTGTAATTTATAATGTTAACAAAAATATGCATGCAAACATTATGTGGATCCTAATGGTGTTGTACGTAATAGCGCGTCGTGTCGGAGTCAACGCGTATAAATTAGGTGCGCGCGCGCACGGCTGCGGCAACAAAACTACACGTCGGCGAATATCGGACGAAGCATCTAAACTTAGTATTTACATTTAACGATTTTTAAGAAGTACTATTGTTATATTAGGCCAATTGACTGACTAACTAAGAGGGTCATCGTCTCTGCTTGATGGTGGCAGAGCCGGTAGGGGCCTCGAGTTATCACTCTTTGCCCCAGTTTAATTCGCAGGGGGCAACTACCTAGTGACGGGGTACGGGAGCCACCAGACACATAAGGGGTATGTCGGCGGCTCGCGTTTGCCAATCAGCGGATTTCAGTGGCCATCACGGGGTTCGAATTGGCTCCGTCTGTGGCATGGGTGGCCGGTCTGCGGCTTCCGATGGCCATCTCGGGCTTTAGGTGATCATTTGCGGCGTCCGGTGGTCTTTCAGCGGCATAGAGGAGATTTGGCGACCTCTCAAACATCGCCCTAATCTCGGCGGATGAGGTCGCGGGCGGTCGGTAGCCATCTTGGTGTTTCGTGATCTGGTGGATGCGCGTGTAGGGGAGCAAGCCCGTGGAGGTGTGAGTGGCGGCCGTTGTCGGCGCGGTCGAACATCGGACGAGCCGACATCACCACAAACTCCTCGACACTGGGGATGCTCAAGTCGTGGGCGATCACGTCGTTCCTTACGAACCGACCCGCGCCCATACACATCCGCAAGGCGATGTTCTGCTGCCCCTGCAGCAGTTTCTTTCTGGTAGATTGACTAACTATAGGGTATTATGAACAACGAGGCGCATGTTATAGAAACGCATTGAGCCTTAAGACCTGTAAATGTAACTGATAATATAAACAGCAGGTACACTTTTTCTAACCTAATATCACCTAATACCTAATACCACGTGCTAACGGTGAAGAAAAACATCGTGATGTAATCTGAACATCGAGACAGCCGATGTGTCAAACCTGTCAAGCCGCATGCGTGACGTGGGTGTACTCTCCGTTCCCCCAATAGTGGGAGGTCGGAGCTCAACAGTGGGACGTTTATGGGCTGATATTATTTGCAGATTTATTAATTTAAAAAACCGAGCATAAAATATCTTTATTTTTTTCATTCTCACCGCAATAATATTGGAATATTTTTTTACAGACATAAACATAAATAATTTTAAAATGTTATACTGTTATTTACAAAATATTATACTGTTAAAAGCTATCGTATTAACATTAAATAATATACTTATATCAGTTCTTTTCATGTGGGATACCATACATATCTATATAATTGCAATAAATAATTTGTCTAAAGATACCTTCAGACAAATATTAGAACTATTTATTTTATTAAAATCATTATTATAGGTAGATATTCTTCCAGAGTCATAAAAAGTCTGTGTGTGATCCGTAAATTTTTGATTTACGTGTGAAAAACACTGAAAAAATAGTTTTTGAGGATGTGTGTCATTTTTGAAAAGTATGTTTGAAAAAGTAAGTGTTGGTCAAGGACTTGGCTTAATTTTTAAATAAAACTGATTCTATAGCGAAGTAATCGTTTGTTGTAAAAGGGCTCACATTCACAGACGCCGGCGCAGCACCCGCTAGGCGCCGTTCGGTAACCAAAAGTAGTCTTTTTGGCCGTTCCCATAGTCTTTTTTCAGTCTTTTGGGGGTCTACAGGCTTCCTTTTTTTAATGAATCGGTGTTAACCTTCACAAGGAACGAGTAACAGGGTGCTGATTGTAGATAAACGCTCATTTTCAATGTTTTTTTATTCAAAAAAGGGTAAAATGGTAGAATGACAGGATGTTTGGTGCGCTCTTTTGCTCTGACTGCTCTGATAGCCATCTGAAACGTGATACCCTTAATAAGGCCATTTTAAATTTACTCTTGGACATGTTAAAATTTGTGTCTGTATCTTAGGGGCAATTATCGAACTCAAATTGGGACCACTTGCTGTGAATATCATGTATTCCATTCAGGGAATTTAGTGTGGTTGATTGTTTTTACTCTATTTTAGAAAGTGCAAACAAAATTTAATGTTTAGATAGTCTAGATTATCTTCGTCCGGTTCCTATAAATGTTATTCATTGACTTTCCTTACCGTCGGCTGTATTTTGACATTGCACGGAGATTATATCTTAAATAATAACCGATACTAAGGGTTCTTTTCCACCAGAGATGTGCTATGCTATGTTGCTATGGATGCGTTGGAATTCCACCAATCATATTCATTGGTGCACATAGCTTAGCACTGATGGAAACGGATTGGAAGGATGCGTGCTATCGATGCTTGCTATGGATGCCTGCTATGGGCCGTCGCGAGTGGTGTAGCTATGTGCAGAGCAGAGTACCTACAGTATGACCGCGTTTATCGCTGAATTGCGCATTTTCCTCGCACAGCTACTTATCTTAGTATTGGTGGAAACAATCACATATTTTCGTAGCGTAGATTTTACATCTTCGCAGCATAGCTGCATAGCACATCTCTGGTGGAAAAGCACCCTAAGACAAATGAACGGTCAGTATGATATAGGAATCGGCCATGAGCTTATAGAAATGGTCAACCAAAAATTGTAATGATTAGTAGGTATAAGTCTTAGTATTCATTAATTTCCATTACTAATTATTGCTCGGACGACTTTGTATGGTTGATAACTAATGTTAAATACTCGATACGAGTACGCAGAATACTGGTAGTACTGTGCGCAAAATTGAGGACATTTTCAACTATCATGTACATGGTAGGTACTTATTTGAAGTTTTCGCAAATTAAACTAGGTTACGTATACTTTTACATATATACCTTGTATAGATACCTCTATACAAGGTATATATGTACCAAGACAAGTTTATGGTTTAATATTCAATTATTATTTATTGTATTATGTATCAGTTTTAAGGTTAGTTTACTCAGGGAGTGTTATGTTTTTTACAACATCAGATGAATGCTGCCATCTTCAAAGAAATTGCAAAACTCCACTGGGATCTAAATTGTCTTTAAAGAAGTATCAGAATTTTGGGACTTATGAAACTGTTAATATTAATCGAATAGATTTTTAACCAGTAGAATTAGTTAGGTACAGTATTTTTACAACGATTTAATTTTCATGTCGTAGAATTACTCTTGTGGTTGGTAGCGCCATCTATCGTTATCTATCAAAAAAACAATTGTATAAGATAGATTAATTTTTATTTGCAACAGTTGAACTACAGATTTTTATTAATTTTCAATGCTCAAACTATATCTGAAAATCTAGTGTTACTTCTTCGATCGGTAATATTAATAACGGCTATTCGACGCTAGATGGCGCAAGACACTCTAATGAGTAAAAAATCTTGTTTACAATACAATTTCTAATATCCGCGAATGTGTGATTATACGATTTAGGTATATTTATAGTCTATATATTTATTGTTTTTATTATCTATACAAACACAGGTATAATAAGAAATATTGGAGACCTAATGTGCTAGTAAAAGAATTGCCAGAAAATTGCGATTGTTATGGAGTAGCAACACCTCTTAACTAGTGCCATGGCGCTAGGACCTGTCCCATTGCTTTTCTTATTGTCCAAAGAAGCCAAGCATGCAGCTTCCATAATCGAAAGCGTTGTCTATGGGCGTTTTTAATACTAGGTATGTCGCCAACGCGTTCCCGAAGAAACTTTATAACGCCATGTTGTAGCAAAGGGAAACCACGGCGGGAAATTCTCTTCTGGAAATTTTTGTATGCAGAATAAATGTTTTAAAGAACCATTGTCGGCCATTCCTACTCAATGAAATGAGAGTGAACAATTGAACTAATATACTCGCCGATGAGCGGTGCGGTTATAAAACTTGCAATACTATGGGTTTGCTTTAACAACCAGTCATGCTGTGGAGATCGCACGAGCTGAAACTTGAGCTCTGGGTGAGGTAATGGTTAAAAGAAAAATAATCAAAACAGGAAACAGGTATAGTTGTTATGTATCATTCGTAGACATAACAATGTCGGCAAACGTTTTATCTCTCAACCAGTCGTTAGTTCAGGATCATTATTAAATTTTCGCTCTCAAGCGCCACCGGATGAAGGCGGGGTTAATTCCAAAATGATATCTTTATGGCACCGCTTAAAAAATTTCAGTGGCGGTCGTTCTTTAAAGGGTTAGGTCGGTAGGGCTGCTTTAACTAATAATTGTAAATATTCCTCATATCTTGTAATTATTATTTATCGTATTCACTTCCCATTTTTGACATAAAATGAAAATATTCCGTAAAAAACTCAACTAGCTCCCTATTTGCTTTCGCCGGAATACTCACATTCTCACATTTCTTTATAACATATTATTTATTTCTAGTAGTCCTCCTAACCTTAAGGAATATTTTGAATTCCACCGCTTTTCTACTTCCCACAATTTGCGCATCATACGTATCATAAGCTCACTACCTGTACACACTTCATCCTTTTATGATAAATCTTTTATAGTGCAGGCTGTCAAATATTGGAATACGCTGCCTCTTACTGTCAGGGAGGCCATAACATCCTCTTCATTTAAGAACGCATTCAGAAAACACTAATTTCCTTAAATAATTATGTCTAATTCTTATATTATAGACTATTTAATATATATTTATGTATTTAATTTATTAAGTAATTAAGTATGTGTATTGAATTTATAAGTGATGTAGTTTAAGTATGTCTATTTATGATATACTTATTGATCTGCACCACCTACATCGCCAGATTAGATTAAACTATTTCTTAAGTTAGGTTGCCTAGAAGAGATTGCTTTAAGCGATAAGGCCGCCTATTGTTTCTACCATGACAATATTGTAATTGTGTATTTTGAAAATTGTATATTTGGTGAGCAATACAATTTCTATCTATCTAATATTTAAATTAAAGATGATAAGCCACAAAGACATAAATTAAACATAATTATATAATATTAGGATGTGCTCGCAACTTCTTTCTCGCTTAATTAGAAATTCCAACGGGATCTCTGTAATACAAAGTACCGCAACGTTTAAAAAAGACTGTAAGCTGTTATTTTAGTGAAAATTGTTTTGGAATAAGTAAATTTACCCGAGCCAGACCAAGGGATTCCCACGATAAAAAATGATTCATTTTACATTTGCTATAGATCAGTGAAGAACTCACATTGGAATCCGTTTTTTTTATTCCGAACGTTTTAAATTATTGCTAGGAAAATTCCCGCGGGATGCCCAAGATAAAAAGTAGCGATTTTAAGTCTAAAAATTTGCTGTTGACCAGCGAAAATCGCACCGAAATCGGCCCAGTAGTTTTTACGTGAATACCGAACAAACCGTCAAATAGACAAGAAGAAATCTAATAAAAATTGCGTCGTGTTCTCCGCCGTTTATATACTTATATATGTTATATTATGTTTCACATGTTCCTGCCCTTTCACGCATGCAAATGGCAATTAAAAACAGTTTACGAATCAACATAGTCCACCATAGTACAACCATTATTTGTATATATATGACTAAATTATTTTGGCTTAGGGCGAAATCATATTATTGTAGTTTATTATGCTACATCAAAAATCGATCTCGGATTTATGCAGTTAAAAAAAAGACTACATTTCAGAGCAAATGTCATATTACTAATACAAATCAGGTCCCGATAAAAATAAAATCCACCTGCATATCTGAAAAAAAATCACATTTTATTACCTGTCGGCTTTGAACTAATTGTAATTCTTTTATTTTCGTCTTCTTTTGCTTACTTATTTATTGGCGTACGTTTCTAGAGAACAACCAATTGTTTTATTGTACTCGTTTATAGTCTCAGTAGCCAGGTGTTTCGGATTAAGTTGACTACGGTATACGGGCACATTGCATTTGTGCAGTATAAAACAGTGGCCTGATTGAGCGAAGGGGGCAATCAAGCGAGAACCACGATCAAAGCGAGACCTGTGTACTACAATCATAAATCTAATAGTGTCGGACTTTGCGCGTTTTATTGAATTCCGACCTTCTGCATCACGTTTGGACTGGTTGTGGTCGGTTATCTTTGTACCTGTGTTATACGTGTTTGTATAGTTCTAATAAACTCTATAGTAATTGTAACGGAATTTAAATTCGAGTCTTGCGACTTGTAACAGTACATTGAAATTGTTTCATTAATTTAGCAAAATTACGTTTTTTAAACTAACAAATAAGTTATTTTTTTTTGTCGACAGCCCTATTAGAATGAGTCATTGATAAAAGGATATAGGATTTAAACTGAAGGAATATTTGCGGTTTTAACTCTTGTTAGAAAATCGTGGACAATAATAGAATGGGCTATCAATTTGTTTCATTCCAATAATACTAACCACAACGATTTAACGCGGTTTTTAAGATCATAGATTGTTATTTCAGAAGACATCGTGAGTGAGAGGTTAATTGGTTTTTCTGATTTACAGATCAAGTATTGACTGATTTTGACGACTATTTTGGATGGGGAAGGAATAAAAAGCAGACTGAAGAAAGCTATATAAAACATAAATGACACAAATTTTCAACCAAAAGTGGAGGTTGTTCTACCTATGTCTAAGAACACGATAGATACTCCTAATTAATTTGGAGAAAATGGTTAGTTTACCAAAACTTTAAACGTGGCTGACTAAAGATATCCTATGATATGGAAAAATATAATAAGCATTTTAAGATGTTTTTTTATAAAATAATATTATTTGTACCTTTATAATAAAGAATGTGGTTTATTACGTTTTAAGTAATATTTAATTATGAAATGCGAATAATGTAAAATGTATTGGGACTGGTTGCAGATTGCTGCATAGATAGAATAATTAATTTAATGTAATATGTGAATGAAATGATTTAGTAAAGGACTGACTGATGGACATTTGTTTATTTTAATTTTTAAGTTTTAATTTAATTTAATAATAACAATATGTAAAATTTGTTGTAACTATGGATCTTTGTGTCTGAAATAAATAAATAATTATTGTTTTAATATATTGTTAATATTTAAACGACGAAATTCACATAAATAATACGTAACTTACGTTTTATATTAAACTGTAATTGAAGTTGGATTAGAAAATATAATAAATAATATCGGCACATAAAAAGTGCAAACTAAATTATTTAACAAATTGATCGTAAATAACCGTAAACAAAGGATCATTCATTCAAATAGTTTTCTATTTACTACGTATTATTTTTGGGACGATCATGCGTTAATACCGATTGAGGAACGGTGGAGTCTTAATCTTATCTCTACAACACTTCTCTTAACAAATAGGTGTTACCTCACTAGGGTGACCAAAGCCTTTAGAAATTTTAATGGAAATATTGTATTGATATTGATTGTAAGTGTATGTACAGCTATCGATGGTTTTATCTGTACAGTAAAACGTTGTTTTTTTTTGGGTAAGTATTCAACTTGGCCAAAATATTTTTGTTAAGATGTAAAGTCAGTATAAAACATCCATTCATTATTATTTTATGTAGAACGTTTCTCTTGCGTACCGTGGGGATTTGGAATGAGCTCCCGGCCGAGGTTTTCCCACAGCGCTATGATATGGAGTTTTTCAAAATGGGTGTCATAAAATTTCTTCGAGGCCGCCAGTGCGTTGGTGACATCTCTGATGTTGCAAACATCTATAGGCGACGGTAACCGCTTTCCACTAGGTGGGCCGTCAGCTTGTTTGCTGAACTTCAGCTATAAAAAAAAATTAGATGTAATTCTTAGTAAGATAAATTTCTTAAAAAATGCGAAGTTTTTTAAAGGTTACTTTATTATGTAATTAATAATTAAGTATTAACAACCTTTAAATATTTAAATTAAAGTGTATACACGTACAATGACTGTGACTTGAATTTGCCCTTTTTATCATTTTATAAATATAATCCACCAACAAATCAATTTTAAACACATATAAATAATTTATTTAAATGCATTTTAAATGGTTTTGAGGTCAATTTTTCATGGAAAAGCAAATATAAAGTATCTTCTTTTCTCAAATTGCATGGTTACAACAAGCTTAAGCGGTCCGTCAAAGTTGATATAACTCCCTAAAGGAGATCGCAACGGATAAGAAACTCATGGAGCTGACGGTTTGCAAACCTCACAACATTGTTTTAAAGATAAACATCTGTTGGTGACCACTCAATGGATGTAACTGTACCTAACCTGGACAATAAACAGTTTGGTGATCTTTCACTGTACACAATGAAGGTAATCCGTTAAAGTAGCCGACTGGGAAATGGGAATAATCGCTTTAGGGTACTGTTTGAGAAGGCGTGAACAGTGTGAAGTCTTTAGTACGGTGTGCATTGGAAATTTAGTGTATACTTCAATAATGGCAGAAACAAAATTCTGAGTAAGAGAGTCATTTATCTCAGAATTAGCCAGACAGAGCGTTGAAAGAACCTGATAGTATCTGGGTGTGCTTAACTGAAATCGTGAAATTTATACATATGAGCTTTGCCTAGAAGCTTAATCTATTATTATAATATGTTTATTTTAATGCTGTCAACATCGTGGGAACGCTCCCCATCGACAGTGCTGAGTAGATCGTCGTTTCTGCCTCGATGTGGCAGAGCTGGTATGGGGTCTCGAGCCTGGACTCTTTGCCTCGGTCCAAATTCGTGAGGGACAACTACCCCCGGTAACGGGGGAGCCGCCTGGCACTAGTGGGTTTGTAGGCGGCTCGCGTCGACCAATTAGCGACTTTCGGTAGCCATCACGAGCTTCGCATTGGCACCGTCTGATCGACAGTGATTTGAGATCAATTCTTCACCTATAGACTATTTTTTTGTAAGGCAAACTTTGAGTAACGAAAGCAGAGGACCTGGATACCTAGTAGCGTAAATTTGTAGAGGTCTAGATCTAGCAGCCGACTGCTGTTGACTGACGGCGCTAGTTTTATTTATTTTATCGTCATCATCATCATTCTATTCATCAATATATATAATGTCCAAAATTTTGTCTTCAGGAATGTGTTAGTTACAACAGTTTGAGTATAAGATTTTAAGCAAAAAATCTTATACTCTTCAAATACCTCCTCAAATATTTTTATCTTAATAATATACAATAATAAAAAATAATAACAGCCCATAAAAATCCCACTGCTGGGCTCGGGCCTCCCACTATAGAGGTACGGACAATGTACCCGCCACGCTTGTCTAAGGCGGCTAGGCAGGTTTGACATATCGGTTGTCTCGATGATGCAGGTTTCATCACGATGTTTTCTTTCACGATTGTTAGCACGTGGTAATAATTGTAATAATATTTTTGTCTTTTTAGTATTTTTTAGTAATGTTTATCTTAAAAACAAAACTTTCTACCATAAAAACATAAATAGTGAAATTGCACTTGTTAAGGATATGATTTATAAAAAGCAATTGTAAGGAACCACAGTACTTGAGAAGCGATTCGCAAATCTTAATAATGTTTTACAATTGTAAACTCGAACAAAGTGCTTGGGTTTTCTTTTATCGTGAATACAAAAGGGTTTTGAAATAAATGGTGGTTGTATTGTGCGTGTTAAATCACATTATACAGGACTTGCAACATCCTGACGCTTCTGCATTTAATACATAATGTGTCCACTGATGCAAATGTGAATACTTTTAAACACTCAGTGGTATGATTTATAGCGGTGATGGTTTATTACGTGTTGTAATTCTTCCAGTTTTAAACGGATTATAGTTGTTTGTTTTTTGTATAAAACTATTACTAAAATGGAGTACTTTTTCGTCGCTTAAACTTCTCTTTTTTAAACTTTAAAGCACTTATGTTTTAGATAGTCTCTTAGAAAATTTTAGTAGACTAAAACGTTGATGCATTGCTAACAATTTATTGCCCTTTAACCTATTTATATTTACAGAAGAAATATTACTAGTGCCTATATCTTTGCATACCGTTTAGGTTGATCTACCAATATACCAGCATTTGCTGGACTGCTTAGAGCACTGGGCGATTTTTCAATTTTGTGGAGTCTTTTTCATGATAATTTGTAGATAAAGGGCATACAGAACAGCCGATCGTAAATGGCTACTGTCATCCATGAACATCTGTTACAGGAACCGATGTGTCGCTTATCTTGTTGAGATTTTGTCATGCGAGAGATCAGAGATGTTGAGATTTAGATATATACCTACCCGTTTACGCGTTTCTGAAGAACCTAACGCTCTAGGAAAACAATGAGGGAACTTATTTCGCAGCTAACATCCTTATTAGATTACACTGATATTGACACTTAGGAACCTGGTAGAAAAGATGAGCGTGGTCTAGCTAAAGATTGCCACTTTTTTATTGTTTGAGTTCAGCAGACAAGCAATCGACCGACCTGATTGAAAGCGGTTACCATCGCCTATGGATATTAGAAACACCAAAGGTGCTATCTATGTGCTACCGCTCTCTAAATGGAGACTGGATCTGGCTACTAATGCCGGTACACAAAACATGGTTGATATGGCAGCATACCCTAGACCAAGGGTGGTTGCCATTCAGACGAGCAAATACTCTACCACTAGGCTGTAGGTTATTGTCATAGAGGCGAGCTTCGCGAATAGTGGGCATGTGCCAAGTGCTGCAGTGAGACATCTAGAGCAGTCTTCCTCTCACTCTAAATCAAATTGGTGGAAGGAGGAAGGAATTGAGGAAGGAGAAGAAATAAAAAATGCACAGCAATATAGGGCGCTTTAAAAAACAAACTTTTTTTAATTTTAGCGACAGCCGACGTATTTTCCTCTACAATGTCTAACTTAGTGGTTTAGGTGTAAGGTTGTTTGAAATCAGACGTTGAGTTTGAATCGAAAATTTTAAGCTAATTAATATAGAAACAACGTAGTGGTTATTATGAAACGCATTATATAGTCGTTCTAGCGTTTTTCTCTTGTACTATGTTAAGCTAAACATATTATGATATACACATTATATTGGCATTTTAAGTTCATAATATATGTACCAATATTACGTATCTAGGTCATATATTTTTTTGTTTCAAGTATTGTTATGTCTAACTTAAAAAATAAAACTAAATTATAAACTAAACCATCCTTTTTTATTACGTACATACTATAATTATATGTTACGAACTATCATATAATGTCGGTATTTCTTCTTCTACATAATGTATATAATATTATGCTTTCATGTTTTTATATTACCTGTAGATATGACCATAAAATTATGCCGCCGACATTCCGCACGCAAAGTAACACCATATCCTTGGGAATGTTACGCTCTCCCATCGAAATATTTCAAAACTCGATCATTATCTCGACGACTATGCATCGAGTTATTGAATGAGACGTGAAAAATGATGACCGTCTCGCAAAGGCCGCCGACGATTACGCCTCTCTTTTTTCCCATCCAAAATCGAACCGGCGAAAAAGGAAGGCAAATTCAGGTGAACAAAGGCGGTGTGATGTGACAGGGCCGTTCAATATACCGGCCCGGTGAGGTCCTGGCGCAGCGGGGGTCTACTCCGGGTTTTCATGTCGCAGTGCTAACTTCTCACAGTTTTGTTGTCACGTAATTAATTTATTGCACGGAGTACCTTGTTGAGATCGCATGGGCGGTATGTTTTCCCTCGGAGGTAGGTCGCTTCTCGAAATTGAGACATTAGCGGTACCTTTTGCTTTTAACAAATTTAATCGGTGGTCTTTGTGCTATGACTAGGATTTATTGTTTGACAAAATCGCCAGTAATTATACGGTATTTTAGTAAAATAACTTGGCTAACAAAATGCCGATCAGATAATAGTCCAATTGTGTTCCAATATAGGTTTTAAAATTATTATGGCATCAAACAGATAGAAGCGGTTTAGGTGATTGGTTTTTATGTAAGTTAGTCCAGTTACTTTAAAATAATAATAATGATAACAAATATTTTTCAGTTCATTTATTATTTATGTAGATCGATGGTCGATAATCATGTGATTTTTTAGCACGAAAAGATAAAAAATAAAAGGCAAACAGATTAATTTCACATTCCTTTCGTATATGTTACTATCCATTCATTTAGTTGAACACTGCTTAAAAATGTACATAATTTATATACATATAAATACTATTATTTTCGACCAATGAATGGTAACGTAAAGATGGAATAGTAAGATATATATTCTAGTCTGAATGTCTAGGATCGGTGGCCCCAAAGCCTTCTGTAATGTTACCTACCTAAATAGAAGGAAAATAACTGAAACACTATAAGTAGTGTAACATATACAACATTTATTTATACTTCGTTCCTGATCTATTATGATTTTTCATAAAGGTAAGTATATTTTACAATTCAATTTGAAATATTTTATGTAATATCTATAAATCTCGAAATGATGGATTTTATGTCGTTAACAAACTATACATCGGTGTCCTAGTCGACGACCACCTAAGGAGTGAGCGCAAAACTCGTTTTAAATCTATTAAAGTTAAATAATAATACGAAAATGAATCTCAATTTTAATGGAATTTGCTTCTTGTTTAAGACCTTTGTGTTAGCGATAAAATGAAACAGATACAAACGCTCAAAGAAAAACAATTTTTTATTTTTATTTTTTTGGCTAACAGTAAATTAGATTTCAAGGCAAATATGGTAAAGCTATTGCTGAATCTCTACAGATGACAAAAATATGTCCGCCCTTTCGTGAATCTTAACTATGATACTGGCTCTGAATTGGTCTCCTGTGATTTAACCTATGCCTAATCACATTTTACACTCTATACTTAATTGGGTAACTTACTGATACAACGTATTTGAATAAGCCAATTTTTATGCACCCTAACTACATTAAACTACCTTCAGAAAAAACCCGCAGGATTACCAGTATGTAAAATAATGCATTATTTAGAAAATAATGTAAGCTGTCGATTTACCTTAAACTGTGTCAGAATAAGCTCCCTCGCAACGTGAAACCGCTCCCGTGAAAAATTCCGCGGAATTCCCGATTTGTATCGCAGACTTTAAGTCTAGAAATCTGCTATCGATCAGCGAGAACTGCATTGAAATCGGCCCAGTAGATTAGACAAATACAAAAAAAAACAAAAGACTACACTTTTGCAATATTACAGGTTAATCTTCTTTTCCAGTTTTGTTTTTAAAATCTTCCAAAACACACTACGTCGTACATTGTATCATTGTGATATTCGACATATGTCATTATGTAACCGTCACTTATAGAGTATACATTCAGTGACAGTATTTTTTATTATTATTTTATTTTATTGTCATCTAATGTTTTATTCACCATAATACTAATATATATTCAACGTAAGGGTACTAAGTAATAGTGAATTGACTCACATACATGTATTGCATGACAGACATTTTTTATAAGATTATTTAGAACGTTTTGAACATCATCAAATAAGTTTAAATATGAGATTAGAGGTCAACATATAAAGTTGACACTGTGAGAGAGTTGATTATTGGTGTAATTGGACGAGATTGTCACAAACCAGTCTTGCGCCGAAATTGCTATGACTCAGACTTGCTAGTTCACAATTATTATCAAAGTAAATTTGACCCTATAAACTGATATAAGTATCCTCAAGAGTATTTTTAATAACTTATTCACTAAGTCTAAAAATATATTTTCAAATTCATATTAAACAAAATTGTAAATTCATTATAATGATAGATCTGAATATAGAACTCGTCTAATTATAATAGCCATCACGAGGCATAATAAATAATAGCTCTATTTTTAGAACAAAAAACCCAGGCTATAATAATAAATATATAATAATGGCTATAGTATACTTTTGACTGATTTGGTCTAAAGTTTTTAAGTTATAAAATATTAATATACGACAGTAGAATAATTTGTGATGCCACCAAATTCTGTAAGTAGCATTGAAGAGCTTTGAGGTACGATTTGAGGTCTCCATAGTTATTTTGGTAACGCTTTGTTTTTATATGTCCGTCTGTCCGTGTCCGTCTAGTTAGTAGTACCTTTATACATATGAACTAGACATTTTTCTCGGAAACCAGCAGGTCCATATACTATATTAGGTAATATTTTTTTAAATTTTTGCGACAAGTATACATAATAAAATTACATTTTAATGATTTTAAGCACGGTTATTAATTTGATTTTTATTTTTCCGATGTTTGCGTACGTAGATGTTTGACGTTCTGAAAGTGGCCGAAACGTCGTAATAATAAAACTCAAATAAATTAACGTTTTTAAAATCGTTAAGACGTAAGTAGTTTTGTTATATTTTGTAACTGAAATTTTTTGAGGAATATGCAATTTACATATATGATGATAATGTAAATTGCAATTCTGTAATGAAATCGCGAAAAAGTGAAGAAGTAGTAACTATGTATGTAACTAAGAATTGAATTTTTCAATGTACATAGTCGTGTGTATCGTGTGCATCATATCGTTAATCAGTGAGTGATATTAAAATCATGATTTGGCTAGACATTTTCTTTCAGTCGTGCAAATTATCCCACTTTGACTTTTGAAATATGAAAAAATGTTAGGAAAAATTATGATTGATTATTTATAACCTTAATTTTTCCTAAATTGTTTAAGTTAAAAGTTCAAAAATATTTTCCAAAAAAATTAGTTTGAACATATCCGATAAGAGTAGTTGTTGAAATATGAGGTACTTTCAATTATATTCTTTTTTACGTAGTGTAAGTAAGAAAGTAATGGACTTCTACACATTTGCCGAAATTTTACTATATGATTATCACTTTTCTTATTTCACGCTATAAAAAAACTCCCTAACCTTGTCAAAATTTCAAGTGAGAAATGCCCATCGTTACATTATATTGTCGGTTCAACACCACAAAGTGGCAAAAAGCAATAAACCGAACTCACGGACATCAGTATAATATATTTGTACATAAAAACATCGCATCGACGCATCTCGGTCTGAACACAAAACACCCGGTTAAAAACTAAATCTCAAGTTATGTTCTTTGGCGATATGAAACTCGCATGTGAAAGGTTTATTAATGCGCAATTTCTTACTTTAGTGCCAATAAAATCGGATGCAGGCGAGATATATGCACCACAAATAAGAATGTTTAATATGACCATAATAGATCCGGTAATTGGGCGTATAAATAAACGAATGCTGTTTGTGAAGGGGCCGCGCGACCACATCCTCAGATACGCAAGAGCCGATTGGTCGTTCTAAATGGGGCGAACATTGTATGAACTGGGGGCCTTTAACTGCATCCGATGATAATGGCAACTGTCGATACTTCAGTACAGTAATACACAACTAATATTGCCTCCCAAGGGATCTATGCTGTAGACCAATTTCAGTAGCGCTGATAGTGTACGACTCGGGTAAGCGGAACAGACCTAAGAACGCATAGGATGCAATATTCTACCATTTTTGCTAGTGAATAGAGATCAATATTTACATTTCGGAAACCGGTCTGCACTTTTCTGGGCAAATGGTTTTGTAAACCTGTAACAATTAACGTATATAAAAAGACTTGATGCTTTTGTGATCGTCATTCACGTCAATATTTGCTTTTGGACGTAATAAACAGACAGCGTTAACATACATGTTAACTGAACAACTAATATATATAAGAGAAAAGCTATGTCTGACTGATATATTATTGTGTGAAGGGTGACATGATGATAGCAGAATAGAAGACTATACAAAGAAATTATATACTGTGGGCGCGTTCCTCTTGTAGCTCACAACGTCCAAAACGCTCCTAAGCCGTTCCACATAGACTACAGTCGTTATGATCGTCTCAAAAACGTCACCAAATATGTCATTATTTTCGTTCATGCAGCGCTTACAACGACCCATGTCAATAGGCGATGGTAACCGCTTTCCATCAAGTGGGCCGTCTGCCTGTCTACTGAACTCTTGCAGTAAAAAATGTATTAAACAATATAAAAATTAAATGAAAGATATTTCTCGATGAGAGATAACGTATTTAGTTACATGGCTACTTAATATTAAAACTGTAAAATAAACCTTAATTTTATTTAAACATATTTTGGACAACGAAACACTTAATTTAATGCGACACAATTCGCTAATTATGAGTAAGATACGAAACATTAATTCAAATACCCTTAATTAAAAATTACAAAGACAGAAATGGGTGAATAAACCTCAAAAGTATTTCATCCCAAGACCGGGCATGAGTTTCGATGATTATCTCTCATGATAAATGGACCGCGTCGGAATTTATCGTGGGCTTCTACCCTCACTATTGTTTCAATGAATACTTCTTCTTTATTGTCATCCATATCCCGGCTAATATATAAATATGAAAGTAACTTTATTTGTTCGTTTTTCGCGGTTTTGGGATTGTCATGAAATTTAGTGTGTGTGTGCTTTAGATAATAGGGATTTGCATAAAACTTTTCAAGAAAGTTTACGTAGATGTGATAAACATTAAGGTACTGTTTTTTTATTTGCTGTTGGTTACGGAACCAATAAAAAAACAATCAAAGTTATGTCGAAGATGTTTTGTGAGATTCATCACTTCAAAAATATATAATAGAGAGACGAAGAGATATGGAAACAGATGAAAAGATGAACAGAACAACGTAAAAAGACAGTAGTTATATTATCATAATACATGTCACCTTATATCCACGTTGAAACCAACACTGTCATTGGCCTTTCAGTATTCTTACAAGTACAACATACATCATACATTGAGCAGACGTTGTCCTGCCCTGAAAAAATAAAATCTAGCACCCGGATCCAGTGCCACCTACTGGATCTAATTGTTAACCTAAACTATTCTGAGACCCACTGAAACACAAATAAAATTTCATGAAAATTGTAGAACCCGATTCCAGCGCCAAGTATTTTGTTTTGATTGATGGGTTCCATTATTGAAATTTTAGTAGAGATCTCTAATTTTCATATAGCCTATCATATATCAGGGATAATATAGAATTCGAATGGCAAAAGAATTTTTGAAATTGTTCCCGTAGTTTTTGAGTTTAATGGTTACAGAAATACAAATCTTTCCTCTTTATAATATTGGTATAGATAAGAATGTTGAAAAGCCTTTTATATTATTATTATTCGAACTATATATGAATAAATAGTAGTACAACATCCGTCCGTCCTAGAATGCAGTTGAAAACTAGCAAAAGCACCCGACGCCAGGCATATTTTATGCTGTACTGCACCTATTTCGTACCATCATAAGACCATTTTTTGCTAATATACCTACATAGTTTAATACCTATTTTTTTTATTTTTTTGTCTTTAAATCTATATCACTACGTTTAAAGACCATATAACTGTTTTTTTTTCTCTTTCTTTTCTTCTTCTAAGTCTTTCTATCGCTGCTGAGGATCGTGATTTCATAGCAGTGAATAATTGCTCTCCTCCAACGAAATCGGGTCTGAATACGATGGAGGTCCGAATTTATGTAGATCTCCAAAATTATTGAAAACGTTTTTATCGTACTCTTTTTTCTAAAGTCATAGTTAAACTATTATTTCTTACCTCGAGGTCTATTCCTATTTTATCCTTTGAATAACTTAAAGACATATAACGTCTGGAATATCAAGGTGTTGATGTGTTTGGAGGCGTTTATTTTCTATCTTATAGATTAACTACTCTGTGCTAGCTTTTTATATTGAATAGGTTTGTGTTTGACTGAGATTGCGCCTGATGTCAGGTGGAAATGCAGTCTAAGTTAGAGCGCGCTTACCTCGAAAATATCTGTTCACACGAGACTTGAAGACACTTAGATTGTATGTTTAAGGAAAAACAGACGACGGTAACGAGTTCCACTCTTCATTGGTACGTATGCTAAAAAGTGGAAGCATAGTTTTTCGTCGTTTCGTTACGTTATTGTTGGTCATCATCATCATCCGAGCGCTAAATCCCGGTTGCGTTCGGAGCGTTCACTCCGACGGCAGGGGTTCGCTTTCCGACTTTTTCTACTCCAGTTCGAGTGATCTTCAGCATTTCACCCCCGTTTTGAGACCATTGGTACGCATTTCATCCTTCAAAAAGTCAGGCCAACATTTCTTGGGCCTTCCCCTTCGACCGGGACCTGGTGCAGGCGGCATGGCTAGACATTTGTTCCCCACATAATCGTTTCGTTATTGTTGGCATTTCCATCATATATTGTGGCTTGAGTTCGTACGTTTGCTTCTACGGTGGTAAAAAGTGAGGAAGGAATTAATTCGTGCAATTCCGTGGAATACTCGCCAAAGTGAAGTAGACAATGGAGATAGGAGCGCATCATAAACTCGCTTATCAAGTAACGGTTTAATTACTGGCCGGGGAGTATCCACCACTTATGTTACCAGAACTCCGAAATATAATGTGATAAAACGTACACCTCGAGATTACCGATGTGTGTGTGGTGATATACATTTCTCTCTTCTGATTTTTTAATTTGTTGCCGCAAAAAAATTGAGTTTGACACGAATACGAAAGGTAAACATCAAACATAATGTCCCTTAACTGTTATGATTGTGCGGGTCAATTTGCGTCAGGTCGTAAATTGATTTTAATGTGTTTTTAACGCAGGAACGGAATCGACTTCTGATTTTTATTGGTGATGCCTTTTTCATATGTAAATGCACTAGATTGTGTGCGATTGAGCCGACGACGTAAACTGTATTCCATAGGCTCCCAAACTGTCTGGAACTAGCGCCCC
The DNA here is from genome assembly GCA_012273795.1 of Dendrolimus punctatus. Classification (NCBI taxonomy): domain Eukaryota; kingdom Metazoa; phylum Arthropoda; class Insecta; order Lepidoptera; family Lasiocampidae; genus Dendrolimus; species Dendrolimus punctatus. The sequence goes on from CM022527.1 coordinate 14,995,137, forward strand.
CTTTTTAATAAACAAATCTTTCAAGATTATAGAATATATTTACAACCAGGATATGCCGACTTCGTTCCTTTTGGAGTGGAAAATTCCCGCGTGATTCCCGGAACTCAAAGCATTTAAAAAGAAGATAAGCGATAATTTTAGTGAAAACTGTATCAGAGTAAGCTAATTTTTATGCTACCGAAAAACTATAAACCACTCCCCGAAAAATTCCACGGGATTTCCAGGATAAAGTAATCACACATTTTATCATATAAAATTTGCTATCGATCAGTGAAAAAATCTCATGGGAATTCGACATTTTTCTCAAACTAGCCATTTTAAATAATTCTCGGATTATTTTTACAGGAGTTTAAGTATATGAATTTGCTTTCGATGAACAAAAATCGCATCGAAATCGACAGAGTAGTTTTTAAGTGAATCCGAAACAAGTCGACAAATAGACAAACCTGTAATTTATTCCAAAACAGACAAGCCCGCACCCAGCAGTGGCACATTTATGATCTAATACATAAGTTAGATAATAGATTCAAATACTAACAATAAAATAAAAACTGCTGTTATAATTTTTGATGCAGAATTCTTTATTATAACAATAAAGAATTCTGCATATGGTAAATAAATTAAATGTATAATATATCAAATACAAAACTAGTTAAGTCAATAATATTATGGTGTTCATACGAGGCATTCATAAATAAGATGTAAGAAGGGCTTAAAATTGCTTATGGCTATCAATAATAATGTTCAATAAATATTAAAATATGACACCACACTTCATAATATTTTTATGTCCCCCAACAGCTAGTTAACACTTCGGTGGGGCACTTATTGCCCCTTTGGTAATCTATGCTCATTTGGATAATATATATATCTATACTGTTATAGGTTTATGAAAGAGCGCATATGCGTCGTGTGTATAAACTTCAGAAACCTCCGGACAAGGTTGTTGGCACGTTTTTTATAGCTCTGTTATTACTCAGGCAGCGACAGCGAACAAATTATATCTAACATATATTTTTAATTTATTAAAGACACTTATAACGTGTTTATACGTGACATGCGCTCTAAGCGGCCGCTCGCTTTTTAATTTTCAACAAAAGAAGTTAAAATGACGAACATAATCTTTTTATAACACACATCCGAGATGAATACAAATGCGCGATGCCGATTATGCTATATATTATTTCTAAATCGGTTTTATGGTACTAAATATTTGGACAGGGGTTTTATCGGCATGGTAACATGATATTTTTGTTACGCTCTGTGATTTTGTTTTGTGCTTTTATGATTATTAGTCTATGCGGAAAGACTGCTAAAACTTGTTTCGAAATAAATAGGAGATGTTGAGGGCACGACGGCTTTTTCTAGCAATTTCTACGTTTTTAAAGCGTCTTACACGAAATAAAAGCACGTATTCAGACTTTTGTCTTCTCGTATCCGAGTCGGAACCGAAACCGAAGTTAACCGAAGGCTAATCCCTAACCCCGTCTTTCATAGGGGGTGTTGGGCCCTCTCTTCGTACTTAATTGGACGGGCGCGCAGGAACACATAGCAGGGTCGTCTTAAGGTCTTGATTGGAGCGGTGATATTCCCCCTCATTTTAGGACGGGAGGAGTTGCTGGTAATTCCTTCTTCGATGGTTTGGTAAGTAGCCATTGATCAGTATTGAGGAAGTTACCTTTCCCATTTACCTTTTCTATGTCATCACTACTTCGCAATGGGTCTGGACCGTTCTGCAAGACTTGGCACTATCAATCGTAACGCTGTTTATAGTATTGAGCACCAGCACTAAGCCGCGTCACTCACCGCAACATTTCGACCAGGTCCTGGAGAACTTCTAACCCTAAGTACAGTCACTGGGTGGCGTCCTCACGCCCCTGACACAAAGATGGTCAACAAGGCCATTCTAGAATTATCACCTTATTTACAGTTCGATTAGTGTGTTACGATGCTATAGAATATCAGCGTAAAACGGTCCATCCTGAAGGCTGGAAATGCCTTGGCATCATTTGTAGTGTTGCAAACTGCTGTAAACACTTTCTATTAAGTGGTAGATGGTTGAGTATTTGCCCGTCTACATGGCTACCACCCCCGGTCTAGAGTATGACGCCATAATAACATTGCGTTGTGTACTGGCGTTAGTAGCCCGGTTATAGTCTCCTTTTAGAGAGCGGCAGCATACTGGTAGCACCTTTAGTGTTCCAAATATTCATATGCGACGATAATGGCCTTTCGTCAGCCTGGCCGTCAGTCAGTTTGATGAACTCTCGCAATTAAAAATGTTAAATGTGTCTGTGTTAAATTATTCTTATATGTCGATATCTTACATTATCTGTGTATATATGTATGTATCTTAACAGTATCTTGTATTTAATTTATTTTCGTTAATCTGTTTATATTTTACTAGCTGTCCCGGCAGACGTCGTCCTGCCCGGTAAAAAATAGGGGTTGATCGTAGAGGGTTGAAAATCTAGGGCTGTATGTATTTTTGTATGTTTTATCATAAAAAAATAGAAATTAAAAATTTTGTCTAAAAAATAAATAAAAAAATTTAGGGGTGGACTACCCCTAACATTTACGGGGATGAAAAATAGATGTTAGCCGATTCTCATATATACCGGATAAGCACAAAAAATTTCATCAAAATCGGTCAAGCCGTTTCGGAGGAGTATGGTAACGAAAACTGTGACACGAGAATTTTATATATTAGATAATAAAATATCTTTAGTGTACACGATCACATAGGTTTGCTGGAGGAAAACTTTTTAGGGTTAAGCTCGCCTTTGTACCAGTGTTGTATAATTTTGTATGTAACTTTTTATGTACAATAAAGAATAAAAAGTGATAACTGTTTGCCAGTTTCAGGCAATAAAAAGACAAAATACATTAAAGCAAGTGATATCGAGAGATTGATGTTCGGTGACTTTTACTCCGGCAACGTGCCCAAGCTTGTGGAAGTGTAAAGCAGCACACCTGTCAGTAGCATGCGCTGCCCAGCTGCCGTCGGCTGCGCTTGCGATTGTAATTTGTCCCATTGTTAACACACGCTATATCTTTGATGTGATTAAATCTATATCCAGAAATATGTGATATTTTTTTGTAATATAACGAATATTATACGTAGTGTTGTGGCTTTATGGTGAAACAAATTACTTGCCAACAGCTGGACGTTGATCCGCACTTCTTTCAGGCACTAAATGCATGTGTTCGTATATTTATTTTTAAATTTATTTTAATTATAAGAGAATAACATTTCTGTTTATTAGTTCCGAAATATTGTATTTTCACCATCGTTGTCCAGCGTATTATTTTAGTTTTTAATCTAAATTCATACAGTCCCTCGCAACATGTATGCAATATTTTTCAAGGACAGCTTTTTCGAAGTGAAACTTCTTTAGAATCATTGTGATTTGAAACTTGATGAAACGAAAAACCGACACTAAGCAGATAAATCACATAAGCACATAAATCTGTTCGACTAAGCCTACGAGAGAATGAAATACATGATATTATATGATATAATTAATTACATTATATTTAATAATTTAAATACTATGCTCATACAGACAGAGTTGCAAATGTTTGAAGTTTTCCGTTAGTACGTCAAATTTGACGTTGCAAAGATTAAATATATTACAACAACATAATATATGAAACGTGACGTTATGAAGTTTAGATTTCCTCCCACCCCTTATCACATTTTCTTTCACTTCTACTGCGTGTGAACTGCGCACACACGCATTTTTTATAGTTTTTTCTACTATAGTTTCTTTACATACTAAAAAAACTTTAAATCTTTCTTATAGTATTAAAGTCGCTTTCCATATCTGTCTCTATATCCACTGAGTCCTACTAAGCCACGCAACGGATTTATTAAAGGTTTTCATTATAAGTTAAATTTTTTCGCAGGTTTTTTATAAATATATAACCTTATTTTATGTATAAAAAACCTAATTAAAAGGACGAATAATTAGGTTTTTATGTAAGTAAAATATAACTGTTTTGCAAAAATTCATGCGGCTACGCCCCGGGGAAAGCTCTAGTATATTCTAAATTTAAAATGAAGACGGGACCTACTTTCCAGATAACTTGGAACGAAATCACCCGAGATATCTATTTAAAGAACTTTATAAATTACGTTAATAAGTTAAAATTTAAATTAAATTAACTTAATATTTCACAAAACATTACGCTGCAGTTACAGCGCCTAGTAATAAAGACTTAAACGAGCGCTGTACGTTTCTTTAGATAATGGCGCGATATTGAAAATTCTTCTCGAGATAGTTTCCCCTATTTTTAAAGGATGTTGATATATATTATATGACCACTCGAACGTTTTATTTATTTGTTCAAAATACTAAATGAAGGCTATACGATAACAACATACAACCGTTATAACGTTATCCGTGCAGGAAAGGAGAGAGAATACAATTTGCTGTAACACAACCCACAGCCAGGTGATAGAGCATTTGCCCGACTGGATGGCTACCACCCTTGGTCTAGAATATACCACCATAACAACCTTGAGTTGTGTTCCGGTATTAGTGACCAGGTTCCAGTGTCCTTTGGTCTTGTAAATGTCTATAGGCGATGGTACTGCTTTCCATCAAGTGGGCCGTCTGCCTGTCTGATAAACTCCTGCAATAAAAAATATAGATATTGTAAATTTATTTTGCATACCTATTACAAATAAAATTTATGACACGTCTTTCAAAGCTGCGTCTTGCAAAGTCTTTCAAACGATTTAAAATACTGTTTGTATAAAATTACTTAACTACTTAAGAAAAAATACAAAGAATATATGTACTATAGATTCCATCCGTTATATTGTTAAAGTAAATGGCCACCAACGCGCCTCCGCTGGTCCGCATCAAAGCCGCCGCGGATTCCACCGCATGTTGTGCGAGATCCTGTCGAAATCATAAATAACCCTGAAATGATGCGCGCGTCACTCGTACCCACGCCGTGCACAAAGGAAACTATTTGACGTCTAAATTATTGCCAGTAAGCGTGCAGTACACCCACCCCAACAGATCGCCCCCAAGGTAGTCGCATACAGGGCCGCCTTTATCGTACTAAGCGCGCCGGGGTGTGAAAATCATCTTGTACTCCTTGCCAACAATAAAATATTAAAATATTGCTTTTTTTACATAATAGGTTCGCGTTTGACCGACATTGCGAATTGCAATTTAAGGTGGAGCACGCTTACCTAGAAGATACCTGTTCACGCGAGACTTAAAGACATCTAGATATTCTTCAGGACAAACAGACGACGGTATAGAGTTCCACTTTTCAACGGTGCGTATGATGAAAGTGGAAGCATAATATTTCGTCCGCCTCGTTGGTATTTCTTGGTCTTACCTGGTAATGCAGGGTATGTTTAGGCGATCGACTAGTTTATGTATTAGGCGATTGAACTGCACTCCCTAGGTCCATACGCTGGGATGCCACGTATCTCTTGGTTCCCGGGGTAAAGACGTCCCTGGTCCGATGAACCGCAGGATTCAATAGAAACAGCAAATATATCAGATAAAAGAATTTTCAAAACAAACTCCAAAATACTAAAGCGTTTGACACGAGCATCCGCTTGGAGGCAAAAAAGCGTGACTAATCGCCACCGAAAAATCAACCCTCTATCAATATTTTGAGAGGTGATTTCGTCATGCCACCTTACACGCTTTGATCCCGCGATAGATCTCAATAGCGGTGATTAAAGGCGCCTGTGATTTTAGTTGAATGCTTTTTTTTGCTGCCTTCATCGGCCATACAAAATACACACTACTGTAAAAGAATATACAATTATTGGGCTTTGAATGGTTACAGCGGGGGTGAAGTGCTCATAAATTGTTATTTTTTTCGCCCTTCATCTCGGTTTGAAATTTTCGAAATCTTTTAAAATTATTAATGGTTTTTGTGGATTTATTATGACGGTGTCAAAGAGGAGTTGGGTTGTGTTTGTTATTCAGTTGACCATTCGCTAATTATACGCTTCATTTATAGTTTACTGGGATTCCTCATTCGTTTAAACTTCAGATCTAAATGTCACGAAAATAGTTCCATCTCATCCCAAGTATACAAGTTAAGGATCTTCGTTGTGGCGCTCGTTTCCGTACAAGGACTTCTGTTATTTAATTCCAGTTGCCTGTTTTGCAAAGTTCTCAATACGAGTGTAACTTGCTTAGCTGGAAAATATATTAAGAATGGGATCATTATGAGAATTAGTAAAGTAGGTATTATAAAAATATTAAGATATAAAAACAAGGACTAAAGTTTTTGTTTTTAAAATATCACCACGATAATGATTTCAACTACTTTATACGGTTGTTTATAATTGTATATTTTAAAAATTAATATTTTTAAAAACTACGTTTTAAGCGCGGTAATTTGTTTGATTTTTATTGTACCGACGTTTCGGCCACTTTTCAGTAGCCGTATAGCCTTCTTAAACAAAACTTTAAATACTCATTCATACTTGACATCTATGTCTTCCGTGATTACGGCTACTGAAAAATGGCCGAAATGTCGGAATAATACAAATCAAATATATTCCCGCACTTAAAACCGTTAAAACGTATTTTAATTATGTGTACTAATCGTGAAAACTAACGAAAATATTATTTTTAAAAATGATAAAAAATGTTTCATGATATCTTCATATCACATCACAATCACTCACTACTACCTTATTATTTAAGATATAAATTCATCCTGACATGTTGTAATAGCATATTAACTAATTTACATTAATTATTATGCACAGAAAGTTTTGGAGTGGAAAATTGTTGAATAAATGAAAAATCTGCCATTTACGTTTATTTTCCACTTCATATTTCCAAAAGTTGATATAAGCATACATAAAACTACTAATTTAGGAAAATATTTTCCATGATTACAATTTACAAATTATTATTTTGTTTAATTTAGGTTCTGTGTTTTGTATATAAACTTTTATTTAATTAATATTAAGTTTTTTTTTATTGCAAGAGTTCAGCAGACAGGCAGGCGACCTACTTGATGGGAAGCGGTTACCATCGACGATGGACGTTTGCAACACCAAAGGTGCTACAAATGCGCTGCTGCTTTCTCAAGGTAGACCGGAGCCTGGTCGAATGCCGGAACTTAACTCAAGCTTGTTACGGCGACATACTTTAGACCAGGGGTGGTAGCCATCCAGTCGGGCAAATACCCTACCACCTGGCTGTGGGTTGTTTTGTCGCCTCTTACGACAGGCCTCTTAGCAGATCAGAAATAGGCTATAATTCAATCACCATGCGGGCAAAACCGCAGGCGCAGCTAGGCATTACTAAAATTTCGCTTTGTATTATAAATACGACTACAGGGACGAAATGTTACTTAAATTCCTTAAAAATATTTATACCATTTTATTGCGTTGTGCTGCCAATAAATCCCCAATTATATACCTTCTAAAGTTCTCAACTAATTTACAGATCCATGTTTCCTTTGGACATCTTCATTGAACATCGGTAAGGTGTTAATAGAACTGGTGATGGTGATTACAGGGGTGAGGTGCGATCGTAAATTTGTCGCGCCAAGGCCACCGAACAAAAGAACCAAGTGTCGTTGAGGCCCAAAGTCGATTTTACAAGAGGCTGCCTGAGACGCGCGTGTGGGCTTCAACAAAAGACATCATAGGCAGGATAAGACAGATTTAGAATTTGAAATCGATCCCTTGTATTCAAATAAAAATAATTATCACCTATAATCGAAGGAATCATCTGTCTATTAGTCTACAAGCAAACATCAGAAAAATTCGGAATCAAACTAGTATAAACTACAAATGTACATTTTTCTTTGGCACATCAATACAGTCATTCTTTTGGTCACATTACACTCAAACAGCGGTTATTAATGTAAATATACATGTACCAAAATTTGTAAAAATCAGCCTATAGCATCATTCATGCTAACTTTGATTCGATATCTCGTGAAAGCTTACTCATTATTTCGGATATAAATGTACATTGTTCATTGTCGTTATCATATATTTTATAATAATTGGTCCATTTTATATGGTCGAACACTGCTCATTTTTCTTTATGCTGATATGCTGCATATTTAATTTTAATCGATTCATACAGTAACGATTTTTATAAATTCTTCTAATAAATCAGATATGTGAAAAATATTTTTAAATTTATGTTTTAAATAAAGTATTGTTACAACCTAGGCGCCGACAAAGGCAAATTCCACATACAGATCTGTAGAAGCACATTTTATTACCTGTCGGCATTTGAATTGATTGTATTCCTTTTATGATCGTCTTCTTTTGTTCACTTATTTATTGACATATGTATCTAATTGTTGTGGAGAATGGCTTATTGTCCTATTGTACATGCTCATTATCATCATTAGCCAGGTGTTTCGGATCCTTTTGCATGTGTGAAGTATAAAACGACGGCCTGATGGAGAAAGGAGGACAGTAGAGCGACAAAAACGATATGGGCGTGACGTGTGTACATTCGGGAATCTAATAGTGACGAACTTTGCGCGTTTTATTGAATTACGGCTTTTTGCTTTACGTTTGGATTTGTTGTGTTCGTTTATATTTGTACCTGTGTTGTACGTGTCTGTATAGTTCCAATAAACTCTATAATAATTCTAACAGCATTTTAATTCGAGTCCCGCTAATTCGTAACAGTATCATAAACACATTGTCTATATGAAGATCATAAAATCGAACAAAACGATGTAGGACGTAAAACAGTCAAAATCTGAAATACATCATGTATAACATAATCATCACGAAATATCGTGTGCTTATGCACAATTCTTAAAATTAGACATTGACATATCAGTAGGTTATATTATGAAAATATTTAAATTTATATAACTTAATCTATGCTATTCCAACAGTCACAAATCTCAATAGGTCACCACTGTCCTTATGAATGGGGTGGTATCGTCGGAGGCTCTTTAGAACGCGCGTTTTGTACGGAATGTTGTAACAAAAAGCCTTAGATACACATATTGATAATGATGTATTTTCCTTTACTGAATAAACCTGGCATTCCATTTACAACCTTATTGTATGAGAAATAAGGGTTTTCATGTATTTTGGGACCGGTAAACGATGAGCAAAAAAGCAATGTAAGTTGTATCGCTTGGGAGGCTGGGCGGAGTTTGTGTTAGGCGCTTTTATAAATTACACTGAATTAATTTAGAAACGGTCGGTCTCGCGCCGTATCGCTGTTTAACAGTGTTTGTAGATTAGCAGTTTTGTTTTCTCGATAAGAAGATTAATCAACATAATTCTTTGATGGTTATAAGGTATTTTAGTAACTATGGACTCACGAAATAATGTTATGGTCTAATTGAATAGGTACATATCAAGTTCGCATTTTTTGTCCGTTATATTATTTATTGTCACTAATTTTTCATTTACGCTTAAAAAACAATGTGTTTGAATCTAGAAGTAAATATTGAAAGACTTGATTATAAAAGCGTATAGTGTTATCTATAGGTAGATATTTATTAGGAAACAGATACTTCTTATCCTAGTAAGGCTAGATTTCCCTGGGATACTATGCCGAAATTTATACAAAATTTATCACGGAAAAGCTTTAGCACAAAATAAGACTATTCATGTAAGTGATACTGTTTGTAATAATTATAATATTTTGATCTAAACCCTTTAATTCAAAAACACTTGTAATACGTAGTAAAATCTTCTGGAACAAACTCATAAGATAAGTCACATTTCTAGCTACAATATTGACTACTCTTCTGGCTGTTATAATAAATACAGACAGTAGTATATTTAGAGAATGTTATAAAACCCTACAAAATATTTTTTCTATAAAAAGGTGTAATTATCAAATAAAAGTGAATGTAAAAAGCCGGAAAGTAATACGATACTATAATTAAGCGATAACTACTGTAAGGGCAAATACACATCGACAATTTAATGATCTGACGATTTTGCGGTCACGTTACAAGCGGTAAATCTTTTTGTCGGAAACGTAGCGGAAAATTAGCGATTGTTATATTTAATTCTTTTAGCTATTAAATAAATAATTTAAAATTTTTGCTAAATATTTTAATTTTGTTTGAACATTGTCTGTCTTTCAAGACCACGGGCCATAAAAACGACACGGACTTTTGGAGGGCTTTCGTGGGGTAGGAGAGGCCAACACGCAGAAACCTTGAAAAATTTAATCTAAATGGAGCGTGACACTGACTGGCGATTATCCCTGTCTACACCATATAATAATACACCCAAGGACAAACCCCGTCCAGTGTAGGACTATTGTGGGAAATGAGGACAACAAGTACTGGGATATTGGGGTGAACTGCTAGTGGTACTAAGGGTCTGGGAATATGGGGACTATGGGCATCTGTCCGTCGCAATGTTCAGGTGTCGCTTCTCACCTAAGGTTTCACCACTCAGCCCCCCTGCGGGACCTAAAGCTTCGCCACAAACTCTGTGCGACCTAAAAAAGTTTTTTTAGTTTTTACTATTGAGACACAAGCAAGAAACATTTGACACCAAAATGTTTGACATTATTTATAAACATTACTAGTTTTACCCGCGGTTGCGTCGCGGCTCAAACCCTAAGCAGTAAGCTCCTTTTTACTAATATAAAAACTTTATCAGGTTTTTTATAGATATAAACCTTGTGTTAAAAATGTCTTAGTATTTAGGAGCTAGCGGACATACAGACAGACCCAAGAAGCAACTTTATTTTGTACTATGTAAGCCTGGCTTCTTTATGAGGTTTTGAACTACTTGCTCTAGACTCTGGGTGTGTATAGACATTCATAAACACGATTTTCTTATATTTATTCAAATAGAATAGAATACCAACTATCTAAACTTTAAATACTTGCGCAAAAGTTGCGGGTTGCAAGTTTGTGAAACGTTAATAAGTAATTAGAGCGCCTTAAAGAGCTATAAATATCATGTAAATATTGATTCATATGATAAAGCTATAATAACAGCTTACAAACGTTATACTGTAAGGCTTGAGTCTCCGATGTTTTTCTAAAGGTTAAAAATTAATTAACCTTAATGCTGAAATAACTTGTCGGCATTCGGCTATCATATAAGATTTAACAAACTAAAAGGAGATAAACATCAAAATCTATTCTAAACATCCGTAGCGAGCGAAAAACAGAGAACACGCAAGAATGTCGCGTAGGTCAAATAAAAGAATTGGGGCCCTTTAACAATAACATAATCGGATGCGCCGGCGCCGGCTCGGCGACCGCTCACCACAATACCACGAGAGATGTTATAAGGCTACTGCCATACCATACACTAAGCGACGGGCGACAAATGAACAACAATGATTTGGAGAAAACTCCCCAAGGATGTTTTTCCTGAGCTCTACGCCATGGGTTATAAAATTTCTTTGAGATCAGCAACACTGCCACAAGTTTAGCAACATCGGGGGCATACTCCCTTAATTAAACGCTAAAATGAGTTGAGGTAACATAACAAGTTAACCTTTTGCTCTAGCTCCTGCACTAGAAATTTTGCGTGAGTAGTTTTTATCTACTTAACACTAAAATAATAATAACCATGTATTTTAGTGTCTGGTATCGCAACATATAGACTGCCTTTATTTCCACGATCTTGACTATGATAAAAGGAAGAATACCAACATATTTTAGTGGTTATACTTTGGCGGTAGGTTGACAAGCTAAACACCCCATACCCCCCCCTATAATGCAGGTCCCTGAGCAATAAAATGAAATGTAATTAATTTATTTCTTGTATATCGCCACTCAAATCGCTGAGTTGTTATCTATAGATATTATCCCCGCAAATGCTATTGCGCTGGAACCTTGTCAAATTAACATTCACGTGACGTCATCCGCAACTCGATATGTACGGGTACTTACTCGTTGGCTAGTGATGCTAACAGTACTGAGTGTTCGGCTACGGTTACGTCACCAAAATGGCGGCCAGGCGCAATAGCAATTTGCGGGGATAATATTTTCTAAATTGAATCGCTCATCGCTACCCGCTTGCTAGTAGGACACATTCCTTAAACATTTATATTTATACACGCGGCTATGGACGTGTGAAATCACGGTGACACTAACATAACAAACCCCCAGAAAAAAAGGAACGGTGTATTGAAAAAGAATGCCTTTGGGAACACGAAAGCTCGAGTTTTTTGATAACCGTTTAATGATCAATCGATTAGTTTCGTTTTTTTGTCTTAATATAAACGAAAGTAATACGCTTCAAGATTTTTTCTTAAAGATCGGCACTTTAATACAGATAAATTGTGTATTTTTAAATGTTTCTGACATATCGGCTATCTGTAATATGTTAACATAATTTAAAATTTTATTGAATATTTTGTTGTTGTATTTAAGACCTACATAGGTAGGTACTTTAAGCTACTATACTCTGTACTTCAGCCTACCGTAGCCTATACGTTTACCGTAGGTAATTCAAATTCCTAACAAATTATGAAGATAAGAAATAAATCTTGTGTCAGCATTCGCATGAGATTAATAGACAATTAATACATTAACAGCCTTACTTATAATAATCTCGTTAAGAAACGATTAGGCATCTCGTAAGTAAGAGAATCAGAATCAGACCCTAATAAATGAATATATTTTTTTTAACTTATAAACGTGTATTGCCTGTTGTTTACCTAAGAAGAGCACAGATACACAACATTTGAATAATTAACGTAGGTTGTACCCAAACTATTCAACGAAAGAGGAGTTTATAGGTAAGATTTTCACTAACCAGTTGCTTAGCAGTTTCTTTAAATTTAAGACACGATTATAAGTAAGGCCCTAAATGTGAAGAGTAAAGTAAGGGTACAATTGTCATTTGTAGATTAGCTCTTGTTTTGTAATGAATAAAGATATCAGAATCAGAATTGTATCATTTTTATAAGGTATAAATTCGCATTTCATCAACAATCTGCATCAATATTATTGAGTAATGTTATGGTCGAACATGGAGCACACTTTTTTATTACACTTGTTTATCAAGACATACAGACTGGTAATGCGTTCCACATATAAGAAGTTCGCATGGAAAACATGAAGGCCAGATGCTATGTACGCATTAGTGGTATGGCCGTGTTGTAGCGATAAAGCAGACCAGTCATACTCAACTTTTTTGAAGTAAGTAATCACCAAAATTTCAACAATACTTTAAGCTGGTGATTTAAGTTATTTTATTTATTGACTACAGCCTGTACGGAACTTTTTTTGTTTTTCCTGCAGGAGTTCAGCAGACAGACAGACGGCCCACTTGATGGAAAGCGGTTACCATCGCTTATAGACATTTGGAACACCAAAGGTGCTGCAAATGCGCTGCTGCTCTCGGAGACTGATACCTGGTCTCTAATGCCGGAACACAACTCAATCTTGTTTTGGCGACATACTTAAGACAAGGGATGGTAGCCATCCAGTCGGGAAAATGCCCTACCACCTGGCTGTGGGTTGTGTTGTCGCCTCTTACAACAGGCCGCCCGGCCGCAGGAAATTAAATATTTTTTCATTATTGTCTCCGTTCCTGCAAGAATTAATTTAATTACTAAAGCAGGAGAACCGGTTGCTTACCAGACATAAAAAGTTGATGTGTATTTAGTAGTTATTTAAATATATTTATTTCTAATATGATGTGGTAATAATAAACTAAACTAAAAATTATTTAAATTATTTTTCAGTTTAGTTAATGTTATCATGAAAAAACATTTATTAAATTATATCAAGCACTTAATTCATATCATAAGAATTATATATATAAATTTAATTACCACCTTTTATTTAACTCATTTAAGTACAAAAGTCTTTTTCGAATTTATGATTACATTTAATCAAATTTATACAAAGCGTAGCTAGATTAAATAATTACGCATACAAACATTATTTGAATAAGTACTTAGAATATATTAAATCCGTATCACACTAGTCATAGACACAGAACAAACAGATCGATGATCCTAATATCGTGTAATTAACGTGATGATAGTAAACGCTACTCATTCATTAAACAAACTACTCAATTGAATTTCTATTTGCATACGTATTGAATCACACGCCCGTTATTTGTACATACGTGTATTTAAGTACCGATTGAAACGTCACTGATTGTGTAGCGCCACATTAGTCTCGTGATACGCAGTCTTTATAAACATAGAACGATATATGTTCTTGAATATGCTCAACCATAGATACTTCCTCTGTAGTTGAGCGAGGTAAGCCTTTGACGGCTTACTCCACTACAACGCAGAGGCTCCGGGTTTGATTCCTGATATGGTAAATTTTGGAAAAAAAATTCTCCCTTATTTGGGTATCTGGAATCATCCTTAGATTAATCCATTATATATTACACATAACACAAGCGTAACTTGTTTGATTTGGTGATATTAAATATGTGTATTTGTCTGCCGATTGTTTATGTATTTTATTTGTTCTTCCTGTATAGGTATATCCAAATTTTATGTGTGTATGTCATTAACATTCTATAAATTCGATTAAGTTGCATTGTTGAGTTTCGTGATTGTATATCCTCTTTTATGTTCGGTCCATATTTACATTCTTGCAATTGATCTGGTGAATGTTATATTTAAATCAACAGCAAGACATTCCTGGATAAATCTCCTGAGTGGCATGATTGTCCGCACTACGTTCTGATAAAACTCTTGCTAGATCATTCATTTTTGATTACAAAATCACTGATTAATGTTTATTAATTTTACCAATAAGACAAAAGACCTGGCTTAGGGCATGGTACGCGCGAATGGATACGGGAGATTCACCCACCTATGTCTAACTTATTGGTGCCGAAAATTTTAGTCTGGTAACGGTTACGATAAGTTGCTTAACAAACGCGAATGGTGTGACACGACACTAAAATAACAATAGCTATCGTAATGTGTATCGCAACAGGTGAACATCTTTCATGTAATGAATCATCGCATTGTAGACATTTCTATATGAGTGAATCATACTTCGCCGAATGTGACATGCGAAGTTAGCATCGCGTATGGGAATCTACTTGTTAGGTCCGCGTAGACTTAGTTTTAAAGCCGCATAGCAAGTCTAATTTGTTGTCCTATGTGCAAGGCAGCTTTTTGGTGACGCGAGACCTCAATTAGATGCGTTGAGAGGTCTCGACACCCAAGCGTCTGAACACCCAGTCGTCGCGACCCCGAAAGCCACAAATACGTACCCACTACTAATGGACACATATTTGTGACGTTTTTGGGCCTCCTGGTGAGCAGCAGCAGCCCCGGCTGTCACGACTGTGTCGGGAAATTGGGCCTCCGCCAAAGTATCGACACAAGTTGCATACCATACTAAGGGGCGTCTACTATATGTTGAATGATATCAGTATAACAAACAATAGTATCAATATATCCCGCCTCATTTGCAACTCATAAAATATTTTATAATAATATCACGAATACAAAATAAAAATTAAAACAATTTCAATCGTTTTTTTTTTTCAGCGATAGGAAACGATACAATTGAGAAAACGAGTTGTTAGCTCTGAATAATTCTTCGGATAAATGCAAAGAGATGAAATCTCTCCTAGCACTAATCGACTTAAATATTTGTTAATTTACGAAATGATGACAGTGTTTTTTAAATTACTTTTTAAACAATAATAATTAATAACTTATTTGATTCAATTAAAACCAAGCAGGACGCATTGTTTAATGAATAAGATAACAAGTGTCTCAGTTGAAATGCCTGCCCACTATCCTATTACTAACTTTCAACTCTGAAAACAGTTACTATTATCTCACTACCAATCAGTTGAACCCAGCAATTCGTGAAATTAGTCATGTTTGCGGGCACGCGGCATGGATTATACTAAAATGATTCACTTTCATTGAGTGGATGCTGCTTTTTCATTAACTTGTTGACTCGGAACTAATTTACAATGTAACAAGTGAATGCCAAAATGATGACTCGCTAAGAGGAAAATGCGTTAAAAATCAGCCTACAAATTTTTATACTAACCGTCAGTAATCCTTGCAATTTTGATTGAATAAAAAAGTGCTTCGAATTTATTCCTAATCTAAAGAAAGAAATCGCGAATTTCCATAAGATTGTTTACAGTATGTTAATTCTGTTAGTTGTAGTTGACAGTAGTACTCATACTTACCAAGCTCTCGTTTTACACAAAATATTGTTTTGATTATAAATTCAAATGAAAACTGTCATATGACAGGACATATGTCCTAAGTTGGAACAAATCCAGCAAAATGAAAAATAACATGATAATCGCTTGAGTAGTTCTGGAGATCATCATGGCCAACACTGTGACAGGTAATATGAGTAGATATATTATATAGGTAGGTAGATAGTTTGAATTTCAAAAACGAACGGAGGACAATTTTTATCCCCGAAAAATGGATGTTTTTATTGGCATAGTTGAACTTTCCCGGAAACTTGTATATTACCCATAACACTAACTACCGCTCATAACATATCTAATGCTTAGCTTGGGGCTCTACGAGTACAATGTGTGTGTTTGTCGACCTATTAAAATTAAAAAAAAAACTTTGTTACTAATTCTCTACCGCCTTTTGATCCATATTTGCGCAGATTTCCTTAAAATAACACAATATGTGTGACCTACTGCGGTTTATTATTTACTACTTGCATATGGCGCCAGTCGATGACGTTATTGCATTGCAGCCGTTTGCTCCAATTTATCGTAATCGCTTGCATACCGCCCCTTTCAGGGCCAAAGATTTACACTGATATTAATCAGTGCACTAATGTTAAAGCAACAATAATTAACTATAAGGTACTAAGATCCGTAATCCGATGATAATACAGTATGCCACCATTATGTAACGAACTTTTATCCCATAATAAAATTTTGTTGTTTTAAAAATCTGTCTCAATACATTTTTATTGTTGTATTTTGTTTTACTTCGCAACAACTTAAGATGTATTAATTATTTACTTTTTGCTTTTTAGTTACTATTGAAGTCGATTTGTTTTTTTACTAGAAATGATTTACTTTTAAATTACGTATAATGGTATCCAATGAGAACGAAATTATCAAAAACAATTTTATCAAAATTTATACGACACTATTCACAAGTGCAATGCAAATAACTGAGCAAAATCGAAATAATTATTCTTTAAAAAGGTTTTTAAATACAAGCTTTTGAGATCCTGGATATCATGCAACAGCAGAGTGCTAGCTAAGACAAGTGAAACGAGTCCAAACACGACGGGTCTATCTTGATTAGTTTAGGAGTTCCTATGGCCACTTTGTGACTACATCATCAGATCAGTTCCGTGGTACCATATTATTGCATTGTCACGCGATATAATCTCAATCAAAAACCGGAAAGTTGGTCAAATTTAACTTGCAAGATTCCACCCGATCTTGAACATACATACATAGGTACATGAAATGCAAGTTAAATAAAAGCTTGTAATAAAGTTGTAGCTGAAAAACCGCAAAAATTACAAGTTTGCCAATTTTTATGAATTCAATGCTATATTTTCGGAACACAAAGTCCATTAGCAGTAACATTTATAATTTATATGAACCATTTTGAAGCTTTATTGAAATGTTACATGAGCTTTGCATTTGTTAGAAGACGCAATTTTATTTTTGAATAGAAGCTTAACCTCAAGTTTGTGGGGTCTCCACCCTTGTCCCTCGGCCGCCATCTTGAAAAAAGTGGTGAAAACACTTTTTTCGCGATATCTCGAAAACTATGCGTCTTAAAAAAAAATTGTAAAGTCATAATTTGTAGTAAATTGTTTTGCCTACAAATATGTTTATATAACTTTTAGTCCTAAATTAAAAATTAAAGAAGTTATAAGCAAAAAAGTGAGATTTTTTTATATTCATTCCTAACTCTTTTCTTTACCATAGAACTTACCAAATTTAACTTATCGAATGTTAAGCAGGTAGAAAAGGTCCTCCGTTTTCCCCGCCACCTATGAGTTAGAGTTCGTAGGCGCGTAATTAAATTGTAAGATTTCAATTACGAATCTAACGCAAAAAGAATAATCAAAATCGGTTCAGAAAGAAATAAAATATAGCGGAAAATACATCCTCCATTTTTGAAATCGGTTAATTATTTATTTCTATACGAACAATGATATCTAGTTAATTACCGACTTACACCTACGGTCAAATCTATTTGCTCACCAGTAAAACAAGCAAGAAACATTAAAACACATTACTCAATCAATCATTACCGGATGTAAAACCGGACACAAACACAGAATTCCCGAGGTCTTCTATTCATAAATACGTCCGCATTTGCATTAAATTCAATTTTAATTGTAAGTGCAAACAGATTTCTATGAATGAGTCACGAGCAATTTAAACATTGTGTTTGAGATCGGTAGACGTTGAAGAATTCCCCCATTTCCGGAGAATTTGGTAAAATTAACGAGGTCTTTTTTTAACTTAGTCAAGAACGAGGTTCAATTAGGTTATGGGACTTAAAATTACTGTTTAGTAAAAAAAGTATTTAAACGACGAATTGGCTCCTTTTAATCAGCTTCTTTTTTGATGTTGGTTAAAAGTAGTTATCTCAAAATTACTCGTTTGATTTTGTAGTAATCAATTTTCTTTTCAAGTGTTTCTATGCTTACAATTTCGAATATTTCATTCTATAGTTCACTTAGAAGGAAGCGATTTTTGGAACAGGTTGTTTTGAATTTAGAGGCGATTAAACAAATATTATCATAACTATATTGACCTACATACATAAAAAGTAACTACAAAACATAGTTGTTATAGATAGAGAAGCTCTTTGAAAAATTATACTTTTTCTTTGTGTTTGAATTGTGACATAGTCTTATGATGAAAATTGAAAACTACTTAATATGCGCTTGCTATCAAAAACTGTTTTAGGTTTATTCCGCCCTTCCGCTATAGTTGTAGCTTACGTAATACTTTTCTTACGATAGGCCTATGTACACTAATGTTTTCATTCCTCAATTACATGTATATAGCCAGTATCAATTACGTTTTGTAACTAGGATATGCTCGCAACGTCATCCACGCTTGACTTCAAATTCTCGCGGGATTTCCGGGATACATAAAACCACAGCATTAAAATATATTGTAACCTATCGTTTTAGTGAAAATTGTGCTGGAATAAGCCAATTTTTATGCACCCAAACAACAACAAAACACTCTCGCGGGAAAATTCACACATTACATAAAAGTTGCTAGCGATCAGTGAAAAAATCATATTGGGATTCGATCATTTTTAATCTGGCAATTTTAAATAATTCCCAGAAAAAATCCTGCGAGACTCCCAGAATAAATTGTAGCGCAGACTATAAGCCAAATAATTTGCTATCGATCAGCGAAAACCGCATCGAAATTGGCCTAGTAGCTTTTACATGAATCCCATACATTCAAACAGACAAGAAATTTAAAAAAAATGCATCTTGCTCTCCAACATTTGTACAGTTTACTTCAAATGGTTTTTTAAATAGCTTTAATTTACAGACACGGCATGTTTAGAATGTTATAATATAAAAAATGGTTACCCTGCATTCGGTTAAATTCAGAAGATTTATACTCTGATTATGAGGTTTGTCACACTAGAAATGTATATATATCATTCTAGTTTTTATTATGGGTTAGGAAAACGTAACAAAAATTGTACACGCATATTGTTGCTAAATTAATTTTAACTTTCACATAGCTGTAAACACTATGACTGAATAAGTTATTTTTAAGCATTAGCAAAAATTTTATAGTTTCAGTTTTCTATTTGTTTACAGGGGATTCCCCATTCGAACATCTCTCATCCGGTTCTACCGAGCTAATATTTACGCTTTTACTATAAATAGCTATTTACTCATTGCTAACATGGAATTAAACACAAGTAGATAATCATAAAGTTCACTACAAATAAAAGTAACTCGTGTTTCAAAAGTGTTATTATCGTGTGACAGACGTACACAATAATATTTTTTTTTGATTAATTATTAATTTTAATTTCATGTATCAAATAACTGTCCAATTTTAAAGACAATACCTAATAAGGAATTTACACTTAATTTTAAATAACTGTTACTTACTTGCATTGCCTAAATCTATAACGCTACATTGTATTTGTGAAAAAAATATCGTTAGTAAGACAATTATAAGTGTGACTTCTGTGTTAAGAGTTTGAAGTAATTTCAGCAAACACGTATATATACACTTATACAATCGTCATATCCATTTTTGTATACATAGCCATTTGTTTAAAACACTGCTTGGTTTATGTAGATGAAAATTACCATTTTGGATAAAATATCAATCGATCAAAATTATAATTTTTAAAATTTTATGTGTATATTGCAGTGCTTGTACTTAGTTGTAATGTGCACAGGCGTGATATGAAAATGTTCGCCAGTTTTCAAATTGATTTATTTAACGTTCCGCCAGTACATATTACCTTTTTAAACAAAGTCACAGAACAGACTATTCTACAGAAAGTTATAACTAAACGATTTGACAATAAAGTTTAAAGTAGATCAAAGTTGTTTGATTTTCTGTCTTATCTAAAATGATTGTTTAGACATGCGAAACCTATTGATTGGTATCATTATATATATCCTCATTGTTTCTTATTGTTAATCTAGGCGACTTTCATGCATGCAATGTTCTTAATATTGCAATTTTCTTGTTTCAATATTTCATAAACGTAAAGTTTATTAAAATGTTAGCAGTATTGTGTCTTGTACTCATGTATGTACAATGTAAGCAAAATTTGACTTTAAGGTGACGAACATTTTCATTCCGCGACTGTACCTACCAGAAGATGGAACAAAGTATGATATGATTTTCTTCTTTTCGAATACTGGTGGATGAAAGCCCTTCAATACATAAAACCCGAGCTTCAGATTCAATCATGTATTTTTTGGTAATCCCATGAGTATAATTTACAATTGTCCTATAAAACACATGTGTAAATATGTCTTATGATTGCAACAGTAGATAAGCAATAGTTGTTTATTTTCTTAGTAAAACCAGTAGTAAGTAATTAACAAAAGATTCATAGCGGTTGTTGGTATTTCCGAGTTGCTATAGCTATTTTATTATTATTATTGAGTCTTTTCTTGACCCAGTCTGGTAAAATATTGTCAACATTTTATATATAATTCATGAAGATGGTAGGTACTTGGGCTTTTTATATAGTTTGTCTATTTTATTCTATTATTAGCTATTAAAAGGATATGCACAAGTCATCCCCCCTACCGCAAGTAAATGTATAACAAACTTTATGATAACTTGTTTCAAATCTAGAAGTGTCCATCTGTAACTTCGAAATTAATTCTAAGATTTTAATGGAAACTATTATTTATGTGAGCCAACCATAAATAACTTTTTTAGATTTGTTATCTACCTGTCTGTTAGAGTATCTTGTGAAGACTATTGAATGGATTTATATGAAAATATGTCGCCATTACAACCTTGCGTTCTAGTCTCCCTTAAGAGAGCTTCAGCGCATTTGCTGTTGCTAATGTCTATAGGCCATGGTAACCACTTTCCATCAAGTGGGCAGTTTGCCTATCTGCTGAACTACTGTCACAAAAAAAATCTCGACACAGACCTAGTTCATATCCCGGGTCAACATTGGATACATTTTATCCCAATTGATGATGTCGTTTCTATGGAATAGGCGAATATAGCCAAAAAGATTGCGTGGTCGCGATTTATTTTTTGCTGCCGCTGTAGCCAAGCGCATACAAACACATCGTCATAACAACGAGAATGAAGTTTCATGGGCCCTTCTCTAGTCTTAAATAAATTAATCGGCACTATAGTAGAGTTTTTGGCAGGAACTGAAAGGATATGTTGTGTTGTGCAGTTTTATTTTCTAAACATGTGTAAAACTACTCTAAAATGAACAATAGTTGTAAGATATTGATAGTTTTTGAGTAGTGGTTATGTGTTTTGTGAGAAATGTGGACTGTGTAGTCAAATGTGGCCTTTTGAGTTGTCACAAGAACTCCGTTGAATGGCAGCAGCTGATAATCTACAGTTCAGCTGAGCTTCACAATAGGCTTAAGAAAATGAAGAAACTAAATGTATATTATAAACTTAGATCTGGCTTAAAGAGGCCAAGCCATAAACCTATATATATATATATATATATATAGTGTCTAAATCTTATACTAATATATAAAGCTGAATAGTTTGTCTATTTGTTTGCTTGTACGCGCTAATCTCAAGAACTATCATTTACAACTAACATATATCGACGATCGATGCAAAGACCGATAGAATGAAGAATGTTACGAAATCAGGGTTTTTTTAACTTACTTTTTTTAAGCATTCCACGCAAACGAATTCGCGGGCAGAAGCTAGTATAAAATAAAGGCGCTTTGATACCCAATTATTAGCAACATAAAACACGAATTTAGAGGACCCTTCTGCCAACTCTTTTATAGTATTAAGCGTTAATGTTTTTCAGTTTGCAAAAAAGCACAATTAGGTGCTGACTTGTGGTGTTACAGTAATTACCTTCAATGATCTATTGAAACGACACCAGGTGTTCTCAACATTGTTCTTGGGCAGCTATGTATTATCTTTTATTTTTACATATTTTAATTCTAAAAAGTAAAAACTGCAATGTAGCTTCTGAGATTTTGCAGCCGTACCTTCTTACATTGATTACCTAATATCTAACTATTATTAAGACGTAGATATTGATGTATGTAAATACATTATTAAGTCAAGCTGATAATTAACAGCAATAAGTAATGCAGTTGGAAAGCTAAAGAAGAACTTATAGACAGTAATTAATAAGATATCAGACTCAGGGGTAAGAATTGTTTAATTTATATAATGGGAGTGTAAATTCAAAGATTGTCTAGTAACATTCTGTAAAAAACGTGACACTCACGTGTATTTCCACGCATTTTCTGAAATAATGAATAATTATAGAATGATTTCGTAATATATTTAAACAATCAAATGCTTTCAAATGATTTAATGATTTCATTTCAAACAGGTTTATGTTAGTACATAAAAAAAATCGCTTAAACTTCATAAGTAGAATAATGCTGGCAAAAATTGCTGCTAATATAGCGAGCCTACGCTTGATAACACCTGAAGAAAGGTATGCGCCGCACTTCCTGTCATAGTTTTGAGAGCGGCGCGGTGTCGCAGCGTCCGTGATAAATCGACTTATGTAAATAGGGAAAATGTGTCGCTTACGTCGTTTTCTTTGCTGGATCAACCGAGGCCGTGTCTTGTAAACGGAACATATCATGACCTTTGGCGACGAAAAGATACCTAATTGCAATTACAATCACTTGACTTGTCTGCAATCCTAACTAACAAATGTAGGTAATGATTACACTGAGTATATTATATCCTACTGCAAAATTTATTAACTTCAATCATTTTATTTATATGTTTGTAAAGTTGATTAATATTTAGCTTCGAAAATGTTACGATCTAATATTTAGTATTTAAACAATAGGAGCGCATTTATTTACACCTGGTCTAAAGTATGTCGCCATAAGAACCTTGAGTTGTGTTCCGGCATTAGTGACCAGGTTCCAGTCTCCCTAAGAGAGCAGCAGGGCATTTATAGCACCTTTGGTGTTGCAAATGTCCATAGGCAATGGTAAACGCTGTCCATCAAGTGGGCCGTCTGCCTGTCTGCTGAACTCCTGCAACTTATTTGACTTTTTAGTCAAATAAGTTACATATACATACATACATTTTAGCTCGTCTCCTAAAAAGATGGCAACTCTAAGCTCAGGTATTGCCATTATATTTGTAATTCTTTAGGTACTCTCTTTTTAATATTACTTTCTTTAGTTATGGGTCTGGATTCGATATGTACCTGAAATCTTTATAATATTATAAATTGAAAATATTTATGGTTACGGAAATATAAAAATTGGCCAAATGCGTGTCAGTCAACAATATACAACGTTTAATGTTGAGTTTTATAGAGGCCACCAATATCTACAGTATCTTACTTGGCTACGAGATCAACAGAAAAGCATTGAATCCAAAATGCCTCGTATCTGAAAAATCTTTTGTCGTATATCATGCAAACCCAATTTTATTGTAGGTATTTCGAAGCTCTACCAACTAATGTTTTCAAAATTTTTCACACGATGACTTTAAAGTTAGATAGCGGTTGCGGTCACGTACAATTTTCAAATTTTGGTTGCAGATACGAGTACATATCTCACCACCTATTGCTAGTAAAACTTTGCTATAAATTTTTAAGATCTGTCCATAGAGTAAGTATACTTCCAAAAAAATTATTTAATATTTTCTCGATTTTACCACACTATTGCGTGTTGTAGAATACATACTACACAGTCCTTCCATTCATCCATATAAACTCAGAAGCTGTTTTTTAAAAGTCTATGTTATTCGTTATCATACGAGCCTTCGCCTGGGGGCCTCATGTTGTGTACCACACCACTGCCAGTGTGGAACTATGGTCGATCCGTATGGACATCCCGTAGTATCATGATTACATAGTGTTGGCCCAAGATCTCGCCATGCCAACCTAAATAACATCATCCACCGAGTTATTGTCAGCGTCGGCATACCAGACATCCTGGAGCCTGGCTTAGTGCGCGACGATGGCAAGATGCCAAATCGAATGTCATTTATTCCTCGGAGGATGGGAAGGCCACTTGTGTGGGACGCGTAATGCGTTGACACTCTGGCGGCATCACATCTTCCAGTTACTAAGTCAAGGGCTGGCAACGCTGCTACAACAGCTGAAGATCTCAAACGGCACAAATATGGAACCATAGGAAGGGTGTACGTATTTGGGCCGTTTAGAGTTGAAACTTTAGATCCATGGGGTCCATTGGCAAAGGGTTTCTTCAAAGAAATTTGTAAGAAACTCTTTGATACCACCCGTGATTAGAAGGCTGGTTCATATTTCGCGCAACGAATCGGCATTATACAGCGTGATAATGCAGCCAGAAAGCTTTCTGGTCACTGTTCCCTCTGGCAGCGATTTGTTACATACTTTATATTAATTTATTTATAAATTAGTTTATTTTTAAGTATTTAGTTTAATTTTTTTTCTTCCTTCTTTTCTTACTAGTAATTATTAACCATTTACTTAATAAAATCCTTATAATGTCATAAAAACACTTTTCTACCAGCCATGAATATAAATTCCCCATCATCCGGATAATTATTTTATTATGGAGTAAATTTATCAAAAAAACTACTAACCCTAAAAAGAGCTTATTCATCTTAAATAAAAAAATAAAGGCCTCAATCTAAAATATTTCTTAGATGACGGTTTTAATGTACCAAAGTAGTTTGGCATAATAAACATATTAATGAGACATTGACGCTTAATTAAACGTGCTGTAGCTTTAAACATGCAATTCGATCTATAAACAAATAGTCTACACTGTCGCCATATAATTATTAAGTTTGTTTTTCTTTGACGTAACACGACCGAGTTATTTGCTTAAGGGCTCGCAAAGCACACAGATAATGTCAAACAAGGACTGTTGGCCATCTTTGTTTTGTGTGTATTTGTCTACTCGGTCACGGTGGACCTGTGGTTTTGCGTAGGTCAAGTGTGATTTTAATCACTTTATGTACTCTTGATTTAGTATATTGCTAGTGTGGGAATTTCCTATAACAATTAAATGCTTACATCGTTAGATTTTTCATTCAACTGCGGCCGCATGAACTTTATATATATATCTTTATACATACATACTTTTTAGATACTTGGAATATAATCTAGTTTCATATCAATCATCAATATTTAGCTTAGTCAAAGGTCTTAAGTTTAGGATATAGTAATTTGCTTTGTGATAAACAAATATATATTAACAGTGATTATGAATCGTTTGAATATACTTAGAGCATCACAAATGGTGGATGCGTAAAAATCATTTATAAAACGAACCACTCTGCCAGTTTTATAATTTTCGATTCGAACCTTATCCAGCTGTATTAAAAGATTGAGTCTTTACTTGTTATCACAAATATCTTGAAATCAATTCTTTTCTCTTCTTTTCACACACATTGTATATTTCCAAGATTTAATTGACTTTATAAGAGTATACAACAAATCTCCCTGAAAACAATTCCGGTATTGTCCGGATCAGAGCAAATACCGCAAAATAAGTTTTTGGGAAACCAGGACTAATGGATCGTACTACTACAAACACAAAAAAAACCGATAGCCCATGGCAGCTAGTCTTACAGTTTACATATCGCACTCTATAAAAGAAAAATACTTATTTTACAGGAGATCAAATAGAAACAAAATCGTTTTTGTTTGCCTTGCAGCCGTATATGGCTATACACGGCTGCAAGGCAATAATAACCACACTCTTACTTTAATCCTTCATTACCACTTGTAAACAACCATGTTCCAAATGCTATAAGTATACAAAAAGGTATTAAAGCAAGCCAATTAAAATATTCATAATAATGGAAAACTTTTACGCCATCTAATTTAAGATAAATGAGACTAATATAGTATATAGTGTAATTCGTATCAGATCAGTTATTAACTTATTATTTAGGTTTGAAATATCAGTAAGTAAAGGTACTTATTATATATTTCCATTATGTTGATACATTAAAATCCTCACAACATTGATCTTTTCTTAATAAAACACCAAACGTGAATATAAATAAATCGAATCGTGATATATGTAAATGTCGCATCACGTGTAGATATTTCACACGTTGAAAGCATGCTTTTAAATAAAGTAAATAAAATATTATTGTAAGAGTTTAGTTCTTCTTATCCGTTTAGGAACGGAGAAAGAATACAATTTCCTGCGGCCGGGTGGCCTGTTGTAAGAGGCGACAAAACAGCCCACAGCCAGATGGTAAGGCATTTACCCGACTGGATGGCTAC
Organism: Dendrolimus punctatus; assembly: GCA_012273795.1. Lineage (NCBI taxonomy): Eukaryota > Metazoa > Arthropoda > Insecta > Lepidoptera > Lasiocampidae > Dendrolimus > Dendrolimus punctatus. The sequence goes on from CM022527.1 coordinate 15,021,968, forward strand.
CACCCTTGGTCTAAAGTATGTCGCCATAGCAACCTTGAGTTGTGTTCCAGCATTAGTGACCAGGTTCCAGTCTCCCTTAAGAGAGCAGCAGTGCATTTGTATCACCTTTGATGTTGAAAATGTCCATAGGCGATGGTAATCGCTTTCCATCAAGTGGGCCATTCAACTGTCTGCTGAACTCCTGCAATAAAAAAAAGTTAATTGGTCCATAATTTTATTTAATAAACTCTGGTTTCGCAAAGCGAAAGATGATACATATAAATTTAAAAATAGACATCATCCTTTTCGCTAAATGCAATCTCTATTAAATGCAATTAGTTAAGGTTAGAATATTTGTTACATTGAATATTTATTTGCGTGCGAGTATAAATAAATTATATTAAAGGTTCAGCACTGAAAAAAGTCCAGTCTTAGTATTGAAAAAATGTTTAAAAAATCATTTTAACTGACTATAAGTGAAACTACAATTGTAACCTGAATGATTCTTAATATGATTCGATGCGTCAACCTAAAATAAACGTTGTTAGCAAAGGTGTGATATGACGGGTATTATATAAACAGTTATATATATATATATATATATTATATATATATATATATATATATACCCGATTCAGTTCTCGAAGCCATTTTAAGTCATAGGCACAATTATGTAGCTTATTATTATTATAGTTATTAGTCACACTACATAAAATAATTCTGATGCATTAGAATTCTTATTCACACATTTCATGATATTCCTTTAGTTGATCGCACTGTTACTTGTATAATGCAGACTTTGCTTGATTGTGCTAGTATTCTATAATATACTGCGCTAATAGTATAGGATCCCGCTATACAACGACCTTCACCGAGTGCTTATTTGACGAAACCTATTTTATATGAAATTTAATGTGTCAATAAATATATTGCATATGGGTTGCCTAGAAAATTTCAGTCCAGTATATGATTAATTAATAATAAAAAACAATTTTTTTTAACATTTCACCGGTTTGTTAAGCAAATTCTATACCTATCGAAATTATGAAGCCCATAGAATATGCAAATGTTAGGGTTGCCTATTCTTTTCCGGTCACAACTCTTGGGTAGCCAGGTATAAATCGATACTAGCATTTTGCACCCGTATGATTATTGAATTAAATTAAATGAAAATAAAGATTATTTCATTATGAACACGGTGGTGGGGGTTGCCTGCGAAAATTCAGTCCCGAATTCAGGTTGTCGAATTTTGAAAACTGAAATATTGCTGCAATTGAATATGTGCGACTGAGAGGTCCCAACCATTTTTTTCAACAATAAATAGTAGCACTTTTTTTTAATTGTAACTATAGCGAACATCTACTCCAAAATGAAGCACAGCATATACGAGTCTATCCCTATCCTTTTCAATTTCAATATCAAATAGCATGCGCACTCTCTTTCTTTATTTTTGGATTTTATAAATATAACTAGCTTCTGCCCGCGGCTTCGTCCGCGTGGAATAACAAAAAAGAAGGTAAGCTAAAAAAACCCGATTTTGAAACATTCTTCATTGGTACTCCGCTCCTATTGATCTTATCGCGATGATATATAGCTGATGGGTTATTTACCACTGAAAGAATTTTCAAATCAGACAGTGGTGAGATCCTGAGATGAGTGCGTTCAAGCATACATTCAGGCTCTTCTGCTTTTTATGTTAAGACTATAGTTGTTTCTAACATAGAGGTTATGTTAAATCATGTTCCTTTTTTATGAGCTAGAAAACAAATGAACCAAGGATAAATGCCTGTCTTTTGTTTTATGGGAGCAAATAAATTAATAAACAAACAAATTGAGAAAACATGGCAAAGGGCTCATAGAATTTGAAAAATATATAGCCTATAACCGTCTACGATTAATTCCGCGTCGAATGGATGCGGTTTCATGCTGATCGGTCCAGTAGTTTTCGAGTTTACCTCGGACAAAGAAAACAAACTTTGCTTATATATATATATAGATTACTTGACGAAAAGTTTCTAAAATTATGTGATCGTAAAACATTACTACTGGCTCTTGTACTAGTGATATCAAATTAAGAAGCTAAATTGTACACTGTTTAACCACGATTTGGATATGGGAATTTTGTATCTAACTTAATGCGATTACAACAACCAATCAATATTCGTTTGCATACAATTCTACAAAACAAAAAATCTGCCACCGGAACGGTACCTTACCTATATATTATTTTTATTAAGATGGTAAAGTTCCATTAAGTTTTGGTATATTGAAGCAAACGGAGAACATTTTCAATATTGTATAATAATTCATAATTATATTCGCTGCGTATACCTGAAATGAAATGAAACATTTATTCTTGCATAAATGTAGTCGTATACAGATGTTATTCCTAGAAATACACGGTGCAGTACATTTTACCAGTTTCACTTGTGTGCAAGTAAGCAGGATCTTAATCGTCATTATTTAATAAGTTATTTATTTTATTATGTGCCTTTTATCCGTATTTATTACATTTATTTATTAATTAATAATATTTATTACCTTTATTAATTATATAGATGTCTTTTTTTTATTATTATTTCAATCTGTTTGTCAATTATTTAATGTCTTAAATCAAAATATTATTATTAATTATGTATTGATATTAGGTTTCAAATTTATCATTGGGAATTCGTTTGTGGAATAATATGATTTGTCTGTTAATAATATAATTTCTTTAGTCTTGTTTTAAATATATTAATTGGTATATGTTGCCTGTAACTGATAGTAGTAAACACTGAAATAAATTTCCACGTCTACGTATTTGGCGTATATCTTATTCATCATCTGTCTTTAAGATTTTCATGTATTTTATATAAGACGATGGAAACTACGTTTTTATTGTATTAAATAATTATAATCACCATAAACAATCAAACATTTGTGTATAACATTGTATAAGAAATGATGCAGGAAGTATACTTTAGACCACCCTTCGCAAATTAATTCCCAAAGAGGCAACACGATCAGTGGTAAGATTGTCACGTGCTTGACTGGACATTAACATAACCTGGCTTTTTTCCGTCCCAGATTCGTGACACATCGTGTGCGAGCCCCGTGGTAAATAATAAATCTTTCTAATAAATAAAACAAGTGAACGTGAGCGAGATATCAGGACCGAAACGCGGGGACATTGTGGGCAAGCGCGCCACGCCGCTCATCGTTAAACGAATGTGATGATATTTTGTGTCGTTTTGGGGGTTTGAGGTGTAATTGTAAGAATTATAAATGTCACGTAAAAACGCAAATTAAACTTTGAGTTGTTTGCCAATTTTTTGAGGCCTAAAGGCTTAATGTTATTCCAGTGGTGTAAGATTGATTTTAAGCAAAGTGTATTTATTGCTCAGTGAGCCTTTTTCATATAAATCGTTGTAGCTTAGCAGTTAGCGCACTCGCGTTCTAAACTCAAAGGGCGCGGGTTCAAATCCTGGCCTGAAAACTCGCATCAACCCAGGCTGTTTTTGACCTAATGTGCTATTGCTGTGATTACCATGAACTAGCGGTAAAGGAATACATTATGATGAAACGAAACGAACCGCCACAGATAAGCGTGGTGGGTATACTGTCCGTTCCTTGGTATACGTTTAGAAGTTTATGGATTTTATTATATTATTATGAGTTTTTCTGGTCCAATATGTTTATTTTTATCATTGCCATGTCTATAATGATGATAAAGTAATGATAAAATATCTAGAACTTAACGAAGCGTCTCTCTAGTGCTTTCAAATTTTATATAACACAGGGATAACAAGATGGAAAAAGTAATCTATGTAGCCTAAAATCTCTATATATCTATAAATATTATAAACGCGAAAGTGTGTAAGAATGTACGTATAGATGTATGTTTGTTACTCTTTCACGCAAAAACTACTGAATGAATTTTGATGATACTTTACAATAATAGAACTTACATATCAGGCTATAATACCTAAGCTATAACTTACAGATATAGTGTGAATTATCCAAAATATAACGATCTTCCATCACCACGCGGTGGAAACCGCGATCGCAGCTAGTTTATAATATAATTTGTAACAACACAAAGACAAACAATATTTTTGATTTCGACTGCCCTCAAAACACATGTGAAAAAGTCTCAATTAGCACATAATAGTGACAGAATAGCGGTGACATGATTCTAACATATTAGCTACGGAACCTTGTATCCATAAAGAGTATTCCAGCTTCCTTAGATTTTTTATTAAAAATATAAGTGACCCAACTTGATACACAATGTGGTAGGTCACCGGCAATGAGCTTTGGTCTTTAACGTGTAAATATGTATTCTTCATTAACACACCAACGTGAGCAATCGTTATACTTTTATTTTCTTTTTAATTGTTCTATTCATAGAAGATCTATACAGCTAGTAATACTTACTTGTGTAAATGATATTCAATGAAGATGGAAATTAGAAGAAAACCATGACCATGCAAAAAGAACTTCTTTGGTAGTCACGGAGCATTGTATTGCCATAAAATTAATTATAGTATATAGGTATAATTAAGATATATACACTCTAATATTTTTTTTATGAACACTATGTCGAAACTATATAGTTTAAGAGTAAAAATTTAAAGGTATTTAAAAAGTATAAATTTAATAGTATATTGTTACACACACACACACACGAGAGGTGAAAATGACCTATTTAGGCATGCAATGTTTTGGCGCATAAGTGTAGTGAGGGCGCTAATAGTTCGAGTGCCTAAATAGGCCTTTCAGCCGAGGTTAACACTCTGTTTTTCATTTAAAATATGAGGAAAGTAAATAAAAACTAATTACTTAAACAAACAGCTACTTCTCTAAAGAAATCAGGAGCTAAATCTGATGAAATGTCATCACGTACGTCACATATGAAAAGTGAGAAAAAAACTGTGGCATTCTACCAGTCAGTATTTTTTTGTCACTGATGATAGTAAATATTTAGTTCAATAAATTTGAGCTGAATATTAAATAATAATTTAGTAAAAGTAATTTGTAAGTATAAAATTGTTTTAAAAAATTCTTTGATATATTTATTACAATTTATGCCGCGATTGAACAGTGGCTGTAAAAAAAGTTGGAACATGAGTCAGATGTATTATTTTTGGTTTGTAAATTTTTTGACAGCTGGGAGAATTGTCCTCCAGGGACTAAAAGTGCTGTTTTCATCCATGTGATTAGGCAACTCGACCCGTGCTTTCAGAATACGAGAAATGAAAAGGTATTAAATTTAGAAGTACTTAAACGAGTAATTCACAGAGAATTGAAATGCACTAATACATTTTGATTTAATTAAATATTCAATTAATTCAATTTGATTTAATAATATGTATTCTTCAAAAACAAAGATATTTATTTACTTAGCTTTGAATGTGGCAAATTTATTGATTTTCTAATTATTAACTTACAAACCTGTTTTTATTAGACCAAATCGTGTATCAGTCATGTTTAACATTTAGACTGGTTATTATCAGCGGCATTAAGAAATAAGTGCTTCCGTGATTCTTAGCATTCTGTTAAGCTGTATATGTCCTGGATGGATTATCGTGACATTCATTCAATCTGGTCACGGGTATTTTATTAAACAGTTCAATGACCGCAAGTAAAACAAAAAAAAATATCAATTAGTTTTTTATTTATTTGAAGAAGTTAATAAAACGTCTTTTCGGTAAGAAATATGTTTCGTGGAGCATTAAAATCGCTTAACACAGCCTTGCTCTTTTATACTCATGAGGGCGAGCCAAGATATTTTTTTGCTTTATGAAATAAAACATATTAAGTCACCCAGCTATTTCTCATTTTTTATCCATATGCGATGCTGTGTGTACGCTCATGAACGATGTCAGCTCTACTCCATCCAGCGCGTCATGCTTAAGGTCCCTATTGCCGCAAAAACGCGAAACTGGGGTACAAAAAAAACAAATGTTTATTGGTATTTACTGATCAATAATTTACCAAAAAATATCATATTTTTTTGCGAAAAGAGTAACATAATTTTCGTAATTTTTCTACAGTTCTTTAAATTCAAAGAAATATATTTCAAATTACCTGCAAAATATTGTCAACAAACCATTTTATTGCTTCGATCATATTATCTGTCTAATGCTGCACAGTCTGACGTAATTAAATTATTTCTTACTCGAGAAGAAAGTTACAACCTTAGGACTTTTTATTGAATACTAGCTAACCCGGCAAACTTCGTACCACCTTAGAATCATTTTTACTATATTCAATTAACAAACATCAATTGATTTTTTTATATATATAGAGTAGCAAAATTTTAAATTTAATTCGATGTACGTTGCGAAAACATAGATACGTGGTGGTGATAAATATAACATATCTTAATATATATAAATCTCCTGTCACGATGTTTGTCCGCGATGGACTCCTAAACTACTCAACCGATTTTAATCAAATTTGCATACCATTTGCAGTTTGATCCAACTTAAAAATAGGATAGTTTTTATACCGTTGGAACCGGTAGGTGGCGCTGAGATCGGGTTCTAGAATCCTCTTAACAACGGGGAGCGATTTTGTTTTTGTGTGTTTGGGTGGGTCCCCGGATGGTTTAAATCCACAATTGGAACCGGTAGGTGGCGCTGGGATCGGGTGATAGATTTTTGTTTTTTCAGAGCAGGACAACGTCTGCCGGGGCCGCTAGTATATATACATAACAATAATTTAATAATTTCATAAGCAAAGAAAAGTGAAGAGGGTTCATAAAATAACAAAAAATAGTCTGTAATTAATAGTGAAATTTATAGATTATGTCACTAACTGATTTTCAATCAGCATACAAAAAATGGCATTAACGTATAAGTAAATTTAAACGTGCTGGATGACTTAACAATTTATTAATGTTAAATAACAAATGTAATCTTCAAAATGACCGCAGCGTTTCCCGAATCACGACATTCTTGGCAAACAGTCCCTTATAAGAAACGTGGCGTTGTAGGAGGGCGAACCAACTTTTTGATTCCCCCGACTAATCCACAAACCAAACTTAACACCTAGTGGACTCCCGACGACAAATTATAACCTCGTCACCACTAACACATTAAATAAACTTGTCGGGAGGCGTTTGACATTTGGCTTTGTGATCAGTAGCAGGTTTGACCATTTAATAAATATCTTTAGCAAATATCAAAGCATTTCAATTTTAGACTCTGTCTCCTTGAAATAAAGCCGATGAATGAATTAGGTGGAAGGTAAAGGATATTTTGTAAAGTTCTTCTTTTTATGTTTTTGCTCCCATCGGCGAGCGCACTAATTTGTCAGAGCGTCCAAGTCACCAATGCAAATAGTGTTGTGAATATCTTATGTAAAGATATGAAATTGTTTCCAGTGAGAGCATGGGAACAGGCATGGCGGTAAGGATTTGTTTTGTGTAAGTTCAGACCGGAATGTCATCCTCAATTAGCGTAGAGTTAATTATTTGCACTTCTTATTAAAAATTGTCTAGTTTCAAATATATAATCCAGTAGACAACTTTGAATTCTTCTTGAGATCATCTCTTTAAATCTCTATCTTTTACTTGGAACCCTCACAGTGGGTATCAGACTTACTTTTCCAATCATCTCAAGTTACAGCCGATTAAATATAAATTAAATAGGTACTCAATGCTGGTGTTTCAAGGATGTTTTCGTTTTGTTCAGTTTCATGAATTAGAACATTATAGAAGATAGCAAGACTCGAGCATTTAAAAATACCAAATATTTTTAGAAGTTAACTGTTAATAAATTCTTATTTTTAAAATACAACATCATTGTGTTCTGACCAGCGTCTTGCAACTTCTGTTAAACGTTAGACTGAATATTTTTGTAAGTCACACTTTATTACCTGACCGGAAAGGAGGTATAAATAAAATAAAAATTAAGTATATAAATTTAATAATAATTTAATTTCACAAACAAATGTTTGTCACGGTTATAAATAATAACTATTTGAACTATACAAATAATGATTAAGTCATATAAATACACTGGCTCTGTACTTTACAATAACATAACAGCTCTATTAAAGCTATTTAATTTTTCAATGGATTTTTGTAACAGTGAATATAAATAGTTAACAAAGAGACGAGTAATATACTAGGGTAAATAGGAATAGAATGTACAATTAAATTAAAGTACGCAGCCTCTAAGCTCCTACACATACATTAATACACACGGTAAATTGTTAAGGGAGCAAGGAATAAAACGGGCGCATATAATGTATATCCAACATGATTCACATCGCATAATTCGAGCACATCCACCGAAAGCTAATTCAACAAAATTTACCATTCAATGACGATCAACATCAGTGCTATGGTGGAATGGAGTGTAATACTAAACCCTACATTAAATTATACAAAAAAAAGTAATTGAAACTAAGTGGAGCTAAGCGAGAAAAATAAATAAGTTACAACCTTGACTAGGATAATCGGGAAATTTCGAAATGTTATTCAGCAGACAATAAATAATATTTTAAATTCGTCATCTATTTACAACAAAAAGGAACTAATACGTTCTAGACCAAAATGGCAATGTAATGGCAATGACATTTTTTACTACTTTTATTCGCTAATTTCAACAGCCAAAGGTGCAAACGATTCCTCTTTAAATAGTTCTAACTGGCTAACTCATTGAAGAGTACCGCTAGTGTAACGTTTAGAATAAGCACCGTGATTAAGTACTTATATAGCCAAAGAAATATTTGGAGTGTCAAATGACAACTAGAAAATCACCACCTTCATGTATTTTGTTTCTCAGGCAGGCGGAAAAACGAACCTTTGATACTCTGATGTATCTTGGCGCTTACAGAAAATCATAAATAACGATGCTTATGGCTATTTCCCTTAATTATCGCGTATACCTCCTACAGTTTCTTATTAAGGAATAGAATGAGAGAGGCGTTCACTCAGAAACAGAAACATATTATATATTTTGTTATTTACCGCGACTTTATGATACGATACAGCATAAATATTGTGATATATTTTCCGTATATTTTTAAAATAGATATATTCATTAAAGAACACTCTTTGAACAAAAACATAAAACCGAAATTTAATATCTGATTTTGCTCCATGGTACACTTGCACGTTGATAGCAAAACAGTTTAAAGAAGATTGATGACCCTACAGTACGCTTAAAGTTCATTGTTCGTTTATCTGCCTGCGCAAAAAAACAGAGTATAAACATAGCTCTTCCAAAGAAACAAAAGTAATAGAACTGAATCCCACGCACACAACTACGAACGTGTTTCTGTTATTACATACATTCTTAATTTAAATAAATGTAGAGATATAAACCAACAACCATATTTGCCAGTTAATGTCTATATTATACATTCACTAGATCTAAAACCACCTGATGATAATGAATCCTGACAAACTTTAAAATTTTGAAAAATCATGTAGTATAATAGCATACGACATTCGGTCAGACTGTGGTGTAATATCGGTGAATATGAAATTTTCATTTCTAATAAATACGTGGCGTAATGCGTGCGTAAGTTTTAGTACTATAGTACATAGTCAGTGAACATTCTATTACAACTGTGAAACAGTGCTTCTCAAAACGTTAGAGTTTTGAATCTTGAAAATAATTCTCTTTAGGCGTAGAGCTTCTGCAACACTTGCACCAAATATTCGAGATAGTTCAGAGTATCTCTGTAAAGAAGTAGACCATCATTCAACTTATCTTGGTTTTTGAACTCAGGGACCTCGGAATCTGGCAATGGGAGTATTTCCAAGTTGCGAGCTTCCATAATCACCTATAAAGTAAATAAAAAAAGTAATTAATATCAGTGTAATTAAAATAGTAATAAAATGTACGTCTTTGTAAAAAAATGAATATATAAGTTTTAAGGACGTTTAAAATATTAATCTGGTTTCAGTAAATTATCTAGTGCAAAGCAAGACATTCCGAATACCAAGCCAAGTAGAAAATAAAAAGTCAGAAAGTAACCCGCACTTCGAACCGGGTACTCCCAACTCAAGCGGGATTTAATGCTATGATAATAATATAAATCTGAAAGTGAGTTTTGCTGAATGTTTCTTTTAGGTACAAACTAACATGTTTTTCTCAGAGCAATGAGAATTATATTCATAAAGTTGTAATTTAACTACTTTTGCAAACCGAAATGGACATTGATTGGGAAACATTTCCGGGAAATCAGATGGTTATCGCAGGACATGGATTAAATTTTACAATTAATTATGATTGGCTTACACCAGCGAAGCTATTTTGAAAGATGTAATTTAAAATGTAAATTTAGCTGGAAGTTTGATGAATTAGATTTGCTATTAGAAATTTTTCACAAATGCAGATGTCTTTTATATAAAAATCTAATTGTTATCGTCACATATGTATTCTGCACAAGCTACCAAATTTGTCTTGATGAAAAGTATTCTAGACAGACACATCGCAGTTTCTAAAGTACTAAGTGTATGTAATAAATTTCATAAAATTTGTATTCAACCATTACACTAGCATACGAACAGTCTCACTATCATATTTATAGACATATAAAATACATACATACATACATAACTTCACGCCAGGTCCCTTGCGGGGTAGGCACGAACAACAGAGCGCCACACAGGCCCATTCTTACACACCTCACTTGCTTCTTTGACATTCATAGCTCTTGTCATGCACGCTCGTCTGTTCTTAAGGCTCCTGACATCACCTTCTGCTAATACACGATCAATTTGATCATGGAAGGTGTGTCGTGGCCTTCCGCGACTTCTGCATCCATCCACTTTTGCATTGTATATCTGTTTAGTCATTCTTTCATCATACATTCTTTCCACATGCCCGAACCACCGGAGCATTCCTTTCCTTACCTTCACCCCGACACTCTCTTTCAGACCGACTCTCTTTCTTACTTCGGTATTACGAACGCGGTCCGCGAGCATCACTCCGCAGATTTTGCGCAGTGCTCGCATCTCGACCGCGTTTACTCTACTTTCATGCTCTCTATTCCATACCCAACTCTCGCTTCCATACGTGAGCGTAGGTACCAGAACCGCGTTGTGTATGGTAAGTTGGGCCTTCTGGCTGAGGTTCTTAGTGCCTAGAAGTTTACCTAACGCTCCATTCACACTATTCCCCAATTTTACTCTTCTTTCTATGTCAGCGGTGTACCTTCCACCCCTGCTAAAAGCACATTCAAGATATACAAACTCATTCACTTGTTCCAGCATAACATCATCGACCATTATACTTGCATTCGTTCTGGTTTCTTCTCTTTCATATAATATACAATTGTATAATAACATATTAATCTTATATTCATATACAGTTAGATACTTACACTAAAGTAGCATAGCACAGTGCGAACTTGGCTCATGGTCTGGTTGATATTCTTCTTTAAATTGCCATCTGAGATGATATTATCGTTAAGACCGTCTTTCGAGAAGGAATTCAATCCAGCGACCACCAACTTTAAGCCCTTGTACATAGACGGCAATACATCATCGATTTTAGTCTGTGGACAAGAATAAGAAACAATATAAGACATGTTAAAAATATCTGTTTTTTTCCGCTTTTTAGAACTGTCCATGATAAAGGCCACATTTTAGTATGTATTGTAATATTCGATATTAATATTGCAAAATTATTTCATTTTACTTTTGAAAATTAACACATTCTCATTTTCGCAACATTATCTAATTCTGATGTGAAGTTGAGTAAACGAATTAACAGTAAGCTACGTGCCTTAGTAGGTACTCTTGCCTGATAAAAAGGTCGATTGTCAAAAATTGGCACGCAATAAAATTAAGCTAATCAATCCAAAATTTGGGCAATCCAATTACGATTTCGCATCGTCCAGGTTGCAAAACCATTGTGTTCTCACGTAAGCGGTCGATTGTCGGCGGGACAACAATGATTGCCACCGACGATGTCATTTCTTTGAAATCGATTGAAAAACACATACGGATGCACGTTTTTGGCATCAGCGAATTTACTGCCCCTTCGCGTGTGATTGTTTTCATTTCGGAAATGTCAACCCATACGAGACATCACGATTATAATGATATTAGCAAACATACAATCGAAGCTTTATGTGTTTTGTATTACTGAATTTCTTTTCTTCTTATATTTTTATGATTCTCTTTTGTAATTTTGAATGTTTTGTTTCATAGCATAAGTGCAAAATAATATTTAAAGTAGTTTTGGAATTCCAATTAAATGGAATATTCTCTTAAAGTTCATATAACAAATAAATAAATTATAATACTACTAACCATAAGCTGATTCATATATTCATCTGATACTGGTTTATGAAGCTGCTTCTCTTTAGGCAGCACCTCTTCAGGCAATTTGAACTTTCTGAGCCAATCATACTCCGTCCACTCTTTGACAAGTACGTCGAAACTGGTGTAACTGTGCAATTTCGCCTGAAACAAATGAAACAATAAAATATTAATCATAATAAAATACAAGACAATTGATATATTGTATCATAACATACAATTTCAAAAGTTACTTGGTATATTCTTGATTTATATATTACGGTCTTAGGAATTGATAGATTTACATTACATTAGTACTAGATTAGTAATACCAAACTGCAACACCACGTTAAGACAAAAAAACTGCCAAGTGATGATCATAAAGTCTTTAATTCAATACCCACATCAATAAGAGAATTGCCAAAAAGAAAATTTAAACTAAAATTACATTCATGGCTGATAGAAAAGTGTTTTTATGACATTAGGGATTTTATTAGGTAAATAATATATCTAATTTATATTTTTAGCTCTGACATGTGATTTTTTTATTTATTCTTTTTTTTGACATTCTTTAATCTCTGTATTTAATATATTGTTAATCAAACTACGTTTATAAATTTAGAATTGTTATAGTTTTTTTTAATTGACATGTAAGTACCAAATATTTGTATGACCATATTTCGGTCAAATACAGTGAGACCAACTCGATATGTAAACCATCTTTTGTACTATTACCTGTATTTCAATAATAAAGATTCATTCATTCATTCATTCATGCAATTTGATATGATTATATGTAATATTAATAACGTTACGGCAGTTTAAATGAAACACGGATCCAAAGAATACACTACTGATGAGATCTAGTTATTATATAAATTTAAGATTAGTGCACATTCAGGAGCCGATGTCGACGATATACAAAAATCACTAAGAAACACAAAACAATCAGAATCAGCAAAGTAGTGCGTGATACTATTATCAATCAACACTCGTTATAAGGACTTCTATGAAAGATGGAAATAGTACTATTAACAGCGAGGGTCTTAAATGAAGCGTATTGGATTGATGCTGAAATTCAAATGTTTTCTGGATAGATATGTCTCGTCTCTACGTCTCACTCAGACAGTGCAAGAATAAATGGTAATGTAAATTAACCGTTAAGATTATAATTTAAATATTGGTATTTTTGTGAACAAAAATATTTTAAATAGTATTAACAATAATAATTAAAAGTAACTGAAGTCAACTAGACTCTTAAAGACAATAATTGTAAAATGATAAATTAAATCAACACTACTTAAGGTTCATTGCCCATTACCTGACTATGAATGCGGAAGTACGAGTATAAGATCTAACGTACTAGTATATAATAATGTATTAATTCACACTTATTCAGCTATATATGAAAATATTCCATAAGGCTTTAATACGATTTGGATAGTGTGATTTACCTATTAATTTCATATCTATAAAAGGTCACTTAAGAATATTACTATCAGCAAATAGTCTAAACAATGTATCGTTAAATTTCAATATCAGCCATCAAAATTCATCATAATATTTGAATCTCATATTATGAAGGCCGCTTGTAAGTTGAGATTGAATCCAAATGTGTTACCGGCGACAATATTTCACATAATATAAGCGCTCCAACATAAAATTTGACACTACGTCTAGAGCTTGTATAGGTGACAGCCACTAATCGAAAATTGGCCCTGACCAACAAGCCGACGGTTCAAATACCTTTGACACGTGGCTGGAAAACACGGCAGATGCAACTTGCAATTAATGTCCCTATTGTAATAATCATTGCTATCCAACAATGTTAGTAATGAAATGCGGCACACAAAAACGTGGCAAACCCTCAAAATAATTATATTGTGAAAGGCTGTTATCAAAATTATCGATCGACGCTATATAAGGCAATTGAAATTTTCAAAAGCACTGCCAAAAATTAATTTGTACGATTGAAATTGAGATACCGTTAATGTAAACTGTGCTGATAATAGGGGTAATGAAATGAATTTACGATTATTGTGTTGAACATAATCCAATATTAGTTAACTGGACGGTCTCATAATAAGGATGCCCGATGCAGATCAAAGGAAAGAGAATGACCCGAAAATATGGAGTTGGAAATGTGGCAAGCGCGGTTACCGGCTCAAAAGCAACAGATTATCGATCCCACCTTAATACTCCTAATAAAAGATACTAAGATTTTATTTAAGTGCGATACATGAGTACTGTTCGGTTCGTGTCGTTACGGCGAGCCGAGTTGGAATGTGCTTTGCTGTCATTGGCACTAAATCCACAGGTGTGCGTCCGGTCCATCACATCATTTCCGAATCATTACAAGTTGGTGTATAATACTTTATATCTATGGATATAAATTAAACAAACACATTTATATTTCAAACTAGCTATACTTCGTTCGCGATTGACTTGCAATTGTATTCCTATCAACTGAACTTTGCAATATATTATAATGTAGTATACAATAAAATCTAAATTATTATAAAATTCTAAACATGTGTCTGCACATCGAAGCTATTAGAAACCCAACTGGAAAAGACTATATACGCGATGGAGAACACGATGCATTTTTTTAGATTTCTTGACTGTTTGTCGTTCTGTCTATATGTTCGGGATTCACACAAGGACCACAGGACCGATTTTGTTGCGGTTTTAGCTATTCGACACCTAATTCTTAGACTTAAGCTTTGCGCTACTTTTTATTCTTGGAATCCCGTGAGAATTTTACTGGGAAATGTTTATAATGGCCAAATTTTAAATAAATCGAACTCTAATGAGATATTTTTACTGATTGATAGTAAATTTAATGAATAAAAATGTCATTGTAATGTTTGTTATCCCGGGAATCCCGTTAGAATTTTCGAGCGGTTTTCAAGTTATTCGTATGCATAAAATTATTTTATTCCGATACAGTTTCCACTTAAACGATAGCTAACATTCATTTTTTAAATGCTGCGATATTTCGTGTCCCGCGAATCCCGCGGGACTTTCAAGTTAAGCGTAAACGAAGTGGCGGGCATATCTTAATTTATGATAAAGTTGCTTGTTTTAATATCTAAAATTTCATACAAACCCGTTCAGCCACTTTGGAGGCTATTCAAGATAATCTTTAAAAGTGATAAAGAAAAGTTTTAAAACCGGAAATTTATGATCGTTTTAATTACAATTTTGGCATCTATTCTGAAATCACCTAATACTTCCTAAACTTCTTATGTGTATCACAATTTTGATTTCATTCTTGTCACCGTTATTAAATGTATATATATATATATATATATATATGTAGTTTTACAAAATTTCGTGATTGATTTCTCTCCAAGGCCTTATTGAAGTAACAAACAAACATTAAAATATTTTGTTGTTTACTCTTATTGTTTATAAATACACGTATATGTTTTTATGTACAATGTAAGACGACATAATTATATGTTTTTTTTGACAGTAATAAAAAAAACCGAATTATGTCATGCGTCATAATTTGATTATCATTATTAAAGAATAATAGTATGAATCTAAGTTGACCTTTTATATAGGTTATAAAGAAGTCAGTACAAATATTATTTGAATAAAATCTAGAACGCAAACATGAACCATGTGACAATTTTATAGATATCTAATGTCCATGGGTGGGCTGTTATCTGCGAAATTCGACGAATTAGCATCCTAGCACAAAACATCGCAAGGTTATCAAATAAACAAGCACCCACACATAAGCGGGCGTTGTTATACATATTTACGGCACACGTCCGCACCCAACGCCCGCAGACAGCATGTCGCCCGTGTGAACAGCTATCGGACTATGTACATACATATCGTATATGAAATGCTATGTTATTTAATATTTATGTAGCTACAATATTGCAAAGATAAGCGTCGCGGATGCGTATGACCAACACCGCATGTAGGCCCATCACCCCGCTGGATCGTGTTACTTTGCGAATCAGTTACTCTGTTTATATTATTGACTAGTGGCTCCGAGGGACAACTGCACGGTTAAAATTTTAAGCGAAGGAGAAATTTCATGGATTAAAATGTGATGCGATAATATGACACCGGCGTAGTCAAAAGTATGATTGTTATGATACATTCACACGGTGGCCTGTGGCGAGTCACACAGTACCGGTAGAGTTCGTTGAATTTGTTATTGCGTTCTTAGTACCACGCGGCCAGTTATTATTTACACGGAATGGACTCAACGACAGCACAAATGTGGACGTCTGATTTATTTAGGGTAAATTATCATTTACTTTACTCGGACGTCAATGTCTTGAATTGAGCATGTCGCCATGACTAATACGCGCTTCGGTCAGGAACTAAAGTGCAAAAAGCTCGTTGAAACTACATGTCGAAGTTAAACAAAGAGGACGTAAACGTCCTTGTATACGATTGACAATGGCGGTTCATCGGCACCGGTTTGCTACCAAATCGCAATAAATATGATACATTAGTAACGAATGACCGACATTAAGGGGAGAGACAGAAAAAAATCGTCGAGCAGGTGTGTTGTGCAATACTAATGCGCAATCAGTATTCGACTCGTACGCGCACCGTCCTGTACCTCGTTCCGGCTACTGTGAGTCGATAATGTCGTTTTACGAGGAGGCAGCGGACAGGACGTCGCCGTCGTTACGACCGACGAGCCTATTACAATGCCACCATACTTCATGCGCGAACAGCGCCGGCGATCAATCGACGTATAAGACATAAACATGACCATTGTTCCGCTACCATTGACTGTCCAGCTCCCGACATATCGATATCATCCGCAACTCTCACCGAAATGTACTCGCTGCGAGCTTATTCTCCGGCCTGTGGCCGAGTAAAGTGGTACAGAGGCATCCATAAATGATTCGAGGCGCGACATCGATATAGCATTATTTCTCGTTGATCAGCCCACCTTACTTCCGATTCGGAAATAATTTTATTCCTAGGATTGGAATGATGGAACTATCATATGAATCGCTGTATTAACATGCCAAACGTTTGTTTCTTATAATTCCTGAATGTTTTATGAATAATAATTCTGGTATGTAGGTTGAAGTGTCTACAAGTCTACTATGGTCATTAAACAATGTTGTATTAGTTTTAAAATACTGTAGATGTAAGGTACTCGTCAAGGCTACTCAATTAAAAAGAAACACGCTTATGAGGGTATCTGATTAAAAACCTTCAAATTGTATCTACTCTATCCATATTTGTAATTGTAAATAAGCACACATACAATTAGATGCTATTTTAACATTAACAATAATTAATATTTTGCTGTCAGCGTCTTAAAGGGACATCGGTATGGCATATATGTTGCTGCGGGTTGTCGATGCTGAGGTGCAATGCAAAATTTTAATTAAAAGGGAGGAAGCGATCGGCCGGACGTACAGACGCGAAACCGGCGCCGCCTGTGTCGATGCAATCTCTCTTTGATGCCGCTCGAAGCCATGCGCCAGCGCATTGGTGAGAAAACTGCACCAAAAACGGGCACGCAGTGAATTTTTAATGCTTATAATTTAGTTTGAACTTTTGAAACTGTACATAAAAATTCCTTTGAAACCGAAAATACATTAATATCATTTGTGGTGTTGAATATCTATATATGTCCGGTACTACTTTTCGTTAAATTGACCTGTCTGTTCAACATTTTAAAAAAATTCGAAAGGTTTGCAATTTTTAATAAATGTGGACTAGATAGTTAAGTAAAAAATTAAGAGAGTCTTAATTTTTCTAAAGTTAGGCTTTTGGGAAATTTTGTAATCGCTATGTTGAAAGGCATTGATATATTTATATATCAATGTTGAAAGGTAAATCACGAACATATAATCATTTATTCATAAAGTAATAATATCGGGGTATACGCAGGAGCGGTGTAGGCATGCGTCGGCCGGTGCGCGAGCGCGACGTTGCGTTAACTATGTTTTATTGATATTGGCCAGCCGCAAGCTTCGTCCGTTCATTTAGCGCGACGCGGCGGGCATATAGATTAGCTCGCAAATACTACACATTCGTCTCGTCAATGAAAGCGAAGAAAGACCTTTGACGTCGAGCCAAGCTTGGATTATACAATATGATGAATACTTACGAATGTATCGCTATACCCCTCCGCAGTTGATTGAACGCTACTTGCAAGTCGAATGATTTTCTCCGCCGCATCTTTAGGATTCGGTGGTTCTGTTGGTTTTGACTGAAAAACAAAATACAAGAATAAACATATTTGTAGGTAAGGACGTTATTTCTTCGTGGGTTTTTTTGGGTCAGCGATATTGAGGAAAACTTAGCAAAATATGTAGAACAACAAAATTGTAGATCTTTATCGCTCTATATCATTTAAATTAATTGGCCATTGTAATTATTTTTTAATTAAATATGGACACAAAGTACAATATCAAAGAACATCTAAATATCATTTTAGTATTTAACTATGTATTAAAGGAATCTAGAATTATGCACCACTTATATCGCCAGATTTGGAAAGAATATCCTATATGTCAGGTTGCCTGGAAGATATCGCTCTAATTGATAATGCCGCCTATTATTTAACCAAAAAACATTGTAACTGAAGTTTTGAGTCTATTATTCGGTGAGCAAAAAAGTGTTATCTATCTATAAATATTAAGTAATTATATTAAATTAATACCTTGAGTTTATTTTACGATCTCTTAATTTTAATGGTATCTCGACATCATATTATACTGTGCATGAAGAATGACATACATGCCAACGGTCTTACAATAAAGACCGCATGAAGTGGATAACTAGGAAAGCTGACAACCAGCGGAGCATCCCATTCACTAAGTTATGTATATGTTTACTTGTAGACAAATGGGCAGACGGGGCATGCAGGTAGCGAGTAGCTACCGTCGCCAATAGACAACTGCAAGTCTAAAGCAGCAGATGCGCTACCATTCTCATTAAGATTTTAAATGCTTCAATATACTGGAGTGAACTCGCTCACCGAGTTGTTCTTTCTATAGAGTACAAATGTGATAACTCACATTAGCTTCATCATCGATATCACATGGATTTCCCCAAAGCGGGTCCTCCGAGTTATCCGCACGCTTTTGTCGCTCCATCGTCGCTCGGCCCCGGTGAGGTGCCGCCGTTGAGAGTGGTGATAGGCCGCCCACAAGCAGCAGGAGACAAACCGCCGCACAGACGTTGACGTATCCTAGAAACAAACACATAACATTAGCACATTATTCTCCCGTCATATGTATTTCCTAGAGCTTTTGATCGTTGATCTTCAAAAATTTCGAAATAATTAATAATTAGTGTAGGCAATTAATTCATTGGTTTATCTTTATCCTACTTCCTTCCTACTAATATTATCAACGCAAGTTTCTAAGAGTGTATAGATGTTTGTATGTGTGTTACTCTTTCTCACAAAAACTACTGGATTTTGATTAAAGTTTACAATAATATTTTGTACACGTCAGAATAGCAAATAGGCTATTATTTATGTAGATATAGTATAAATTATCCAAATATAACGATTTTCCATCACCACACGGTTGAGACCGCGGTGCGCTGCTAGTCTTTGTATATTGATATTATGTAACTAGAATTTTCTTGCGACTTTCTCCATGTAGTGTATAGGTACAAAATTGTAATGCCAATGCCAGTATAAAAATAAGAAAAACAGTGATATATTTAACACGATAAATCGTCAATAGGCTATAAACCATCGCGTGGTGTTGAAAGTTAAATAAAACTGTATTTACACATTTTTATATTTCAATATATATAATGTTAAATTCCGCATATAACACTATAAAAAATCGTAGAGGGGTAGGACCCCAGCGCAACTCACACTTTCATAAGGTATATGAAGTTTTTTACCACTGCTATCAAAATGGCATACATGTTTCAATGAAGTTGGAAAACATTTCCAGGAAACCTACGAATAGATATGAGCGCTGAACCTGTATGCTAACTAAAGTCCTTAATTGTACGAATAATAGTAGTTTACGACGCTAATAGACAAGCTGTGGGGATTAATGCATTAGCTTGGAATGTTGCATTATTTATAATGTAAGTGAAAAACACGGTTCTTAATTTTTCACCATTATATATTAAGTTGCTAAACTGTTGACTTTAATTATATCTTTTACGATTATGTAGTTGCATAAATATCATTAGTTTCTTTCTTTGATTACTTTGTTCTCTCTTTACCACTTTTTAAGACACACAGTTCAGAAGTTTAAGACACAGTCTTCTTTCAACGACTCACCACGCTACTCTCCTCTGCTGGGTATTAATGATCAACCCGACTGCCTTGACCTGCTAATGTAGGCAGCGGCCCAAGAAAGTAGAGAATGGGGAATGATTCTAGCTTTTCTCACAGCGCTACGATGTGTTTTAAAAAAGGTGTTAAATAATTCCTTACAGACCGACAGCAAATTGGTATATCCATAGTTACGGTAACCACTTTTCATCAGGTGGCCGTCAGTCTTTCAATAAAAAGAACTTCGAAATGTAGTGGCGTGTGGCGATCATTGACATGGCTTCCCCGCATGGAATATTTAAATCGTCATTGAATGAAAGCGCTGATTTTTTTTTCGATGCATCTCATTGAATGAAACAGCTTGAGAGTCGCTTGTTCCGTATGCGGCACGCGCGATGCTATCGATTATGGTAATCGTTGAACATCCGATGAATATATACAACGCGCCCCAGAGGTGGACAGCCTTTGCTAATTGTCCACTGAACTTGTGTGAATCACTAATACGTCAATATTTAACTGCACATTAAGGGCTTTACTTATAATCGTTTCTTAAATTTGGAGAAATTGCTCAGCAACTGATTAGTGAAAATCTTAACCATAAACTCCTCTTTAGTCGAATATTTTGGGTACGACCTATGTTAATCAAATTTCGTTTTTCTGTGTTCCTCTTAGGTAAACAACACGTTTGTAAGTGAAGAAAAAGATTTTTATTGATTAGGGTCTGATTCTGATTCTATCACTTAAGATATGCCTAATCGTTTCTTAACGAGATTATTATAAGTAACGCCAGAAGTAATTGCCTTCGTAGTATCTTCTCGTTATTAAGTAATCGGTTTTATTTCTAACTCATTTACTGCTTAAAAGCAATTACGAATGGTATGAGTAGATCTTGTATTTCTATATTACATAATCGCGAATGTAAATAAATTAGTTGCTTATGAATAAAAAAATATTGTATATTATTTCAATGTACCTTTAATTAGAATATAGGCAGTTGTTTTAAACTGATAAGGTAGCGATTGTCATCACGGTAAAGGTAGAGCATCCACTTTTTGCTTCAAGAGTTCTTTTCATAGCCACATTTGTATACTCGTTAAAGCAGTATAAATTTATCCACAAACATAATTTAATATGTGATTGACGTATTTTTTGCACTCCTGGTGCAGCTGCCATTATTAAGCATCTTTAGAAGTATAATTTTGATGAATTTGTATGATGGTAATAGATCATGTATTCAATTATTCAATGAAAAACCAACGATCGGTGTAGTTTAGTTTCCTAATGATTCCTCACTACCTATACCATTGTTAACTGTATGTCGATGCCTCCTAATATACGCACTTATGTAATTTAAATAAAATTACTAAGACCTACTTAAACTTAATTACATACAAATTCAATTACTTGCCAGTTAATTAAAACTTAGTCGAGAGTAAGAAAAATGTTAGCAAAAAATTGATTACATTAGCATGCTACTTTCGAGATTTTACTGAATTCCTTATATTAAATGCTCATTTGCATTGAAGTAGAATTAATTCATCTAGCTCGAAGGCTTTCCACGCGGCTTTGCTTGCCTAAACCTTTAATATACTTTTTTTCTTATGGCAGGAGTTCAGCAGACTGGCAGACGGCCCACTTAATGGAAAGCGGTTACCATCGCCTATGGACATTTGCAACACCAAAGGTGCTACAAATGCGCTACTGCTCTCTTTACGGATACTGGAACCTGATTTCTTATGCCGGAACACAACACAAGGTTATTATGGCGGCATACTCTAGACTAGGGGTGGTCGCCATCCAGTCGAGCAAATACGCTACCATATGGCAATATTACCTAGAAACTTTTGAAACTAAAAGATACTATTTAGTTTCTTTCCAGTTATTAAGAGTACATTTTTACTTTAGCTTTACTTGCATGTACTCAAGATTCGTTTCCCACGTAAGTTATACCTTTTCCTGTATTATGAGTATTATGAAAAATTCGTCATTTCATAATATTTCATGACAACAATTCCATTGTCTAAGACTTGAATTAACTATTAACAAAGAAATATTAAAAGTAGCTTTTTATTTTGTATATTTGTATGGTGGTCAAATTAGAAATCTATACTAAAAATCTGTTTCCAATAAATATTGAGATAACAGTAATCAGCAGTGACGTTGTCATGCTATCTGGCAAAGTCACGCATTCAGATGACTCTCTCTTATCGCTTGTTATTTACATTATTAGTGAACTTATGACACATAATATATAGCCCCCTTATATGTTTATAAATTTCTAAATATGTGTTTTTTAAAACAAAGTTTTATCAAATGATGTAAGTAGGATACACACGTATTCTAAGAAACGAGATTATTTGCATTTTTTCTGAACGAATAGCGTTAACGTAAATCAAATTGAAGAGATAGATAGATACGTGTCGCCTTTTAATTACCTACTGAAGCGCAGGTTAGATTTATGTATTATATACATACATCTGACCTGCGCGATAAAATATAATTAAGAAGACTAGAGAACTGTGCGTCTTCAGTCTATCCACATTAATCTGTTTCCTATATACATATGCATTAGGTATGAAATTTAACGTATTATTCCTACTCTTGCTTTACTTCTTATAATTGTAGCAGGCGCCTAAAGGAAAAACTGCCACAATTATATTATCCTGTGCCTGCCTTAAAAAATGAGGCAATTTCATAAAATACTGTATAACACATACTAAAAATTACAATCGAATTGGCTTAGCATTATTAGCTAAACATTTTGCGGAAGAGAACACAGGGTAGTGAATCATAAGGACATATCCATAATTATAGTAATAAAAGTATAAAAAATCAAGCAAGTACGAGTCCGTACACGAATTATGAAGGGTCCGTAAAGATGATAAAAGTCCACTCTCTTCGTTATTTAGCTACGGACCCATAAAAAAATTATTCAATGGAAAACAATCCAGTATCTCAAAAAATACTCAACGGGATTTTCAAATAAAAATTGGTTCGAATTTTCTATAAAAACATTTCTATAAATCAAAAATGTCGCCCTGTTTTTTTATACTTTTCCAATTCATAGTTCGGAAATTTGATGGATGGGGACCACGATCTTTACGACTTTGAAAATAATTACCTGTCTTCCTATTGAGTTCAATAAAAAAGACTTTAATGTACAGAATCATTATTTTTTAAGATCCGACTACCGATACCACACACGGACCTACATTTTAAAAAATTTCGCTGCGCTACTACACAGTGTAGAGCATCACATATAAATTTCGATGTCAAATCTCGTTCATATAAACCCAGTCGTATGTATCTCCGCAAAATGACTGAGACATACTATAAAGAAAGAATAGGTACAGATGGACGGATGCACATGACGAAAACAATGTTTCGTTGTTGCCAAAATGGCTGCGGAACGCTAAAAATGCAGCTACCGTGTTCACTGACACGGATTTTTTTTTACGAATACGAGCATTTATTTGAATCATCACTGTTTTGGTTCTAGTTGCCAACGATGACTAATGTATTAAACTCTTACGCTATTCATGAAATATAATTTATCTGTAGAAAATATTTAGAATAGCAAACAAAGTTATCATTATAGTAAACAATTTAAGCTTTATACATCTCATTTCTCACGAATTGATTTGATAAAAGATTATCATTTGATCCTTTATGATTTTATAACTGGAAATGATGACAGTTTTGAATGATATTAAAATAGTTAAATTTTTAGACGGTTATTATATTCCTAAATATCTGTATTATCCTTATAATATGATTTATTAAGTTTGATATAAAAACAAGGGTTACGATGTTTAACAATATTTAAATGTCCTTTTAAAGATAAATAAATAAATCCTGATCTCAGATAATGCAAAGCGTATGTAAATAAGACTACTTAAATCACGGCCAAACCTTTATTAGCCAGAGTGCTAATCTAAGTGACTTAAATGTGGGAACGGTCAAAAGGACCCAAAGTCAAATCCATCAATACACAGCCTTACAATTAGTACAAGAGTGTGTGTGTGCGTGTGTTATTTTTTATGTGCATCTCGTTAGCGGTGTTTTGCGTTGATTTCGCCTCGACTCTCAGCGGCCGCGCCCGGAGGCACCGCGGCATACCCTCAATAAAAGAATATTATAGTTACAGGGCGCCTCGCCGCTTGTTATTTAACTAGAGCCTGTGAACTGGTCCCGATTACACGCCCATTCGATAGAGCGAGAGAAATATATCTCTATATCTCCCGTCACGATTTGCATACACACAGCGCCATAGAGCCCTTAACTAGCCGTGATTTAGTCGTTCGTTATATCGCCCTCTAATTGACATGATAATAATGTTGTTAGTTGTTACTACTATAGGGGTTACAAAAGGCGACCGCAAAGGTGGAGCCGGGCAATAACGATCATGTCAAAAGGAAGGCCCGACACACACAACACGCGTTAAACACACGATCATAACATTTTATTAGTGCTTCGGTCAAAAGCAACCGCGAGACCGCCGTCAAAAGTTCATGTGTACAAAAAAAGGAAATAACAGGTCAGCTCGTAAAAGACGTAGAGTCATTGTGGGACAAATATTTTTTCTTGGAGATACCATTGAGATAATATAAAAAACGGGTTAATTGAAACATATAGTACCAGAGTATTTTATGAGTAGAGATCTTAATTCAGTAATAAAACTATTCTAAACAATTTAAAAATCTTTCAAGTCTTGTATAAGATTAATTTAATAGTGTTTGAGTGTCATCATTTGTAAAAAGACTATCCCATGGCAATCCGATTGAGATTAAATTCCTTTCCTATTATATGTTCAAAATAGGGCTTACTTAACTCTAATTAAAACAAGTGGGAATCTTTTTGTAAAAGGACGGCAAGTAATTGATACTACCTTTATACTCCTAACCAGCTATACGTGGAGATATTTAAGATGAACAACGAGACTCGATCGAATTCCTTAGCCCATTGAAGAACTGACCGGGCGACCATAAAAACCGTAGATACCTACACGTAGGTAATACACAGGTTATAAGGGGGCATAAAAAAGTAGGGACCGCGTCGGAGGTCGGCCCGACTACCCGAGAAACAAAGAGTTCGTTTATTTTTTAACAGCTCGCCCGTTCACAAAAGAAGGCTTCGCGGCACGAAAAACGACTCAAACGAGACGATCTTGTTAACCTTTTTAAAAAGAAATCGCTCTCCCACTAACTAGAATTATAAGTCGAAAACCGAGAAAAGCTCCGTCGTTCGGAGCACCGGACTTCGCAGGCGCCTGCGCAATCGTTACGTAAATTTATATTATCGTTGTAATAAATGTGTTTAAATTTTTACACTTCGTGAGGTTTATATTTTTGTAACCAATTTGACAGACTTTTTATCAATCATTGAGTATTAAGTCTAAATGACAGACTTGATCGTCTTACTTAAATACCTTTAATTAAATATATAGCATAAAATATCGCCAATTAAAACTCAAAAAACAAACAAAAGTTTTTTTTATATTCCGAAACTGAGCTTATGTACCTACTATCTGGGCAAGATCGCTGGTGGCTGATGATGTACATATGTCTATCTATATAGATCATAGCCTCGGTGGTTGAGCGGGCTAAACCGTTGATGGCGGACTAAGCCTCACTGCAACGCGAAGAGTCCGGGTGCGATTCCTGATATGATAAATGTCAGAAACGAATTTTCTTCGTTATTTGCTATGGTTTGGGTATCTAGGATCAGCCCCAGAGTAGTCCATTATATATTACCCATAACACAAGATTGCTTAATTTGGGGATATACAATATGTGTGTGTGTGCCGATTATTATTATTAATATTTACAAAAACTAATTTTGCAAAAAAGAAAATATTTTTGTAAATTAAAATGATTTTGATATTCAAGTTGAAGCTTTAATACGTAAATCGATGTGATAACTACATTATTACTTATTACTTTATATTTGAAAAATTTCAGGCCTCTGAGTAATCTCTCTCTCTCCTCCTTGCGTCTACGTGACATACAATAAGAGTCATGTTTAGACGTAATCGAGGTTTAATTTGAGTTGGTCCATCATTTCGTTAGCAGCGGTTAACAACCGATGAGCTCGTAAAATTTGACTGCACATAATAAGGGCGATTATCGCCCGGTGAGGCGCGTGGCGGCTCATATCACAGGACTCGCGGCGATACCACTCCGTACCACTCTTCATTAACTGAAAATCGCTTTAAATGGTAATATCGTTACGGGGACGATCGTCGATCGACCCTGTCCGCTACAATATTAACGAAACAAGCGCAAATTTTTCTTGAATTAATTTTAATATGGTAACAACTAAAATTATGCATTTTAGTAACTGTTTTTTAAGGGAACAAGTTTTTGTGTTAATATCTCTTTAGGTATTTGCGAGGTTACATTAAAGTCTCCTGACAATGATTGCTTGGGCTGAAAGAATGTTTTTATTGCAACGCTTAAAAGTCGCTTAATTAAAACTTAAGCGGTTAGTTTAGGTGTCAATTTCATTTCTAGGTATCGATCGCTCGTAGATCAATTTCTCACAATAAACAATTGACACACTGTGGTCGTTTTTTTTTAATTAATTAAATTTTTATGTGATATAAAAATTAACATTGTGAATTTATTATATAATTGTTTTTATGGAAACAACTTTTTATGTATATAAATAATATCTTTTAGGTATTTAAGAGATTTAATGTTTCCTGAAAAGCTCGCTTATGTTATGTGCTGTTTTTTAGTAGTTCACCGCTTAAGTTTTAATTAAGCGACATCTAAGCTGGGATTGACTTCTCGCACTACTCGAGTGACAGCTAGCTAAACACTGTAATTATGAGTTGCCAGCCTCACTGAAATAACTGTTTATAATTGTACTTCTTAGCCCGCGTAAATGTTGCTAATGAGAGGAACGGATCGCGGCCTTAATGACGCGGACATAGTTCATGAAATCGAGACCTAGCTTGTACTGCACTTTAATTATTATAATATAGTTGTTTCAACTTTGTTAATAGACTGTTTTAATTGCGGTTAGTTTGTTTTAGCGGCTCTTTGCAAGCTCTCTCATATTGAGCGCGTCTAGAATTTCCTGATCTTTAAAAACACAACATGTTTTAGTTTTTTAACGTTACTTTATACATATCAAAACTGTCTTTGGTATTCGTTAGTTATTTTGCAAGGAGGCTACGACATTCTGTAGCGTATAATCTAGGTATTAAAATCATATTTTTTATTTTAAATTTTCATTGATGGCTGACTAGACTGACTGATGGAAAATGGTTACCATCACCAAAAGACATTTACAATGCCAAGGGTACTATCCATGTGCTCTTGGCCTTGGAAGGGAGAGTGGAACCTAGCCGCTGTATATGCCATACCATATAGCAACGCTACGATTTTAAGAATTGGGACAAGAACCATAAACCCCAATCAAGTTTGAACGCTCCAATTCGAATTACTATTTTTGTCTCTTGTGTATTTAACTGAGTATTAGGCTATATAACATGATGCTACGACCCTAACGAACAGCGCGTTTGTTTTAAACACATTTGTGATGAGACCCGCGCGTGTTATGCTCTACTACCGATAGTTACTTATCGTACGCGTAGCAAAATCGAATTTACGTTATTAACAGACGAGATTTAACAGACGATTAGAGTTAGACGATAATGAAATATACTTACAGAATAGTAAATAACGCTCTTATTCGTTATATATTATATGCTACATTCTTATTAGTAAGTTTGCTTGTTTTTAAAGAAGCCTACAAACGTATTCTAACTCAAAATGAATAAGAACGTAAATCACCAACCAATAAAATCGATAGATATTAATAATCATTAATTAATATATCTTAAAACTTTTAACAAAATCAATATGTACTTACTAATTATCAGTAACAATATTTCACTATAAACAATAATTCATTACTAATTTAATAATTGATTATTAATATATGTATGTGACTAATGATTCCATTATGCAAATATTTCCATAATCGCCCATCTCTATTGCAGAAGTAGTTAAGAACCGATACGATATAAAAATACATACATACATACATAACTTCACGCCAGGTCCCTTGCGGGGTAGTCACGAACAACAGAGCGCCACACAGGCCCATTCTTACACACCTCACTTGCTTCTTTGACATTCATAGCTCTTGTCATGCACGCTCGTCTGTTCTTAAGGCTCCTAACAATAATATAAAAATACCAACAAAAAACCGAGTTACATTTTATTTCACTAAACAAATAAAGGTGATAGATACGTAAATAAGGAAATAAACAGTGTGATTCTAAGTATAACGTTCCTAGAAAATACTAATTGGACCTCATCTATTTTTATATATTATTAATGTTGACTTATGGTCGGTTCCTATATCATACTGTGCATTCACTTGCCACCATCGGTTGAATGTCATTACATCAGTTTATGTCAACTTTTAATCGACAGTAAGGCAAAATGGACGGCTGATAGGACATAGGAACAAACTATTAGTCAAGTTCACGATAACGCTACAAGTTACGTTTTACAGAGTGAGACATACGACCGTAACTGAAAACGATAGACGATATGCTAAAATATTTATTTTAAATAAATAGTTTAACGTAATAGATAATACGGCTACCTTTTATGGAAACCGGCTAAATATATAAAGAGCATATAGGTTTATGCCGAAGCATTTAGTAGTAGAGATTACTACAAGTGTAATTACGAGCTCAGAAAAGCACGCTAATGGGTGCATAAGATATTTGGGATATCAGAAATTTTAGTTTTAGTAATAGATCCCTATTAATCTTATAAATGCGAAATAAACTCTGTCTGTCTGTTCCATTTTCACGGAACAACTACTGGAGCACTGGATCGGTTATGGTGTAATTTTGTACATAGATCAAAACTGGACATATAAACTTTTCATCCTTGGATATGGATAGTTCGCAATATAAAGTAAATTTTCGGGGGGTAAATAATATTGACATTAAAATTTTACACAATGTAACCTGCAGGTATTAAGGCCTGCTCTCTAAACAATAGGTACTTACTAGTGTTTGACAGTGATAAACGCTAGTACATGTATAATTTAATTATTAATTTGACCCAAAAGATTTAGTAGCCAGTATATATCATAAGTGAAGAAATATAGAGAAGAGTTATACAGAAAAACAAACAAACAATTCCTTATTTTTAAAAGGAAAAACAACCGGATATTTAATTAATTAGTACTATTTCACCTCTCACGCCCAATAGTATTTATTAATACAAAGGTCATTCATATCAAGTTGTAGGAAGGAGATGAAAGCAATTAAATATTTATACTATATTTTTATAATATAAAGTATATACTATACTACTGTGTACTATATATTAAAAATGCAAATTGGGAAATGTGACAATATCCACAATATTTAAAGTACCCTTTTTATTTGTATTAAATTTGGTTAAATATTTATTTTCTACTATTAAAAAACTGAATCTCTACTTAAAAAATATAATGTAAATTTAAAACTCTTAAAAGGTAGATAGTACAAATAATCAATGATATTTACAATCGTAGTAAATTATGTTTTTACGAATAATATTAACAGCATATAGAGTGCAAAATCTCACAAATGAATGTCTTTGACAAAACGGTTTCCAGTATAACTTATTTGAATTATTGTTTTCGATTTTGAAAACCACATGAATAAGAGGAAAACAAAACTGAAAATTTTTACACCGCAATAATTAAAGGAAAACCTAATTAGAGTCGCTTTTAGGTTTAGGTTTTTTTAGGTTTTTGGAATTCGTAGCTATTTTAGGATAAACGGAATCCTTATAGTTCTGTTGGTCTGTCTGTCTACCACTCCGTAATTGTTAATAAATTTACAGTCCTCTTTTTACAGAAACTACTAGGTTTATACCGAAAAGTTGAAAGATGCCAGTGCACAATTGTGCAGTGAAATTGCGACAAAACAAAAGTTAAAGATGGCACTCGTATGGAGATATCTTAACTTTTTATGTATAGATGGTATATGTATTCAGTTCTGAAGTCGTAAAAATCTATCTGTAAATTTTGACTTGGGAAATTCTAAAAAATAATTACGATAGAACCAAAAACGATTTTAAGGCAAATTAGTCCGAACAAGAGCAGTTAAGTAGTTTTTAAGACAGCGTATATTCACCAAATAATTTTCAAAAAATCTTTAGTCAAATTACATACAGAGTGGAAGTTAGACACCTGTACGATGCATGCATAAAATGCCCACTTGTTCGTTCATTGAAAAGAAGACTCATACTAATTAGGTATACTGACTAAACTATATAACGTCAATAGGTATTACTCACATTAAAAAATACACTAAGTATTTGGAAAATATTTTTCTTACCTCCTTATAAACTTTCTTCTGTATTTTGATATACCTAAAGTCTCCTCCGACATAATGTGAAAGTATCTGTTAACTATCCGAATAATGCGTAGCACAGTTTTACTGGGGTAAAACTTGTACTGCACACACGCCTGGCTGTTTTGAATAGTTAGAATCGTCTTGAAACAGGCCTTTAGGTCATTTCTAACAATTATCTACAGAAGTATCTATCGATTTGCTAATAATTAAGCTTGAATTATAGCAAGCGTCAAATGTATCAGATTTTTAGACAATGGGGAAAATATATTTATCACTACAGTTAATGCAAGTGTCGCATCATTTCCTAGAATTTCGTTTTATAACCTTTACAGTTGTAGAGCGTAACGATTCTCATTACGCCCTTGAAAAGTGTAATGGACAAATACTTTGAATTTCGAAATTGTGTAAAGCTCCATACTAATTACAGAACACTTCTGATGGTGTAATATTTATTTATAACAACATAGCATTACAAGTTTCATGCTACAACTATCATGACGATAAAGGAACTTGTCGTGAAGGAAATACATATTTGTGTATCTTTCACGGGATAATGAATCTATGAAATTCTCATATCCGTCTTGGACAAATAAGTAAGTAGGTGTATCACACGATACTTTGACATATAGAAGCCCGCAGCATCTTAAGGAATGCTTAATTGGACACAATAATGCTAAAATGAAATAATCCAAAAATTTATATTGATACAAATCAGAAGTCGTGGTAGCGTAATGGCTAGCGCACGCGTCCCTAACTCAAAGGGCGCGGGTTCGATCTTGAACCACTTGGGCAGTTTTCTGACCTAATGTGCATATTGTTACAATTATCACGTACTAACAACGGTGAAGTAAAACATCGTGATACAACCTGCACATCGAGATAACCGGTGTGTCAAACCTGCCAAGCCGCCTTGGACAAGCGTGGCGGGTAATATATCCGTTCCCCCAATAATAGGAGAGAGAGCCCAACAGTGGGACATTTATAGGCTGTTATTATTTATATATACAAATCAGAACATACTGTGTAAAATAGCCCGAGATCGGTTCACATCAGGCAATTAAGACGTATGTACGAACTAACCCACACATATGGTTTAGATCTAATTTCTTTACGAATTTACTGTCGCAAAAACATACCTACCAAATGTTTTAATTTTCAATTAAGTAGAAAGCCCCAATGAAAAATGGAAACAAACACGTATCAAAATATCCGAAGTGCAAAGCATTACCAACATTTGAATAATTTATATTTTTGATTCATAAGTAATAATTACAACTCATTTTTTGTGTCATTTCTACATATTACTTAAATATTCTTCTTTAGTGTTTTCTATAAGGACGGCAGTGTACGCCTGAAACTATTTTTTTTCAATACAAAATATTAGTACAAATGTTGCGACATTTAAATAATTTCTTTGCCCTAAGTGACATAGGGCTACAACACCAATTACGAAAGAGCCCCCTCTGTGCAGCAGACATAACTATCCGTCTTTAAAGGATAGAAACATTTAGTTAGATATGTTAATCCGGCAAAAGTACGTTAGTTTAATTACACTTTATGCCGAGTTAGTCGGCTTTGATCGCCATGTTTAACATTGTAAAGGGAGACCGAGTACTGTTTTTACATGTAATGAAATTGTTACCTCCATTACGAGATTATTATCGTATTAATTCACAAGACAACAACTTTCATATACCGTGGTAAATTAGTGATTAATGTCGAGTCTAAAATGGCCGGAAAGAATGCAGACAATTTTGTGACTTAATATATATATATATATTGTTTACCACGATGTAGAAGAACATTATGATTAAATCTGCATATCGAGGTAACCGTTGAGTCAAATCCGCTAGTCCACCACGAGCAAGCGGGGCTGGTATTCTGTCCTATTCCCGTAAAAATGGGGATATTATTTTATTTTAAAATTTGCTATATAATAGATTTCGAGTTACACTCTCTGAATTATCTCTAGTACTTTTAGCTTTTGTTAATCTACTGGCAAGTTTGTATACGTAGGTACATTTCGATGTAAAATTAAAACATAGAATTTTTCTTATTAGATGAAGTTTAAGATACGGTATTATAATATTATATAATAATATTGATTTATATTTATTTTTAAACATTTAAATAAGTAATTTAAAAATTACTGAAAAACATAAAACTTTTTAACAACTTTAGTATTATTGGATATCGTTATTTATATTAAAAGTAATTCCAATTTATAGGTTCATTTGAAATTTGAAGCTAAAACTTGTGATAAAAGAACTTTAAAGTACTGTTACTACAAAGTACTAAAGGCATAAACACATTTTCAGAATATTCTTAGAACACGCATTATAATTAACTCATAATTTTTATAAATTAAATCTAAAATACAGGCAAATACTATAAGTTAAATCGGACGTGATAGATATGAAAATGTGCTGAGAGCTCGAGGATTTAAGAATAAGTACGCCATGTTATCACCCGCCTGAATATTGAATACATATTTAGGTAATTATATAAGAGAGCACTTTGACATCATATAGGTATAAAACTTACTGGCACAAGTAGGAGGTACCCAATATCCTGTTACGGATTGTTATTATGATTACGCATTGGAATTTATTAGTTCATTTACGGCTGCATTTTAAATCACGAATTAAAAGTTATTCATTGGGTAAAATGTAACATAAATTAATTAAAAAATGACAGTCGGATAAACAAAATGTTTAATTGTTTTTATATTCAGACGAATTATAATTTAGTTAATTTATATAATAATTATCTTATGACAGAAAAATTATCCATTAGTCAGGTAAATTTAGTTTGTTAGAATTGATAAACAAATTTGCAAAAAAATATGAAATTCAGAATCCTTGCTTGCAATTTTTCTTTTTATTTTGGATCGTTATACATTGCTGACTTTGATATCGCTTGACCATATATATATATATATATATATATATATATATATATATATATATATATATATATATATATATATATATATATATATATATATACCTAAATACGTTTAATATCTTACAATTTAAGGGTGAAAGCGGCAATAAGGTTCAAAAGCTTGATAGGACAATAAAATAATAAATAAAAAGCTTACTACTTCTAGCTGCACTCGATCTGTATGGACGGGAATTATCCACAATATCACTATCACAGTCACTATATTGGCTAATTAATCTAGTCCTAGTGCATTGTTCACATCCGGATGGCCTGTATAATGCCTCCGGACATTTGGACGCGGGACACACCTCACGGTGGCAACTACAGCTCGACACTTCCATCTTCAGCCTTACTATAACTGTACCGATTTGCCTGTATAACGCACACGCTGGTATGTTATTGTGATCCATAACAGTTGACGATCGCATTTGACATCCCCAAAATATGCTACGATGTCGCACGCGTCGTGCCGTGTGAGAGACTAAATGAATTTGTGTGACTGCGCGTAAGATAAAGGCTGGAGTATACCGAGCACGTGTTTACTACAACAGGTAATGGAGGGGCACTGTATGACGAATCGTCAGAGTGGTTCTCCCATGTAGGCACCGACAGCCAATGGTGGGTGGCGCCGCCGGAGGGCGGGCCGGACCACTCCCAGTGCAACCTGTATATGCCCGGGATCCCTAGCGCTCGAGCCCCTTTCACCGAGGGTTGAATTGTCTCTTTGAGAAATTACTGTCATTGCCGTCAAGAATTTTGCAATATTGCAACTCAGACCTCAAGGCGTTTTAATGGGTTTTTACACTATGACTTCAACATGCTGAAAGTTGAGATGAATGAATCATAAGTAAATGGCCTAGTTCCGTATGAAGTTTTTGCTCATCTTAGTTGTAATTTTGGAGCTCATTATTATTCAATAATACAAGTTAGTGGGTCAGTGGGAAAAAATACAATAATTTAAATGTTTCATAATAAAACCAGTTATCGATTTCCACGCATTTTTTACTTGTATAAATATTAATTCCAAAAATGTTCGTACATTCTCGAGTAAAAGTAAATAAGAATGTAATGTAATGTATATCTATATATAGGTACTAAACATCATTCTAATCGGTTTGTTAGTGTTTATTTCAAAGACTGTGAAGAAGGAATGTTTATGTCAGATACAAGCATATTTCCAAAGTCATTTTTAATTAATTAAAGTTCTGCATAATTCGACTTTTCCCATTCACAAAATCCAAATAGTTCAATTATAATATCAATTATGAGTGACGTTTGGAAAATATTTATAACTCACAACGTCACTAAAATGACCAAATCCAACAAAAACCTATTATAAATCGATTAGATACACGCACAGTTTTCCCGTCATCATTAATTGCTACGAGCGGCAACGACTTATCCGAGATAATTTACGACGTTTTTATACATTTATAGAAGTTCAAAATTTAAGGCACAGTTTAATTTTGCGTACCAAATGGAACAACAAAAACTGTGAATAAAAAATGAAAATATTTAAAATTTACAACGATCGAAAACGGCCATTAATTTGTAACTGAATAATGTGACTCTCTTATGAACGGATTTTCAAACAATGTCACAGTAAAAAAAGCTGAAACAACACCAAAGCCATCCCGCTGTAAACACCATCAAGAAATGATCTAATGGATTGATCTGTATGATTTTTTGCCGTATATCCATAGTACATTTTTTTTTCAAAATAGTGTTTCAAACTTAGGGATACTTTAGAATATAATAGAAATTATAAATTATTGTTCACCAAATAATCTATTACAGAATAAATAAATTACAACAATTTAACAGCAAAACAAAAGGCGGCCTTATCGCTCAAAGCGATCTCTTCCAGGCAACCTGACTTTAAATAGATAAGTCTTTATTGTACACCAATACAAACATACTTCAGACTAAAATTATATCTAGTTATGTACAAAGGGCTGTCTTATCGCTAAAAAGCGATCTCTTCCAGACAACCCCCGTAATGAATTTAGATGATAATGGCGATGGTGGTATACGTAACATATAGTACAAACTAATTATATATATATGGAGAAATTTTATATATTGCATAGATATATACATATATACAAACTGACTTTAGGGCGTTTCCTAAGTCTATTGTAGAGTAATTTACTGACATATATAAGTATATAATATGCTGATTTTTAGTATCAAAATACGAATATATTATATATAGTGAGATACGTTGCTCCCACAATAATCAGAATACCTATTACTATGTACATGGGTCATTAAAAATAAACATTTGACTTCCTCAACAGGTGCATTTCTATTGAATGCGGCGGATGTTTATGATAAGAGACTTATGAATGTAGGACCCAGCGAAATACTATTACCCAAAGGAGTGCGAACATTTCATGCATACACTTATGGGAAATTGTATTATGGTATAATGTTACACATTACTGAATTATGTAGGGTTACTAGCCAGATATCGGAGTATAATAATTAAATAAATATATGTATAATGGCAAAAACTATCGAAACCATTTTTAAGAATTACGCTACTTGTAGACTGATATAGATTTGATATGGTATTTAACAAAAAGCTGTTGTGGATGTATGAGTTCATCAAATAGACAAACGGCCACCTGATGGAAAGCAGTGACCGTAGTCTATGAATATTTATAACATCAAAGGTGATGCGAACGTGCTGCCACTCTCTAAAGTACTCTGAGATTGTCAGATCGTTAATTTTTATGCGTGGATTAAAGAAATGGCTCATCATATACTACCTACAAAAGGAGAAAAAACAAATATATAATCATAGATACGGTCTTCTAAAATTGCAAAGGTATGAATTAGCTTTTACAATGATGACATTTTTATAAGTAGTATAAAAGTTTTGCAATAATATGCATCAATTTATAGTACACTATTTACATTTTATTTTTTATAACCCACCAATTGTCTAGATTTGAGTTTATGGTGAACGATAAAGAGTTTTCATTCATTCATTCAATTGTAGTTTATCAAATATTGTGTTGACTGTGACTTTTAGCATTCTAGGTCGATTGTGACCCTGTTAATCTATTTATGTCTCCAAATACCAATAAAATTGAATGATTGAGGCGTTACTACCTACCGCTTACATTAAAATCATTATGCAACTTTCGTCGAACCATAAAAACTATCCAAAAAGTATCTGGCGCCAACAATTCATGAATAATTCACATTGTATCATCGCATGATTTAAAACTGATTAATAATCAGGCATTTCATCTCTTAGGTGAACGTTACAGAAGGTATTTTGTTTGGCATCAGTGAAAAACTACGGGTTTTCAGATTTTCATTGACTCACATCTACTTAATAGATTACGGTGCAGTTAGTCATTACGGTATTCATATGAGTCAGATAGAGTAAACAAAATTTAATGAAATTTACTATCATTACTATATTTATACTAGTTACACTTATGTACACCCGTTTCAATCATATATTACATACAATATTACAGAAAAGTTTTTTCTAGAAACCGTTTTCTGTGTATGACTTTTTAACGTTACAATTATTATTTAATTACAAGATTAGTTATTTTTGTTTTCTCTAATTAAAGCATTTTTATATGCAACATAAATTATTTTCTCTTAAAGTACATTGCAAATTTCATTAAAAATTACGCCATAATGGAACAATCTTAAAATAATTAAGCCACTCCTTAAACAATAGAAAGAATTTAGATGCAATTTTATAAATGGGAATTTAAGTAATATCTTGTACTTTGGGATCACATCTTTTCATTAGTCAGTCATTACAATCTCCAAAACTCATTATTTTTAAAATTCAATCGGTAGGTGGGAAGTAGCTTAGTGCAATTAAGTAATCGGTTCCAAAAACTGCTCATTACACAATCGTTACACACGTAATTGGAGGTAATTCTAACAATACAAAAACTATATATATAAAAAATTGTACGCATTGGCTACCCTGGCACGTGTAATATAAAATTAAATAAACTGTTACTAAAGAGTTTTAGTCCGAAAAATTCCATAATTTCATATTACTTAACGATGCACATTTTTTTGTGCGCTCGCTAATATCTTTGTAAACGTCTGTAAGCCAAACTCTTATAAGATTGAAGTGATGGGAACAGTTAGTTTTGAATACAGGATATCAATAAAAAAAGAGCTGTACCATTTTTTTTAATTCATTAATTTTTCTGAAAAAAAATATCTTCATATTTTTTCATCAATACATTACGAAAAAACGTTTTGCTTTCTCACAGCGCACATCGCATTTATTTGAAGTACCTATATAGCCATATTCAAAAATTGTATGAAATTCTTTACAAAAAACTTTGTCACAGCCCTGTGACGTATATTCCAATCAAGCTTGTCTTTTTGATATAGGGTATGCACCTGTTTAGTTACGACAGGCACCAATAACCGGAAGGTAAATTACGTCACAAGTTAATTCTATGAACGAACTCAGCGTGACACCTGCGCTGCATCAGCTAACAGTATCCTGTTGATATCTGCACAACAAACTTACACTACCAGGTATAAGTGGTGTCGTACATTGATAAAGCATTTGTCGCCAAACTGTCTGGGCGATCGAGTTATATATAGATAGGTATTTATTATAGTGGACATTTTTTCCTTGATATGAATACATGTCGTGAGGTTAAACTTGATTAGTTATCTTATTTTTTTGTATTCTATATACAAAAAATGTATTCAAAGTTTATTTAAATGATTTTGTATTTAACGTTTTTATAATGGAAATTAATCTCCCTAAATTTTAATTAAATTACATAATCTAAATGATAACAATACAGCCAAACGTGTTTGAGACATATAAATAAAAGGATTCCATAGTGGCAAAAATTGCTCATCATATCACCAAGTGGGCTATAAAAACCTAAAAACATACGAAACGAGTGAAACAAACACTTTGCGCCGCTTTTTACGAAAATTGCGTGAACGGAGGAGTATGAAATTTCGCACACTTATATATATTGAGAAGGAGTGCAGAATTTTAATATATTTTTTAAAATTATGCATAAAAAATACATTAAATCAATAATAATAAAAAACATTACGCACAATACCATGTATTTAACACACACAAGCTATATGAGTTTACTATTTTGTTTATTGTTAAAGTCAAATTAATAGCACAGATTTCGCCAGGGCTACACTACTTTTATAGTCACTTATAGAAGTAGTCTTTGACATTAATTATTATGGTCGAATTTCGACCACAGGAGACCACTAGTAATACATATAAATATGTACATATGTTAATTGAGATTGTGTTTATAATCAATAGATTTAATCATCAAATCAGCTGTTAATATTCAACATGCTATTTAAACGTAGAACCTTAAGTAGTATTTGTTTCAGAGATCAGTATTACATCTACTTCAAACTCGCATTATGAATCTCCGATTCCTTAGGGACGTACGTCTTTAAGCATTATCAGTAACTAGCGGCGCCTGCGACGTCGTCCGCGTGGAATTAGCTTTCAAAACGCCCCGCTTTTGAGACATTCTTCATTGCTGCTCCGCTCCTATCGATCTTAGCGTGATGATACATAGCCCATAGCCTTCCTCGATAAATATACTATCCAACACTGAAAGAATTTTTCAAATCGGACCAGCAGTATCTGAGATTAGCGCGTTCTAACAAACAAACAAACTCTTCAGCCATATCCTAGCGATTGTTTAAGAAAATATTGACATATACATATTTATACCTGTGAAGAAACGTCTTGAAATGAATTGCTTACCACTACCTCTTATTTACGTAACAGTGGCGTGGGCTTCACATAACTCAATTCCCCATAGCCTACTTATAAGAAACTACCGACTAACGATTAAAAGGTCGAAAGCGCCTTGAATTTATGGGCGCTTACGGTTTTTATTCGTAAATATATTATTACTGTCTCTTACACTCGGCGACTTTCCGTACTTATTGAATGAAATAGCTACTCGTAACCCGATCGTGCACCGGCTTTTGTTTCAAAATATGCGGTAAGATTGCAAAATTTGAAATACAATTTCCAATAAGAAAATACATTGCGAGATAAACGTTTTTATTTAGAAGTGTAAGTCTTATTTACAAAAATAATTTATTATGCTGTGGTATGCCATGATGTGCATGCTTGTGAATTATGAGTTTTTTTTTAAATTTGTTTATTGTATTGCTGTTCACAGTTTTTACTTAAACTCTAATGTTTACAAAGAGTATTTCATTTGATTTGAGAGATAAAGGAAAAGCGCTTTGAGAAAGAAAGCCAGACCATTACATATAATTTTAAATACATATTGTAATGTGAGGATTTTCATATAGCTTCGCGCGCATAAAGTTTTGCGTTGGAATAGTGATGCGGTCACGTGTT
Source organism: Dendrolimus punctatus (assembly GCA_012273795.1). Taxonomy (NCBI): domain Eukaryota; kingdom Metazoa; phylum Arthropoda; class Insecta; order Lepidoptera; family Lasiocampidae; genus Dendrolimus; species Dendrolimus punctatus. The sequence continues at coordinate 15,062,160 of CM022527.1, forward strand.
AAAATAAATTCTAATATTTTTGTACATGAACAGGCGTTAAAATAAGATCTTATCACATAACTTTCAAAAATGAAATATGACAAAGATATTACGATAGAGAATACTAAAATTGACAAATTTCTTGAGCCGTGTCCTCCACACTTGTTTTGCTCTACATAAAACACGCCACCACCTACACGAAGCACGTATGTAATGTGCAGGGGAAACACCCGCAGGAGAACCTCCTTTAAAGATAATCAAATAAGTATACATAAGGCATTGCATGAATGCAACATGACAGGGTGAGCAATGTGTTATTTTTAAGAGTTAACACATAAATTTTATTTTCTGTTTTTTAGTTGGATTTTTTATGAAAGCGTGTTTTTTTAGTTTTCTATTTAACTATTATTTATTTTTCATTTTTTAGTTGATTTTTTTAAATGTTTTTAAATACAAGCTTTTGAGATCCTGTATATCATGAAGCAGCAGAGAGCTAGGCAAGACAAGTAAAACGAGCCCAAACACGACGGGTCTATCTTGTTTAGTACAGGAGTTTCTATGGCCACCTCCCGACTCCATCATCAGATCCGCTCCATGGTATCATATTATTGTAATGTCACGCGATATAAACATGCGAGCCTAAACACGACGGGTCTATCTTGTTTAGTACAGGAGTTCCTATGGCCACCTTCCGACTCCATCATCAGATCAGCTTCATGGTACTATATTATTACATTGTCATCGACCTTTGACAGGTGTGCAAAGTTTGAATTAAATCTGATCGTTCAAAGTAGGACAAAATCGAGCTCAAAGGCGTCGGTTACAAACATACATACATACAGGTGAAGCTAATAAAAGCGTGTTAAAAATAGAAGTAAATCATATAAATGAAGTTTCCCCTGTTTCTTGTAATTTTAGTAGCACTCTAAAATGGAAATTACTTTGAACACGAGAGTTATTTTTACTACAGCTACTACAGCAATGAGTAGTAGTCATTTAACTTGAATAAGGTAAATGACACATGTTACAATAAATTCATAAAGAATCTTCACATTTAGATTTATATTGAAACTAGCGTTCTCGGCAGACAGCAACCCTGAAAAAATAAATTCAGGAACCCGATTGCAGCGCCACAATCTGGGTCAAAGTGTAGTTTTAAACTATCCGGGAGCCCGTTCAAAAACCACAAAAAATAGGAATCGGTTCAGCCGTATAGGAGTATATATATACAATACTACACAACGACCTTCACCGAGATGCTTATTTGATGAAACCTATTTTATATTAAATTTAATGTGTCAATAAATATATTGCATATGGGTTGCCTGAAAAATTTCAGTCCAGTATATGATTAATTAATATATATTTTTTTTAACATTTCACCGGACCTCTCAGTCGCACATATTCACTTGCAGCAATATTTCACTTTTCAAAATTCGACAACCGGAATTCGAGACTGATTTTTCGCAGGCAACCCTATACCACCGTGTTCATAATGAAATAATCTTTATTTTCATTTAGTTTTAATTCAATAATTATACCGGTGCAAAATGCTAGTATCGATTTACCTGTTTATACCTGGCTACCCGAGAGTTGTGACCGGTAAAGAATAGGCAACCCTAACATTTGCATATTCTATGGGCTTCATACTTTCGATTGGTATAGAATTTGTTTAATAAACAAACCGGTGAAATGTTTTTTTTTTTTTATATTAATTAATTATATACTGGACTGAAATTTTTTAGGCAACCCATGTGCGATATATTTATTGACACATTAAATTTAATATAAAATAGTTTTCATCAATTAAGCACTCGGTGAAGGTCGTTGTATAGCGGGATCCTAAACTATAAGCAAAGTGTTAAAAAAATACAACATGAAACCTTTGAGTGCAGATAATATCCAACTATTTATATATTTGGATACTCATCTATAGTTATTAATAATATTGGGAAACATCAGAGGGTATTCCTACTTTTCTGACCACTAGTAAGTTTTCGAGGAAACTTGACGAAGCAAAGTTGCTATGGAACTCGGCCAAGAGCATACGTGACGCGTATTATATTTGATATAAGGACACATTATGAACAGTTTTAACTTAGCACTAAGTTGTTTATGTAAAGATTACTATATCGAGAAAAAAATACTTTATAAAAATACTAGGGTTTACCCCGCGGCTGCACCACGGGTCAAACTCTAGTGCGTGCCTCTTGTTTAAAGAGAAGGTGTTAATACAGGTTACATTGTATTAAACTTTTATGTTTGTACATTTGCCCCCGTAAGATATACTTTATTTTGTAACGCAAAGTATTTTTCTATTTTCCGGGACGAAAAGTATTTATTTTCGGTATTTAGACAAACAGATCGAGTTGAGTTTTTTCATAGATAATAAATTTTTAAAACTATAAACTTGAGGAATGATTGGTCTCTCATACAAACTTTCATCCCTTATTTTATCCTGTTCTAGTTTTATTTATCTATCATCTATCTATCTATTTGTAGGTATACTACAGAAAGGACCAAACCTACAAAAATTACCAAAACTAAAATAACAAAAATGACGAAAATTTGCATATCATAAAAAAACAAAACCTATTCTACTTTCTGGGATAACTTTTACATAAATCTATTCCATTTTTCGGGATAAAAGTATCCCTTGTCCGTCCTCAGTATTAAAATGACACATATACCGAATTTCATCCAAATCGGTCCAGTAGTTTTTCGTGAAAGAGCAACAGACAGACGGAGTTACATTCGCTTTTATAATATTAATAGGGATAATATCGATCTCTATAATGATAGAAGCATTGCGTTTCGTAGTTGATAAACATAATTAAAATATTTATTTAATTTAGTTTTATGCCCAAAACGGAGTGCTTGAGGCAACTGGATGACTCAAAATTCACTAAACATACAATTATCCTTTTAAAAATCAATATTTTTAAATTATGGACTTGATTTAAAACTAAAATTATCCATATTTTGAAAATAAAACTGTAACCCAAGACATCATCGTTTACGTTCTTGCCAAAAATTCCTATAAAAGGATGCTCTATACAATACACGATAGACAAATAAAAAGTCTTACCAATATATGAAAAATGATTCTTCACTGATTAAAATTTCACAAAATATATCTTCAAATAAATTAAAATCGTCGTTACACCCGACACATATTACAGATAAATTTCGTTTTAAACGCAAGTATGCACGATTACAGCACGAGGTATTCTCGCGTACTACATGAAAACCCAATTTTCAGGATATATCTATGTATAATCAAAGTAACACTTACGTCACATAGCCCCGAATATGTATGTGATGAGACGTTACCTGAGATCATTTACCTCTACTGTTCTCGTATGATTTATAGATATGTAAACGTATATGAGAATATTTTCTGCAGTTAATAAATTGAAGATTTGCGAGTAAAACAAAATAGTGGAGAAATATATTATTGTTTATATGAAATAAATCATTCTGAATATGGTTTTTATTTAATTTTTTTTATTAAAGATAGAGAATGCTGTAATTAAAATTAAATGTTGTTTACTTTCACAGATAAAGGGGCAATAAGTTTATCAATTTGATAGAGAAAATACTAGGAAACGGTCATAAATGATATATTTTACGTGATACGAAACCTTTCCATGATGGGGTACTACAATGCACCTCAAAAATTAATTTTAAACCGGCCCGGCCCTGCCTATATTGGCGACGGACGGCGCGACAGGCAGTGCGCTACCCCATCGCGACCCTAGAGGTAGCGACTTCTTATGCTGTGCTTCACACTTGGTGTTTGCTGCTCGTCGCATTACACAGATATAGTTGTCGCTCATAGCGACCAGGTCGCGCGCGGACCATAAACGCTAAAATCAAAACAAGTTTGCATTTAACTACCTTTTGTATTTCAAAATGACTCAATTTGAAATAAAAATCAGGTGTCAACACGCAAAAAGCTAGTCGTCATGGTGGTCGTAAGCTGCACAGCACAATGAAATGTCTTTGAGACTTACAGAAAAAGGCTACCTGCTGTGCAAGGAATTTAACGAGAGTTCCGAATAGTTTCATCATTATTGAGATGTTTTTCTTTTCAAAAGCATAAGCAAGAACGAGGTAGTTCAAAATCATGTCGAGCTATTTTGTATTTATAAACCATTTACACTCTTTATAAGCACATATTGATAGCAAAAAAACCTTTTAAAAATAATAAAATTATTAAAATACCTATTTTTTTTCTTAACATTACAATGATTAGTTTTATTGATTGAAGCGATCTCTTCCAGGCGAACTAACTAATATCTGATCAGGAATGTAACAAAAATAACCAATAAAAGATATTTATACACAACTAAGTACATAAACACATAAAAATGTGTGTCTGAGAATTAAAAAATAAATAAATATAGGAAATTTTAAGTTGCGTGTAATATAGTAATTTTATCAATTGTTGTTTTTAAAACGACATATCGAAAGTGTAATTAAAATGAAAGAACGTTTAAAATCCAACTTAAATCATTTAAAGTGGAATCTATCCACGAAAATTGCTTCCCATAAATTTGAAACCATAAAAAGGCCATAAAAAATTTCGCAAGCAGTTTATTGTGTCCTACAAAATAGCCGACTCCTGTACAAGGACACTATTTTTGTCTCATAGCCGCTTAATATTTTTCTACCGTTAACGAACCAATGTCAGACAAAGCTATCTGTTAACTTTCACTACGTTATTTATATGATGCAATAAATTGATCTATTGTTTGTACTCAGGTCTATTATAAAAGTTCTATTTGTTTTTACTTTAACGGTAGTAGACTTTAAAGCGTTCCGGGCGATCAACAAAAACTAGCTCGCGTCTAAAATCGCACAATTGTGACAATTGTTTTCTTTAAACCGTCGGCTCTATAAACGACGCGCTGACACAATACGCTCCGGACCGTACGCAACACAATTAAAATAACAAGAGTGCACCGTGAAATTTTAGTTTAGAAACGTCTTGAATAGACGTATCATTGGTTGTTTGCATTTGATAAATTATGCGTCAACAATACGCCCCCTTTTCGGTACAAATGAGGGGCAGAAAAAGCTTTGACGCGCGTACGTCGTCGAACAAGTAAATGTTTTCATACATGCGATTGTGTTTCTTTATAGTTTTTTTGTTGAAGTTATACTTCTTTTGGCGCGTTAGGGAAAAATTATGAGAGTAATTTTTACGATGCGCGCGCACGCCGTCACGAAAAACCGACACCCTGAAGTTAGCTATAGTCAATATTTTAGTTTTTCTATTTTTAGTGTCGTTTTTTCTACAAACGTAGAATAAAGCGAAACATAAAATCTATGAAAATATTTTTATCTTGTTACGCCAAAGAAGTATAACTTCTAACGCGTGTACATAATATGTACAAAAACTTTTTTATGTGACTTATTAATCTTACTATGCCTAGTAGTAAATTATTAATTAAACAGAGTTTCGTTGGCGTGAACATCGGATACTTATCCCGCTGTAACTATATCCGAAGAATAATCGCATTGTTTATTCCCATTATTGGTTCATTTAGATTCTCTTACGCAAACTTTGAATACTTTCACAGTAGCTATCAAATTATTTATAATGTAAAAGTACTTAATATTATAGATATTCATTATGGAAACTACAATACATAAGACCGCAGTGAATTTCGTGGTAATCGGTTAATTACTGTATTGTCATCACAAAACAATATTTTTCACACACAAGACTGGAAATAAATTAGTATTATGAAAGAGACACATTAATACATTTCCCAGGAGAAGTTTCTTACAACATCACCATCCTAGCGACAACACCTGGTTGCGTTCGGAGCATTCCCATCGTGGCCAGTGGTTCTCTTGCCCACTATTTCTTTTCCACTTCGCGCATTTTTAAATCCCTTACAGCAAGATTATTGGAACATATGTCATGTCTCACGACGTCAATTCAGCTTCTTCTCCTAATACCATTTACTCAAGAATAAGTTCATAAATTTTATCTGTAGCAACCATTGTACCGATAACTTGTTACAACACGTGGAGACAGTCGAGTCACGGTTAAGGTTGCACAGTAATTTCAAGGTGAGTGACTACATATCATTGTATCGTTTTCGGTTGTCAAACATAATTACGGTTTTGTGTTGCGCAATCGGTAATTACACGGCAGTTAAAGGATGTAAGAGTATTTGTCCGGTGCCTAATTAAGGATTTCGATACAAGAAACCGGTTGATTGTCCTACTTATTACTGGAAGAACAAATCAAAAGCTAATGATTATTCGAGAAAATCTACTCCAAATAAGATACGAGCTTATTATAGAACGAGGAAAAGAGGCGTGTTCTAATTTAGGAGATTAATGCCCGTTTTCTGAGGTTACCAGTTATGACTTCAATAACAATTGATTCCATAAGATATGTAATAAATAAACTTATGTTATCTGTTAACCTATAACTAGCACCAAAACTTTCCACTAGATGGATCTGTCTAAGAAGGAATAACTAATATTTATTTACATCCTGAACCTAGTTTAACTATCGTACCTGCTGTATTGCTATTGTAGCATATCGCAACATTTATTTATATTTCTTGAATCACATTTTTTATAAGTAATGAAATTAAGACCATAAAAAATTTATATGAAATTGGACAAAATCTAACCTTTCACTAGAAGCTTATAGAAAATTCTTAAGAATATTCTATTAAATCAAGAATAGACATCGTGAAGTATATTATTTAGGAGAGAGACATGTTGTCTCAGAACAAATTAAGGGGGATATGCCTAAATGTGAATTGTGATTAAGATTGCATTTCATTAATTATTTACGAGATTGCACATTAGTGTGAAAGTAAAAATGCTTAATTTGCTTACGAAACTATGAATGCGGATCGAGGAACGGTCGTAACTGGGACGAACAGGATTTATGCAACACCATTCAACGTTACTGCACTTCTCGTCATGAGTACTACGGTCGCGTAATCTTTAATGAATAATCTCTAAGCATAATCTATAAATAGAATCAAATGATCTATTATATATCAATATTACCAAGTAATATTAAATCAATCTCCGCCACGCATAATTGGTCGTAACCAGGATTAAGTCCTATACCTTAAGAATATTTATTTCATGTGCTTGTTGATAACAATAAGATATGTAAAACTTTTTATTTATTATGAACGAATCCGAACTCTTTTAATATGGGTAAAAAGGCTAAAGCGGGAACGGACCTTAGCCTTGGTGGATTTTTTTTTTACATTCATTCAAAATTAATTTTATACCTCAAGTAATACATACAAGTGTCTCCTATCTATACCGCACTCCAATAAGGATCAGTGATATTGCAACCGATAAAAAATGATCTAGTACAACTTTTTTTTTTAAATTACGCCAGTGTTGCGTTCTGATGATTCACCCTTGATCTGATAATATGTATGTGGCTTTTTTCTTCACTCAAAGTTATACGACTATTTACTTAAAATTAGTAGCTACAAACCCGAATGCTGTTGTGATTCGTCTATCCCAGAAAATTATTTCCAAAAGGTATGTAATTTAATTTTAAAAATGACGATGATGAAATTTTTATCTGAGTATATATACGTGTACTTTTAAAACATGTTACTCCTTTTATGTGATACTTTTCACCTCATAAAAATTGTGCATTTTTACGAGATGGAGAGTCAAAATATTAGGCAAACAAGCTACGTAAAATCTACTAATTAAGTAAAATATTTCAGTTTGAGGGATATTTTCATACAATATTTATCCAATACATAATCTTATATATATAAAAATCTTGTGTCACGATGATGTTGCCAATAAACTCCAAAACTACTAAACCGATTTTAATCAAATTTGGACACCGTATGCAGTTTGATCCAACTTAAAAGATAGGATACTTTTTATACCGTTGGAACCGGTAAGTGGCGCTGAGATCGGGTTCTAGAATCCTCCTAACCACCGGGAGCGATTTTGGTGGTTTTGTTTTTGTGTGTTTGACTGGGTTCCCGGATGGTTTAAATCCACGATCGGAACCAGTAGGTGGCGCTGGGATCGGGTCCTAGGTTTTTATTTTTTCAGAGCAGGACAACGTCTGCCGGGGCCGCTAGTATTTTATAAAGTTAAATCTTAAAGATCATATTAGGTTACTTCTTAGTACATATTGCTTGTTATTTCCATCCAAAGATTCATTGAGATGAATCTCATTGAATCATCCTAAAAAGTTATGAAATATTACCGAAAATTAAACAAAATATTGCAATCAGTTTAAAAATCGAAATGATTATACATTCGGGGTCAAGAGCATGATTCACCAGTGGCCGGATTCTGCGTCTCAATGGCCTATTGTAACACTACCAGACGCTACACTACGCTCGGCATGTCACGTACCACTAGAAATCGTTTACGATATTCCTTTATTGAGATTATCCATTGCGTGCTCAACTAGTTACAAAACTAGCGAGTTGCGTAATAAGCAAGCGGTGTAAAAACACATACTAGTATTTAGCTATTCAAATAGTAACGGCACAATCTGTGACGTCAAAGTAGGAGAAGATATTGCTAAATACGGAGATCTTAACAAACATACAGTTCTTGAGAACTATGATAACGTTAGTCACAAATAAGGGATATGGTGTTTCCCTATTCATGAATGAACGGAATAGATGTCATGATGATTTGCTCAAATACCCATCTCGCGCGTATTTTAAATACTATGAATTCTTATTCATTCAACTGATTAGTTTTTATAGAAGTAGTTTATGTATAAACTAACTATCTTTGGACCGCTTATTAAACTATATTTAGTAGTAAATTGATAGAATCAAATCGTAAACTCTGTATAATTGTTGACGTCGTAATTCTAATTACGGGTTATTTATTATATTGATAATACTAGAGTTTTTTCCGCGTGAAAATCCTTAATTGGTGTCTTGTGTTACTTATATAAAAACTTAATTTACTGTTTTTTGTTAAATTCGCTATAATAAAAAAGCTATAAAAACTAAATCCAGTCTACACAACACCGCCCCGCAAAACATAGAGGCGAGTCGAAGCCAAGCTGATTTGAAGTAATATAATGAATAAAATGTTGTTTATGACAACGTAGGTATTTGTTAGCGAATACGCCATTGCAGTGCCATCTATTTTGCTTATCCGTTTATTTTATGGAAAAGACATTATTTTTCGGCATAAAAAGAATCGCAAGAGTTAACTCGGGTTATAAGCTAGCGCATGTCTAGCTAGTTTTATTTATATACGTTAAGTAGTTTCCAAAAATATTCTATTACAGATTCGCTATTTTCGTCTCTCCTATGAAAATACGTCATTTATCGGGATAACAATTATCCTAACTTATGACCTGGGATATAAGCCAGTTCTATGCCGAGTTTCATTTCAATCCGTTCAGTAGTTTTCTCATAATGCTCTAACAGACAGACAGACAGACAGAAATTCTAAAAATGGCATATTTGGAATCTTCAGGTCCGAATTATCCCCCCAATTTTTTCCACATTTATACACATCATACAAACTCGAACCATTTACCGATTCATTATATATAGATTGGAGGTAAATTAATTGACAAAATGTGTATTGAAATACTGCCATATATTATTGAGGTAAAGATCACTTCGGCGTGAAAATATTATACCATCAAACCATATTCAAGATTTAAATTAAATAAATATCGGTTTTGTATACGACAGTATTATTTTTCATTTACTATGTTACCTCATGCGAATTCAAAACAATAATTCTATGAAATTCCAAGATAATAAATTCACAAAAGCCTTGCAGAAGAAAGGGTATCTTTCTGCAATTTCTAAGAACAATTGGATAACAATAATTATATTTTAATTTAGACGTTCATAAAAAATGTATACTACCAAGGTAACAAGTATTCTAAAATTTATATTCGATAGTAAATATTAAAGCTAAATAAGTCAGATCTTTTTAGCACATCCTGCACGTGCATTTGAGACCTGTAGAACACAATTTGGCCAAAGTTTTAGATTTTTTATTCACCATCACACCACACATGCAAATTAATTCAGAAAATTGACAATGTAGAATATAGCTTCCTAGTCTCAAATCAAACCCATGGAGTTGCTATGAGAAAAATTTGGAAGATTAAACTACCACGACATACAAAAATAAAATGGTATATATATATATATATATAACTGTAAAATTATATTCATGTATAAGCATTATTGTGTTCCTGAATACAAATATAGGTACCTACATAAGTAATTTATGTCCCGTGCAAATATTTGTGTAAATACATCGTGTGGGAGAGAAGGAAAATGAAATCTCCGCGTATGCCGCGACGGTAGAATGAAAGAAAAATATCTTGAAGGAATCCATCAAAGGAGAAATCTCGGGGGTATCCAAGTAGGCATTTACGAGACAAACATTAACGCACAGCTATTAAACAAGATATAACAGCATAATTTCGTTTGATTTGACATGCCGAAACAATTTAATCATTATCTCTGTTGGAAAATTAGTTAAATGATTCTCGTACGAATTGCAACCATAACTATATAAGAGCAGGGTATAATTTAAACGTAAAACACGATGATTATAAGTCTTGTATGGTCGGAAGAAGCACGGCTGAGGAATTGGCGGTATTCGTCAACGACCGCAATGGAGCGACATTGCAAGCGGTTGCGGACGGCCGACTGGGTGGGCACGCCGCGGTGGTTGGCCCCTGGCCGAACTTTTTGTGTTCCATTTTCGAATTCAAAATTTCGAACTGTGCGAAAACAATACCCAGCCGCGGACCTTTGTTCCCGCGCGCACGCAATCTTCTATACAGGCGCCATTATACAAAAATCACGCGATAGCCATTATTGATGTACATGTCATTATAGCTTCAAATTATATATAAGACATATATGTAATATATATAAATATATAAATTTAATAATTTTCAGTGCACAGATGATGTAATAATTAAATCTCGTAATTGGCAAGAAATACAAGCTGATGGGTATACAATTAAAACATTACTTTGGCTTCGTCAAATTATAGTAATTAGCTACAACAATTAAATCGAAGGTCATTATGGTGGTAAAAACTGGAGTGGGAAGTGATCCATTTTTTCTGTTCTTGAAGATTAGTTCAAACAGACGATCCATAATAAAGTTAATAAATATGTATTAAATAGGGTAAATTATACCATTGTTGGCATCCCATACAATGATTGGCACTCAGTCCATTGGTTCAATAACATATAAGGAAATCTTAATATTTTTTAGTCATACAATAATATTATTATTATCATTGTATGGCTACAAACTGAAAAAGATATAATAAAATTTCTTATTGTTCTGAAAAAATTAAAAGGTACCAACCACACTTTGCCAAAAATTGTTTAGTCACTCCTAAATACGTATAAAGAAGACTTTTCAATTATGTGACGTAGAATTTTTCTATCGCGAATCAGTAGCAAAAGCAGTTTGTTAAAAAATCTTACGTACGTAGATCTTCATTGTTAAATGTCAACATGTCATCTCTGTTTTATTGCTGATCTATGGTCATAAGGAAAGGCACTCTGTGTGAAAATACTCATTGAGGGCCGACGCTTGGCGACATGTGCGGGATCATTATTATAACGGTATATTTACACGGGAAAATATGTTCATAAGAGTGGACACGAATATCATATATATTTTTATATTACATAAACCTCTTTATATTTATGCACGATTTGAAGTCGTGAGAGCGCTTAGTGGCTAAAGCACCCGAGTCTCATTTTAATACGTAAGGTCGTATCCTAGTCACAAACGATGGACCGCTTATGCTGTATATTAGGCGTACCAAAATTGAATCAATTTGGTTGAAAGGCCCAGAACTGAACGCACGTAACGGTATTCAATGACATTGAATTATTCAAAAATATGATAATGTGGATCACTTTGATTGATTCGTCCAAATTGAACGACAGAAATGAAACGACTAATATTGGGTTTAGGAAATTTTTCGCAAATTTTAAGTTGAAGGAAAATATTGTGATGAAATCTAAACACAGGACGATATGTCCAACCAATAGATATTGTTTGATTTTAATCAATAACTGGGTGTTTCTATAAAATCTAATACCTAATAAAATTTGTTTTTTAATCAGTTCTTTAATTTAATTGAAGCTATTACAATAAGCATAATTAACCTATACAATCCAATAGGTTGCGTTAAGGTAATTCATCAAATTATACTATATGTACATATACCGCGTGTAGTCCTCTGATACTACAATTATAATCTTACTGAGCCCAAGTCACCATCTTCATAACCTAAAACAAGCCTAGTTGTAGCTGACATGTGTGTGGTAATAATATAAACAACTGAGCAGTTTTAAATAAATAAATTGCCAGACGAACTGTAATTGTTTATTAGCAAGCTAAGCAGACTCGTGTGAAAATTGGGACTGATTCGAGTAGTAGATACCTAAATATGATAAGCAGGCAATATATCAATATATAAATAAAAAGTGTTGATCCAAATTAATTTCTGGTCAAGAACATTTTAGGATATCGTAGCTATTTGGAAAGTGGACGTTATTCACTCCCACGGAACCTATCACTGAAAGTGAACTGACAATCATTTGACCGATGTTATCAAAGAGGGAACCTAGGTCAATATGTCTAATATGGTCATCGTTGTAAGTAGAAAGAAGAATTCATATCAAACAGTTAATTTACTAGGCCGTAATAAGGCCGCTTGGTGGCCGCTAATGTACCGAGAAATCAGAAAGCGGCATAAAAAAAAACAAACACACAATTTCACTATAACATCTATTTATACCTGTTATGGTAAAATTCTGATGAGATATTAGATTTTTGAACATAAAATGTACCTGAAAATTCGCTACGTAAACTTCTTTTTTTCTTCGATGACACCATCCGTTCAACATGATGACAATCCTCCTATCTGTCTTGCCCAACTAATCAACGTATTGTAGTCTACGCTTGCATAGCATATAAACACTTTAAAACACATGATATTTTTCCATCTTACCGATCGTATAAACAATTAGATCAAAAATAGAAAACAGATATATCACACACGAAAAATATTTATTAAAAAAGGCAATACCAAATTTTTCACATTAACACAACGGTGATGTGAAAGCACTAAATGTCAAAATACAATTAACGTCATCAAGCCTGCCATGAATTATAGTAATTTAAAAAAGAGTTTTATGTCTTAAAAGGAGGTCGATATTTAGCATTAAATTTAGTGACCAGAAACTTTTCAAATAGGAACCTTAATTACGCGCAAGCAAAGAAATACAACCACGTTCTAACATTTAAAAAAAATGTATGAGTTTTGGTTACAATAAGAAATCGAGTTAATCAAAAGGATAGCTCATCTTAAAACCCTCCACTGCATAGCGACTATGGAGGGTAGAGAGTAAAGAGTACCATTTCTATATTGAAAAAGTTTCCATCAAAACGTGGGTAACAAGGGTGGTGCTACGGTAACATAGGATAAATTTCAAAGGAAGCATCAAAATTATTAGACAAGGACCGAAAGATTTTGGCTTTGTTCTTTATTATTAAAATTCACAATAATCACTCTACATGTTTTCTGACAGCATTATAATTACTAAATTATTTCAGAGTACATAAATTGTTAAGGTTTGTTATACTAGCATTTTACTAATTTTATGGCACTTCAACGATGTTTAATTCATATCGTAGTTTTTCGTATGCCAGTGCTATTGTAGTAGATAGACAGATATTTGAATTTTTATTTTCAACATACCGCTAGACACTTTTTAACTTCTCCTCCATATAAAATAGCACTCCTTCCTCTTGTTAGCGAGAAAAAGACAAACTGTGTAATTATTTAAAAATAGAGTTTAATACGTGATTTAAAATAACTCTTGGTATTTTTACCAGACCATAGAAATCAAATCGAGAGCAGCTAGGTAGATATTTAACTATATTATTTTAGTAATAGAATGAAACAACTCACCTCTGTATTACTGCGTACAGCTTTTCGTCTTTAGACCTGTAACAAATAAAAAAATAAAATAAAATCTACTTTTAGCCCTGTACCCGTCAAACTCAATTTCATATTTTAAATATGTTTTTGCAGCCAAAACTAATGATTAGTCTGCATTTGACGATAATTTAGTATTTAGGTTCGATGTTGAAGCCTCAGGGCTGCAAGCAATGGTTTCGTGAGCTAGATCTTTTTAAATTTACAACCGTTATCACAAGAGCTCTCTGAACTTCGGTTACAAATTGAAAATATATTAAAAATAGCTCTATTCCTAACATCATAAGGTTGGAAATTGAGTACATATGTCCTAATGTATAAGGCTCTTACTATGATGGTTAGGTGATATCGAAATTACAACCTGTCATAAAGCAGACACGATCATAAGGAACAAGAGGAGGTCATTGTAATTGTTAGTATGAGACATGCATTATTAACTTGGAAAGCTTTTTGCATTCTAATCTAAAAACCTATTTCGGTTTTCTATTTCTATGCCGGTAAAATCTATCACAAATAGGTTTGAATGTTACAAGAAAGCAAGGAAGAGTATTTATTTATTTAGAACCACATACAATATGAAGTATAATCATGTATTGTACAAATAAGTTTCCTAATAATTGTGCGTAAATACTTTAAAATTAGAGGACAATTTTATTTATAGGTATAGATACGTTATTTATAGGTACCGCATAGATTATTGTAAATATTATTTTCGAAACAGTAGTATGTGTAAACCGTTTTCAATATATAATTAAAGGTCACCGTGTTCTTCATTCTTATTAAAATCGTCCATTGTAGAACACAGCATTGGCATATATGCATAAACATGAATAATCGGAAAGACAATTTTAACCAACAATAGTACATTATCAGTTTAGCAAGCAATGCACGTGTAAAATGAACTATTATGAACCAGGATTTCCGACGGTTTGGGACGCCTAAAGCAATCGGAGCAGAGCGTGTTATATGCGAAAATCCGTTTTTTGGGTCGTCTTTGTTCGAATTCAATTAACAAATTAATCAACAAAAAGTGAGTCCAGTGGCAAGAACCTGCTTACGGATCTTGTCTGGAGAGTCAGTCTGCATGCCCATTTTGCCGTTGTCGCTTCCTATTCCGGCTATTGTTGTGCGTCCTGTCACTACACGCATGCGTACCCCCACATTAAAAACTATCTATACTGATAAATACGCATGAACTGTTTGTCTGTGATTATTTTATTTTTATTGCCTATACCAACGCGTTGTCGGCCTTTAAGAAATTTTATACCGCAATTCTTAAACAACCCATCTCAAAGTGCAGTGGGAAAACTTCGGCGGGATGTTCCCTTCAATTTATTGTTGTAGTACGCGAAATAAATGTTTTACAGTACTGTGGAGGTCAAGGAAATGGGATTAAATATCCCATCCATGGAATTGAGATCAAAACTTACATTCATTATAATTAACTACGATTATTATGTGGTTAATAAACCGCAATATTTAAGCAATGGCTAGTGAAGTCAATAAAAATGGCACTAATTAAATAACCAAAGTACTTGTCGAAGACTTCGAAATAAATACTATAATTTAAAGAAAACTTTAGATATATTATGTTTAATCGTAAATGACTATTTTAAGCAAATGCCTTTTATTTCATCTGAAAGTTCGTCTTGAATCAGCTCCGAAACGACTTACGGGATTACAATGAAAATTTTATCAACTAACATAAACATTTTCAACTACGTTTCGATGGCTTTAAGACCAGATTTTTGTTTATTTGTTGCTTATTTAGAAGTTTCGGCTACTTTTTAGTAGTCTTGATCATGGAAGATATCAACGTGCAAATAATGTTAAAGTTATTACTTAACCTACCCCCAAGATTTTCATTTTACTTATTTAATTTTTAGTTTTTACGGTTTTTATTTACTCTATGGGAGGCTATCAGGAAAACTTACTACCGCTTTGCAATATTTGTGACTTGAAGAGAAGAATAGTAGTTTCAGAACTATTTCCTTTCAATATATTTCAGAAGATATGAATGTAATATCGAAGTCACGCATGAATGAAGTCGCGAGCAATGAATATAAGAAATTAAAACACACATACGCATTTATTGGCTTGACTTACGCACACTGCAGAAGCGTCACGTCTATCGAGACTACGCGTACATTACCATTCACCTACAGACTGTACACACAAACGCATCTCATCAATGAATTTGACGTATCACTCAACACTGAATGAATAAAGACCTTGAATGAGGTTGCTCTCGAAACGCTAACGTTCGATAACGAGCAATGAACTTAAGGTAAAAGTTACTCGGGCTTATTAGCGTCACCCTATGCGTTTCCCGGATGTGATATACTTAATATTGATTACTAATGTTATTTATAGATGACTACAATAGATTTGTGACTTATCTCGCGTTAACGTAAATATTATAGATAGAGCGCAGGACCGGCCGTTGGGAGTCTGACACAAATGTTAAACTTAATTTTGGTAAAAGTGGGATATTTACTTGACTGCATGGCTACCATCCCTGGTCTAGAGAATACCGCCATAACAATGTTGAGTTGTGTTCCGGTATTAGTGGCCAGGTTCCAGTCCCCCTTAAGAGAGCGGAAGCATATTAGTAGCATCTTTAGTGTTAAATGTGTCTATAGGCGATGGTAACTACTTCTCATCAGTTGAGCCGTCCGCCTGTCTGTTGAACTCATGCAATAAAAAAATACGCTGTCATTGCTGTTGCCATGCCGGTATATTTTTTATGTATTTGCAAAAGTAGCGTTAGTATAATACGATTGACGCGGTACGTATTCTGCTATATTCGTCTATTCCTCGGGAACGGTACTTTTTTCTAGATGAAAGGTACCTACCCTATGTTGTTAACTTATACTTTTTATATATATTTTGTAGGCATCTGCCTACAATAAGTATCTACTTAATACGAAACTAATAATGTTAAAGGATATAAAATTAATTGTTAATACTAAATTTCAAGTTTAGAAGTCCTGTAAATATACAAACGCAAAAATATCTCGAAGCTAATTTACCTATATTATGTAGGATTGGTTACGTTGCGGTCGCAACTGCGTTAACTTTAAAAGTTTAGATTATGGCCGAAAGTGTGTTATTTAAAGCGATAAAAATAACGCCCTTAACGAATAACCACATTAGCTTACATACATACGTTATCTGTCATATTTAATAGTAATAATAAGAGAGTGGCGAGTTCCCTGAACATTGCGACGGGCAGACGCCATAGTGCCCATATTCCCAGACCCCTAGTATCACTAGCAGTTCACCCCAATAGCCCGGTACTTTTTGTCCTCATTTCCCACAATAGTTCTACACTGGCCGGGGCAAGTCCTTGGGTGCATTATTATATGGTGTAGACAGGGATAACCGCCGGTCAGCGTCACGCCACATTTACATTAAATTTGTCAAAGGGCCTCTACGTGTTGGCCTTTCTATGGCCCCGCGCAAGCCCTCCAAATGTCCGGGCCATTTTTATAGCCCATGTTCATCATAGACATAAATTATTATAATAATATTTAACGTCATCAACAATGTCACATCTCGAATAACGCATTAAACCCATCGCCATATCTGCGTGAAACGGCCTATATCTTTAATATTATCGGAGATGAAGCCGCATCATCAGGATGATTATCTAGGCTTATTTTATATAATGAGTAGGTTCGAGTTTCACCGACATTGCGCCTTATGTCAGCCGGAAATGCAGTCTAAGGTGGAGCACCTTACCTAGATGATAGATTCCTAGATTCACCCAAGATATAAAGACTTGAAAGATACAAGTAGATTTTTTCATAGTGTGCATATTATTTCATCACTTTATAATAATTATTATATTTAATTACTACAAAAATAATTACTACAAAAAAGACACCTAGATTGTATTCTTCAGGAAAAATATACGACAGTAAAGAGTTCCATTCTTCAGCGGTTCGTATGATGAATGTCTCCTACTATATTAACGTACTCTGTGAATATCTAGGTTATTCATGTGTTTGGCATTTGAAGGATTTGAAAAATAGAATAAAAATATATTGGCGGTAAACTTGAGTCATCTGCATTGCAAACCAGCGATATCGCTAAAAAGATCACGTCGTGGCACGAGCTCGACCGCTACTCATTGCGTGTACGGTATTACATTAAAACATACAAAAGTCTTGTACGGAGTTACGCTACATTTAAAACCATTAAAATGTTTAATGAAACCCACTTATAATCGTTTGTTAAATTTGAAGAACTGCTCAGCAAATGATTAACGAAATCTTAAAGGAGTTTATGTGTATAAACTCCTCTTAAGGATAAGAGGTGGTGGTAAAGTAACTCAAAAATAACTGTCAAAAATAACCAATATCGAGAGGTAGTTTAAATGACTGCTAAGAGGCAAGATGAGAAGTATTATTTGAAACAGCCATTCATTAGGACCTTAAGAGTCTCTTATTTAAGAGATGGCTAAGCTTTCCTTAACGAGATTATTATAACCATTGGCTTTTAGTAAGTCAATGATTATAACTAAGGCCCAATACTATAGTCAAGTTCAAAACAATAAAATTACGAGTACATGATTCACATATCCTTTAACAATGTATCTTTGAAACATCTATTAATTTACATAATATATATTTATAACCTTAATATAATTTTCAATTAAAATTGAAGCATAAGATCTTGATCTAAATTATTTTTGGAAAATCCAGACAGCGTTCTATATTACGTAACGCACTTAATGTTTTTATTGTATTAATACAAAGTGAATCATAATTTCATTTTAAACAACCTAAGAGCATAATGTAGGCGCACTACTAAATAGGGTTGGGCAACACCTTAGCGAGTGGAACGTCGGAAATGACGCAAATCGCTCGATAGTTCCTTTCAAATAGTTCCGCAAGGCAAATCCGCGTATTGCCCACGGACTTTCGCTATTTGCTCAGATAAACCGTGTACGTGATATTTTTGACACGGTTAATTAGTGATTAAGGTTGGATTTCCATATGAGTCATTACAAGAATTAATACATCTGTAGTGTTCATTAGCTAAATAACAACATTTATCTATTTCTATGAACGTATCACGTCAAGTTTGTACGCGTCGAGTTTTAAATTGCACAGGTACATTATTACATAGTGTGTATATGTAAGACATCGCTTTATATAAACGCGCCTTCGGACTCTACCTGATAGGTGGCGGAGAAAACGGGGACCTTTTCTACCTGCTTAACATTCGACAAGTTAAATTTGGTAATTTCTATAGGTAAAGAAAAGAGTTAGGAATGAATAAAAAATTTCTTACTTTTTTGCTTATAACTTCTTTAATTTTTAATTTAGGGCAAAAAGTTATATGAACATATTTGTAGGCAAAACAATTTGCTACAAATTATGACTTTGCAAATTTATTGTAAGGCGCATAGTTTCCTAGATATCGCGAAAAAAGTGTTTTCACCCTTTTTTCCAAGACGGCGGTCGGGGGACAAGGGTGGCGATTCCACAAACTTGAGGTTAAGCTTCTATTCTATTCTTCTTCTCCCCACACATGTTCAAAAAATAAAATTGCGTCCTCTAAGAAATGCAATATTCGGTCCTTAAATTGTAAGATTTCAATGGATTATATCTCCGTGGTTATAATATGGTAATAGAATAATGTATCTAACATTATTCCTGTCTTTTTTTTCCAACGTAAAACAATTTTTTTCTAATTCTTGTTTCAAGCATTTTTGAAGTGAAACTTCTTTATCGGCGTTGGAAAAAAAATTACCGTCACATTTTGCGGTTACGCGTCACATTTTTGTGGCGTTATGCGCCGTCTTTTTCTTACCCCTACCGCGGTCGTTTCGAACGAAGAGTAATGAAAAGGTAAAATGAAATAATTTCGTGAATGAAGTTTCACTTCTTACATGTGTTAACTAGTACACGCACATTTTTTTCTTGTTTTTCTTTCATCACCATGGCTTTGGAAAAGAACCAATTTTCTTAAATTTTAGAATATTATAATTTATTTAATACTTGGAAAGAAATTGAATATTTTTAATTATTAATAAACTAGACCATTTCAAGCGTATTGCTTGCGTAAACTTTGAATCCGTAAACTGCGATAATTGCACATTTTCCGATATGAAAATTATATGTTGTTCGTGGATGGTGTGAACAAAATATAATAGGAATATGAGCATTAATTGTTTTTATAATATACATACTTATAAATACTTAATTCATGATAAATTGTTATAATACGCTTTTAAGCCTAACGTTCCAACGTTCTTTTTCTCGAGCAAACTATTATATTTTACGAAATAAAAAGTATATATTATTCATAGCGTTAAACATCAATCTGATACACGTAGGTGACATCTCTGGTGTGGCAAACATCCATAGGCGACGGTAACCGCTTTCCATCAGGTTGGCTGTCTGCCTGACTGTTGCAGTCCACTACTATATAAAAACAGTTCTCCTGAAAACATATGGATAAAAGAAACAAAGGTAAATACATTTATTTTTTAATATGGATTCAGAAAAAATCAAGAATAATAAAGAGCACAGAATTAAAATTTACATAGACGCCCCAGGGAAACCTCTAGTGGCACTGACACTCACAACTAGCTCGGAAGATATTCTTTAGCCTCTTTATACATTATACTGTATTATAACTGGTATCGAGAACAATAGTGGCCTAGCTATAGAATATTCTAATAATATTCTCTTTTACTTGTTACACGACTTAGATTAATTAAGGAAAGGGTCCCTGTATTGTATACCGCATGGTGAAATAACCGCATTAATAAATTAAACAAGCTGACTATGACGACGTCATTGAGTCGCTTCTTTTACGAGTATAGCCTTATTTAGAAAAACAAACAAATCCATCCCATTATGCATTTGTTTGCAAACACTAATTTTCGTTCACTTATGTCAAAGTTCGTTAGACATGTAAATAGACACAATTTTCTTTGAAGAAATGCGAACCATTGACGTCATAAAGCTTTTAGGAAGTTATGAAGCGCACATATCTCTCGTGTTATATATCAGACCTTGACTACAACAGGAAATGACAGTGTCAAGTAATGCCGAAAATAGACGGTTCATTTATCCATCTTTCATTATTAGAAATAAGGCATTGTTAATGTTAAAAATAACATTTATGACTTTTTAACTGCTTATTAGTTAATTAATGGTTTTCTTAGATTATGAAACATGATGTCCTTGAAAGGACTAATTTGTGTTAAAAGTATTAACTATACTTGTGTTTAAATAACTAATAGAATTAATTACAAATAACAAATCTTGAGGCCTAATAAAAACGAAAAGCAGTTTCAAAATTTACTTGTGAAACTATTTTTTAATAATGTTATTTCTATACAAACTGAAAAACAAAACTGAACTGGTCTGTCTAATTTCAGCTTAATTTCTTTTATACTTCTTCTCAATTAATAGATGAACGGCTTGAAAGACCTTATTCTCAACAGTATGATCATAATAATAAAAAGTCGTAAGGAAAATTGCACATTGAAATCAGTGATGCGTGGTATTCATCAAACCGTAGATGATCCTATAAGTCAAACGTGACAAGAAATACATCCGCTTTTCTGTTATTAGGAGATGTCCAACGGGGGTTTATCTCTTTCTCATCACTTCTACCCATTCATTTGGAAACCCAAACTAGACTTGGATGTCTTTAACTTTCATAAGATAGGTCCACATAAAAGTGGTTTGAGCTGGATGTCAGACTATAATTTTCTGGTATTTGCGTGGATTGGTTTTGGGTTTCACTCTATTACTTGCTCATTTACTGCCAATTCTTACTTCAGATTCGTATTCAGCGGAACAATACGCTAGAGAAGTTTGCACTCAGTACATACCTGCAACTTCTTTTTGAAGTGAAACTTCTATATAGAGGGGGTCTTACGATTTTTCGCTCTCGAAAAGGTGTCACGGTCACATGGTCACCGTCACTAATTCTTACATTTTTAAACTTGTGATATCTTTCGAATGGAATGTCCAAATTGAATAATTCAAAAAGTTATATAAAGGTATTGAAGCAGTCTTGAATATGAAGTAATTTATTTTGATAAGGATGAATACCAAGATACAAATAAAGAGCCTTTTCTAGCGGCGGCATTTTAATTAAAATTTTAAAATAAAAGAACACTTATTATGGCAATATTATAATAGTTAGATACATAGTGTCGCTACACTTTATGTAGATAATGAACACATCATTATCTACAAAAAGTGTAGCAAAGTCTGCAAAGTCGTAGTAAATTATTTTATTCTATCATTAATAGTTTTCGCAGCGCACGCGATTTTAGCTATTTGTATGCCTGTGTAATTATGTGTTTTATTATGGTATATTATGTCGTGCATCACTTTACGAACTGTGTGCTGTGCAAGATGCAAAGTTTGAATCATGACTTCATTAATAAACAATCAAGTGTGTATAAACCTATCATTAATAAATACAAAAACGAGCTCAGAAGCTAAATCATTTGATATACAAAAAGATACATTCAATTAGGCATAATAAACGATCGTTCCGGATGATAATGACATCATAATTTAAAAGCCCATTATTAATGACATCATTAAGGATTTGGGACGTCAAATTTATAAAATTGATCTAACGAATGACGCAAAATAAGTAGCAAAAAGTAATTCCGTTCTAGGATCTCGTATTCGCACATCTGAAATCTAAGTCCACTTTGAGTCTCAAATTCCCTTACAAAGTGGAGCTTGCTATACTAGCAGATCTTGGTTTGAGATGTTAACTTCTACATAGTACAACGTCCAGTTTACAAAGAAACCGAAGGAACTGAAGAAAAAAGAGCGGTAAGTATCTAGAGTATTGCCCACCACTTCGGAACAAAAATCTACTGATCTAAGCAAAAATACTATTACCCGAGCCGCTAAGGGCGTGTCATTGACGAGTGGTTCGTGCTTTCTCTTGGAATAAATAAGTTGATACTTTTATAGACTAATATTACTAACTAGCTTCTGCACGCGACTTCGTCCGCGTGGTGTGGTTTTTTTAACTATCCCACGGGAGCTCTTTAATTTTTCCGGATCAAAAGCATCCTATATGTTGACCAGGGATATAAGCTATCACCATACAAAATTTCATGTAAATCGGTCCAGTGGTTTCGGAGATTAGCCGGTACAAACAGACAGACAAACAGATAAACAGAGAAACAAAAAATTTGAAAGAAAAACGAAGTTAGTTCTATTTCACTTCTTACATTCCCCTGACTCGGTTTTTAGCATTTTTTTAATTTTAGAGAGATTTAACCTCTACAATTTTATTATATGTATATAATTTGCTATATATATAATTTTAGTCTATGCCGTGATCAATCTGCTTTGAACTTGGACAACAAGTACAAATATACCAAAATTGTTTGGCTAGCATCTACCAAAGTTTATTATTGCAATTATATTTCGTACTTCAACTTTGTCAATTATCAAAGAATATTAAAGATAGACACGGTTCATATAATTTTTTTTGGCAACAGTATGCCTTTCTTTTTAGTCTAAAATGCAATTGGCCATAAGTTATATGACGCAGAATCATAGACAAAAACTAAAGCACGCGCCAATCATACAATTGATTCCGTTCAGTGAAATATGTTGGATAAAATCGATCTGACATTCCCCGTCTATTCAATAAAAGGTCAAAAATATTTAAATATTTTTGGCGTCATTCATAATACATCAACGAAATTTGTTCTAATGACGCATAGTGTAAGGTCGAGACAATTCATTGCGGAGTTGATGGTATTGCGATCGGAATGCGACTATGAAATGCTGCTTCCGAAACAATATTAAGCTCTGTAATATCTATGAACTATATATGTGTGATCCAGCACATATATAATTTCCTAAACTAGTTTACTACTTAAGTCCACTTTGAATATAATGATCACGTTTTATACTACGTAATACGTTTAAGTAAACACAGGCATTACTATAAAAAAAAATGAGAGTAGTCGTAAATAGCCTTATTGTATTCTAATTACACCATGTTCCAATAAATTTTTGGAAAAATATGAAATATAATAACTCTATTACTAAGTAACTTTGGACCTTACAGTCTTCACGGTTTTAAGAATTGTATGAAGTTTGGAATGGACATTTTCGATTGTATATGTTCGATAATGGAATAAAGACAGGGCAATTTTCATCCCAGAATAATTTTAACACATTTTGTAGAAGTTTAAAAGCTAAATGAAAAAGAGACCACGATAAAGAAATGCTGACTACGTTAAATGAGATCTACGAGATACATATTGAAACTTTTGTAGCGCTACATCCAGCAATGTTGTAGCCTGTTACTCATTTATAACAATTCCAGGTGAAGTTTTCACTGCTTTAATGGTGGTGTTTAACTATACAGTTTTATAATATGTATAACATTCGTTAAAAATGATCAATAATTAGGAGTAGCGTGTTAAATTAGTTTAATCAATAACTGTTTGGTGTCAATCAAAGACCTACAATTACCTAAGGCTTCTGTTACATGAGTACGACTTTCGCCTGTTACCTATTATTGTTTGTTGGCCATTCGCTTATAAATTATGTTAAGCTATGTAACTAAATGCACAAATCGGGCAAAGTTATATTTAAAAATTTAAAAGGATGGTCAGAACCTTTTGTAATGTTTCCGTCTTTGTTACAATTTATCCTGCCATGAGGGCAATTTGTTGAGCGCTGGCTTTACGGTGGCTAATAAACCAATTAACATCATATTTTATTAGTTTCGTAATAAATATGATTCCCAACATAATTATATCATTGAATAATCTACACCGACATAACATACCATGAATCACAGGGAGAAAGTAACCTTCACACGAGATGACCAGCCGAGCAAACAAACAAAAAATTGAATCCCACTGGTTTCATTATGACTCATGATGATTCCGCTACCGTATCCTCTTAATTCTATATTCAACACCCGAATGAGCTCATATTCAGACTAGGATCGTAGGCAATAATGCCTAAACGCATCTAAGATAAATATTTAGAAAACATAGAGCTGACTACAAGAAAACCCAAAAGCATCTAAATAATAAATGTTATAATAACAATTTAATACTTTACAGTTCCGTTATATAATTTTGAAATGAATGCCCAGTGAAATAAAACTTATTTTAGGTGGGCACTGACTTCGTATTGATCTGTTCTATAGGAAGGAACTTTCATTTCTAGAACCTATAGTCTAGTCGACAAGTTGAAAATGGTACAAAATAGAGATACTGCTTTTAAAATTATGTGCGATAGCTCATTGGATCCGGAATGATAGTCTAGAAAATTGTTCCAAAAGCGTGTATTAGCACATAAAAAATTGCAAAAGTTATAAACAATTAAAGATAAAAAAAAATGGTATTTCGTTTTTTGCCAATATTTAATAAACTGTTAATATTTAAGAAATTTCAAAAAAAAATTCTGAAAACTGAAGAAATTTCCAATAAAAACTTTTAACTCTCGGAATTCTATCTTCATTATTTATAATTTTAATTTAACGCTGAAAATAGGTCTGCGCGTGACATTTTTAGGATGCGCGCGTGGCGTCAAAAGCGAGTACGGCACATTAATTAATTTATTTAAGGTATTGAATATTTCTTTTTAAAATTTCTTTGTATTTTTTTTACTGGAGTAAGGTCCAGTCCCAATTATCAAGTACCTTGAGTTCCATTCGGAAAAATCTCAAGGTTACGAATTACTGCAAACTTTGAACGCGGGCTTCGTTCCATATTCAACGTGTCATAAAAATTCCAAGGTATAATTTTCTCACTAACATTGACTAATATAATATGTATGTTGAAGTTACATTACAACCTTATATAGATATGATGCGCTTTGGTAATTTTCTTTCAACCCAGTTCCATTGGCAACATACCACAAATTTACTGCTAACAAATATCGTTAAGTTCAAAATACATATTCGTTTGTGTGTTTCTTTGTAATTTGGTTTTCGATTACCACTTTTCCTTTTTTAACGTTCCGTAGCTATTTCTGCAAAAGAGGAACTCTTATCAGCTCTGTGATTTCGTCTATTTTGACAGGTATTTATTCAAAACCTGTTAACTTACAAGCGGTTAAAATTTACTCCATACAAATAATATTATAGTAATGTCCTTAATGAGTTTTGAATTATGCAAAAGTAGAAAATTCTGAAACATTTTAAGTAGAGCTTAAATTGGTTTGAACAAGATTCGTTCAATAATTTCGAGGTAATGGCATTATGATAAAAAATACCTTTCGGATCCGTGATCAACGAAGGAAAACAATAAATGTTTGTTATACAGAATCGTTTTTTTTTTGCGTAGGCAGATTTCCAGCTATAAATCTATAGGGTAGTTGACTTTCAAATCAACTGATATACTTTTTATCATAATAACTAAACGCTGCAGCCTCTCAACGATTTTATATGAGCATTGCTAATTGCGGCAATAATAAGATAGGACTAGCATATCATCTACGCGCACCCTTACCCAGCGGCCGTGTGCAGCAAGCCGAGTATTTTTGTAGAGAAGGGAAATCCGTTTGACGCCTATCTATCGTGGGCCAAATGCGGAGGGGAGCGTGAAATTCTCCACTATGGGGTGGCACTAATACCTTAAGCAAGAAATGCTATTGCCATGCCGCGCTGAAGGCTACCCACTAAAACACCTCCGGGCTCCGTCCTTCCCTTTAAGCCAAGCCCACAAGTATTGGGCCTAGCCAGTTCCTAGGCCTTAGCCGGCGGCGGCCGAAATACTCCTCTCGCGTAACTCGATAAATGAATTTAAGAAATAAATAATTTAACATTTCAATAATATGGAAATGGCAAATAGGTGAAGGACGTTAGTCCAAACGTGATGAACCGAAAGACTTGTGTGATTTTTTACTTTTAGATTTCAATTAGGAACGCCTACAACTAACACCGCAAGGCGCTAAATATATTGAGTAATCTCTTAGAGATTTTATTATTATAAGAATCATATTTAAACAACAATGTTACTAAATTACTTCGTATTATTTGGAATAAGAGGTCAACTATTTTTATAATATTAGAACTTTTTTTTCATCTGCGGTGCAATAAGGCTATAAGCAGGCTGGTGGCCCTACTAATAGAAAGTGGTTACAGTCGCCTATAGACATATATATCACCAGAGGCCCAATTCTGCTATTAGGTACTATCTCATCCAAATTGCCGCACAGTGTTGTTTCAATCGTATGTTTTTCACTAACTGATAGTAAATTTCCGGTCTTAAACATCTGCGGTACTTTATATCGCAGGAATCCTAAGATATATTTTTGGAGCTGTATATAATGGTCCGCTTGAGAAAAAATCGGATTCTAAAGATACTGATCGGTAGCAATGCTCTCTCATAAAATCTGTGATACTTTATATCTCGCGGGATTTTTCCGGAAGAGGTTTCCAGTTGTTAAGACACGTATAAATTAAATAAGCTTATTTCGTACAACATATAGGAACTCGCGGGTGAATTAAGGTATACTATAAAAAAATATTTTTTGATTATGATGCTACGGATTAACCCCTGACTTTTGTCTGATATCAAATTAATTGCACAAAAAAGACTTCTTTACAAAATTATTGTATTATCGGTAGAATATTTATTAATTCATTGTATGAAGCAGATTAATCGCGGAAAGCTACAAATAATAACAAAGAAAGAATAACACGTATAAGAAAATGGCCAAATATGCAAAGTGAGTTATGATTCAAAACTTTTAGCAAATAAAAAGTAAGGTATTCCCAGTGAGTAAGTTAGTTAAACTGTCGATCGTGAGGCTGCGGTTTCGTGATATTCAAAACACTCTTTCGCTAATATTTAATATACATACCTATGCCTGAAAAAAAAATCAAGTTATCTTAACACGGCGCCATATTTCTTAGCTTATTGTTCTTTGGAACCTATGTTATGAACGCTTATAGTTTTGTCATCTGACTATGAGACACTAAATAACATTTTGTCAAAAATATCCCAAATCTCGATATTTTTTTATTTCACCTCTTAACTACACCATATTATATAGCGGCATAGAAAACACATTTTTCTTCCAGATTTGGTTTATACAGTCCCAATGGTTTTTGAAAACAATGTCTGTGACACACATATACAGGATAGACAGAACGGATGCTTGGAAGAGATCGCGTTTAGTGATAAAGCCGCATTTCGTTTTACTAAGGGACCGAATCCTGAATTGTACCTGTTATGCATTTTGTCTTGGTGAGCATTAAGGCGTTATCTATCTATTTATTTATCTATAAACACATAAACTAAATCTACTTCAAAAAAAGAATGAGTTTAGTGATAATTTCCTTTGGGTTCAATGTCAAATGCCATATGCTAAACAGTACAGAAAACCATGAAAATATGACGACATAACTGTATGTGTACTGATAATTTTTTCGCCATCAGGCGTAATAAAGCCGCTTTTTTAGTGTTCAAAGTCCAGGCTAGCATCATCAATATATTGAGAGTGTTCGCAGAGAGAATGGACTCCCCTTTCTCGCAACGCCGGGTGACTTCTATTTAGTATAGAAGGAAGGGTGGGACCATTTTTTCTGCTTTTATGTTCTGTTGTGTCCGTCCTACTAACGTAGCTATAAAGTTTGACACTAATGAATGGATATAATAGCTGAAACGGATATAAATTATTATTATAACGCAGTAGGTCAGCAGACTGCCTACTTGATGGGGATTTGGTTACCATCGCCTATGGACATTTGCAACACGAAAGGTGCTACAAATGCGCTGCTGCTCTCTTAAAAGAGACTGGGACCTGGTCACTAATACCGACCGTTCACTAAGACTGGAACATAACTCAAGGTTGTTATGGCGACATACTTTAGACCAGGGGTGGTGGCCATCCAGTTAGGCAAATGCCCTACCACCTGACTGCGGATTGTTCTGTTGTCTCTTACGACAGGCCGCCCGGCCGGAGGAAATTATTTCTCCGTTCCTGCACGGACATAGTTATAGTTCTAAGAGTTTAGTTAGCATTTTAATATCTATCTATACTAGCTGTCCCGGCAGACGTCATCCTGCCCGGTAAAAAATAGGGGTTGATCGTAGAAGGTTGAAAATCAAGGGTTGTATGTATTTTTGTATGTTGTATCATAAAAAAATAGAAATTAAAAATTTGGTCTAAAAAATAAAAATTTAGGGGTGGACTACCCCTAACATTTAGGGGGATGAAAAATAGATGTTGGCCGATTCTCATAGATACCGGATAAGCACAAAAAATTTCATCAAAATCGGTCAAGCCGTTTCGGAGGAGTATGGCAACGAAAACTGTGACACGAGAATTTTATATATTAGATAATACATAAATATATTAAATTTATAGAGGGTCGAATGTGTATAAAGAATTTTAAAAAAGGGAAAAAGATGGGGATCTTATTCGAAAATGCAACTTTGAGAGTTTTTGTGTGTCTTTCTATCTATGTCGCAAAAACTAGTGGACTTAAATAAAACTTGTCACAGAGCTAGCTCATATACCGCGTCAGGACATAATTATGATACTTTTTATTATATACATCTTCAACACCAGAGGTGGTGTTTACAGAAAATAGGGGTGTCGGCGCACGATTTGCCTGGAGAGGTACACGCTGGTCTAGCCATGTTGAAATCATTACCTCGCGCCAGTGTGTGCGCGCTATATGTACATTAGTCTATGAGACACACTCATAAACTACGGCCAGCCGCCAATATTCGAAATCTATTACTGAACGAAAAGGAACCTTCGTACGCGCAACCAAATTTTTATTTTAAAATAGTACACTATTAAAATATACGCAATATTTCGAGAAGTTGCTTCATTGAAGACTTCCTACGCTTCAAGTGGTTACCATGGTAACTACTATATGCTGTAAACATTAGCCACAAAAATCATTGCAGTATCTGCAGTGCATTGCACTATGATATGTCGGAAACAATACATTTGCTTACTTATAAAACAATATCATAATTATCCTTATATGGGTCTCTGCGTTAAATATAATAAAATATAAATAGCTAACTAATAATTGACTCAGTAAGCAATGATCATACTTAGTGTACACCCGCTCAGGATTTTTTAATCAAACTTTGTGTATACCCTTTTCCATGTACAATAACGCACGATTCAGTTCAGTCTTAAAATATTAATAAGTATTACTTAATCATCTGAGGTTTTTCTTGTGTATAGTAACATCATAAATGCTTGAGAATCTATTAACGTTTTTAATGCGTAAGTTTTTAAAAAATGGATTTTACTTTTAGTCATACGCAGTCGTAAGCTGTGTGGTTAAGATACCCGTGTCTCATTTTAGTGGATTCCAATCCTGACCAAAGAGTTTTCACTGTTTAGCAGTTTTTCTGAAACAATGTGCATATTGTTACAATTACTGTA
This sequence comes from Dendrolimus punctatus, assembly GCA_012273795.1. NCBI lineage: Eukaryota > Metazoa > Arthropoda > Insecta > Lepidoptera > Lasiocampidae > Dendrolimus > Dendrolimus punctatus. The sequence continues at coordinate 15,092,552 of CM022527.1, forward strand.
TACTACTATACTATTACTATTATCCGTGCAGGAACGGAGAAAGAATACAATTTCCTGAATCTGGGCGGCCTGTCGTAAGAGGCGACAAAACAACCCACAGCCAGTTGGTACGGCATTTACCCGACTGTATGGCTACCACCCCTGGTCTAAAGTATGTTCTGTTATGTACGTTCCGATATTAGGGGCCAGGTTCCAGTCTCCCTTAAGAGAGCAGCAGCGCATTTTTAGCACCTTTGGTGTTGCGAATGTCCATAGACGGTGGTAACCGCTTTCCATCAAGTGGGCCATCTGTCTGTTTGCGGAACTCCAGCAATAAAAAAATTCTAACAGTGAAAAGAAAAAAATTCAAACATGAAAATTGAGACTAATGAATTGTAACTCCATAACTTGGGATCGTTTATTATAATATATACCACATATTTCTATCAAGTTTTGTACATGCACTACCTATACCCATTACCTAGCACATTTGGACTTTTCTAAATTTAAAACGACAGGCAGAAAAACAGACATGACGTATGTATGGAATTACGAAATTTAGAAAACTGTTCATTGCTGAAGTTAAAGTCTTATCTTTCAGGACTAAACTAAAATTAATTTCAAACTAAACTGTAGTTAATTTCTATTTAATGTTTTGGTAAGGTTTAAAAAGTAAATTCGCTACGGTCTATCGAATAACTGAACCCGGAACTACTATGGATCCAGACACCTAGTTAATTGATTAACTTTGTTACTTCGAATCGGTCACTGAACTTATATTTCTGGTAACCATCTTTAAATTCCTGTTAAAAACAGAAACGGTATCCGGCATCGATGCGATGAAGCTTGAAATAGTACTTTTTGGTGGTAAATTTTAATGGACCATTAATGTTTTAATAATTAAAGGCGCCTAATGCAAAACACCGCCATTTACTTTTAGTAAGAATTGTAACGATTTGGCAAAACTGTACTAACAGTTATGCTGGTAAAAAGTTGAGAAATGTTTCGGTAGAATGGTTTTCGAAAAAATCAATTTATTTGAGAAAGCGGATATTGTATCTGCTAAGAAATGTATTAAAGTTTTACTAACGCTTTCCACATGGTTGTAATTGGTATATCGTGATCGGAATCCCCAGTAAATCTTATATTTCCTGGGATTTAAAAAATCCTGTCTTCATCTATCATCTTAAAGGGGTTATTCATGAATTTGTGCCTTAAAAAGCAATAAAACATACTAATTGCTATACTAATACATCAATCTTATTTTCATATGTATTAATATTTCGTATAATTAAAAAAAACTAGCGTCTGTAAAATATACATAAACATACTTACAACAACATACATAATTTATATGAAGAGAGAATGAACATAGAAACGTCCGAGAATATTTTCAAATTTGCCATAGTATTTTATCCGTGGAGAAACGGATAGTTTAAGAGCCAGCTTAAATCTGACAACACATTCTTTACGGTATCTGAAATTTCGTCCAGTGAGACTTCTATACCCAGTAAACAAGCAATGGGTACTAGCTAAGCCCGGCCGCGGTAGGTTTGGGGTCCCTCAGGTGAGTCAGGTATGAAAATTAAGTAAATTTTTAAAGTATTTTACGGCGTCTGCCGTTTTAATATATCATAATATACCTCTAGAAAAATTGAAAAATAAATATGGCTGCTGATTTTGTAGGTTGCAACATCCTGGCAGCCACTTTTCAAAATTCGGTAAAAAAAACTACAAGTATTTTACGGCGTCAGCCATTTTAATATATTATTTATTGAACTATTTTAAGCTAATATTAAAAATGGCTGACATTTTTTCCGGTTGTAACTATCCGGTTTACAGCGAAACATTACCTGTAGTCCGTGCATATGTATGTCCACAGTTGTAATTTTCACATTCGTAAAATTTATATAACATTAAAATTATATTAGTAAATGTAATTTTTTTTATAAATATACAATTAAACGAACACATCTACTACTTCAAATGTGCATAATAAAGAAAAAAAGGTTCATTATAAGGCTGTAACAAATATAAAATTATTATAAAGAGGTAAAAAAAATCAAACATTAATTAGATATATTCATTATTCATATCAGAATATATTTATTTTTGGAAATAATCTATAACGATGAAATAATCATGAAATATTTTATAATTAATTTTCATCTTCGGAAGCGTCTCCAGAAAGTGAAAAGTCATCTTCATCCACCAAGTCAGATTCTGTAAAAATAAAATACAAATTTTTAAATAAGCTTATGATAATTAAAATGCTGTTACAATAAATGTTACAATGCTGTCATTACCTTCAGGATTTAGAATCAAGTCGCTGACAAAGCAAGGAAGTTGGTCTTCTTCGAACCACTTAAATACGTAACGGTTTTCCATCTCCATCTCGCCATATTCAAGGGGATTCAGTGATGTGGGCTCTTTCGCATGAGCATTTTTCCAAATGCTGGAAATATAATGCGTCCTTAAAACTTGTTGGTACAGTTCAGATTTACACGGAGGGATTAAACTTGCATCAAAGCTCCGGACTTTTTTATTAAAATATTCGTTCATATCTACAGCCTTGTAGGAATTAACGAACAGCTGAAATCTGCCATCATCAACATCGATGGATTTTTTAGCATTGTACATACTGCAAGTGTACTTCTGGATAACATTAAACAGTTCACGTATAGTATCCTCAGTCAGGCCAATGTCACTGAAAGGAGCGAATGTTTTTTGAAATTCAACGTTATTTTCGTTAGTCTAGAATACGCTGACACTTTTTAAAAGTTGCTTCAGAAAATAAAAGCACTTTTTCGTCTTTTTCCGAGGCACAAATCACACACTTTAAATTATCAGCCATACTGAAAAAGTAATGGAAAATAAATTAACAATCAATAAATGCAATAAAAACTATTCACAGTATTATGTCTCTATACTTTCAACATGCAACTGACTAAAATATATTTGTCCGTAAACCGTTGGGCCTGGTGTGCCTTTGTGTTCGTAAAAAGAACTAAATCCCCACCACTCAGCCCTAACATAAAAGGAGAAAATGTTTGACTAAAGAGATAGAGAGAGAGAGAGCATAAATTACTTCTCACTGTACCACATGTTTTCTAAGCATAGACTGCAGGTAATGTTTCGCTGTAAACCGGATAGTTACAACCGGAAAAAATGTCAGCCATTTTTAATATTAGCTTAAAATAGTTCAATAAATAATATATTAAAATGGCTGACGCCGTAAAATACTTGTAAATTTTTTTTTCCGGATTTTGAAAAGTTGCTGCCAGGATGTTGCAACCTTCAAAATCATCAGCCATATTTATTTTTCAATTTTTCTAGAGGTATATTATGACATATTAAAACGGCAGACGCCGCAAAATACTTTAAAAATTTACTTAATTTTCATACTTGACTCACCTGAGGGACCCCAAACCTACCGCGGCCGGGCTTAGCTAGTACCCATTGCTTGTTTACTGGGTATAGAAGTCTCACTGGACGAAATTTCAGATACCGTAAAGAATGTGTTGTCAGATTTAAGCTGGCTCTTAAACTAGGAGAGAGAATACAAATTCCTGCGGCCGTGCGGCCTGTCGTAAGAGGCAACAAAACAACCCACAGCCAGATGGTAGGGCATTTGGCCGTCTGGATGACTACCACCCCTGGTCCAGAGTATACCGCCATAACAACCTTGAGTTGTGTTCCGGCATGAGTGGCCGGGTTTCAGCACGCCTTAAGAGAGCAGCAGGCCATTTGTAGCACCTTTGGTGTTGCAAAAGTTTATAGGCGATAGTAACCACTTTTCATCAGGTGAGCCATCTGCCTGTTTGCTGAACTCAAGCAATAAAAAAAAATAGATTAATAACAAAAAATATTTTACTATTCGGAAAAGATAGGTGCGACAATGGGCTTGTTGAGTTCATCACTAAAAGTTCAACCTGGGCGCGAGTCCAGGCGAATAATACGCGATTTTCAGTATAAAAGCAAACGAAGCGGGCGGCACGTAGTTTTGGATTATTGGGGTCCAATCTCAAAACCCCCAAAGGATTGTAAATATCGGAAACTTAGTTTGCGAAATTTACCGTGACAGGAATCGAGCCTTGGAACTCTGCGTTGCAATGGGTAAGGCTAGCAAAGGGATTTTAGCTGACAAGCGACGATCAAAATACATCGCCGATTATTATCAATACGAGTTGCAAATAAGAAGCACACGGACAGCGTTGGCATAGTTAGTCACAAATTACATAAATATTTGTCACCTCAACACACACATGACTTCATAATTGTGTTTCTCATTCTTGTGCGAATTTCCTTTTGAGATTAAACTAAATAAATATTGTGTAATAATTTAATTACATACTTCCTACCATATTATCTCGTTGCTATGTTTAGATATTTAATATCTTAATTATGCACCATTTATTTATAATATATAATTAATAATGAATTAAGAGGGCAATAATATCGATGGATATCCTTTGCATTATCTTTTATGTTGGATAACAAAAAGTAGCTCGATGCCGGCGGTGTCGAAAAAACTACATTAAATAAATAAAAAGTAGTTTTCAACAAAAAAATAATACACAAAATATGATGTAAAAACTACTTTACCCTTTTTAGGGACGATATTATATGCATCTATTTTTTTATTTAAAGCCTAGAAAATAAATAAATTTTTTAAACTTGTAATCTGAAGAATTTGTACGGGGGCATAACTTCTCCATAAGTTTTTATCTCTTATATTGTTATATATATTTGAGACAAAAAGTACCAGTATACAAGGTAAATTTAAACTATTAATTCTATCTTTACATTAGGTATATTACGTTTGGATGAAATGAACTAACGGCACTTGTAACTTTTGTTAAAATACTAAGATCATTCAGCGAATGATTTATTCGGGATTCAATATGCTTAGTGTAGTATGCACTCCAAAATAGACGGAGCAGTCCAAAAATCGGAATTAGTTGCATAAAATTGAACCAATCTCAGTACTCAAGTACACTTTTAAACAGCGTAAATTCCAACAACGGTATTCATAAAATAATACACGTCGTAATTTATTCCACATTGCATTTAATAAACATAATTAATTTATTGAAATATGATCCAATTTTCGAATATTTGAATAGGTACATAAATAAAGTATTGCCAATCGACCGCCTAAGGTCCTAACGCTGAAGCAATAAATTAATCGGATAAACAAATATAACAAGTAGCGTTGGCAAAAGTGTCATGTTACACGTAAAACAAGCAATTTCACGGTGGTCCATTCATAACAATTTATGAATGAGTGACTCACTCGAATTGACTCAGATGATTTTACGGCCGCTGTGCATCCGCAATACATAATAAGCATCTATTAGGTTAATGAGATAATTATTATATTATGTCATTATCTTCTGATTATACCATCTTGAGATAATACTTATACGTAAACGAAATGGGGTGATCGGTTAAAATTAAAAAATCGGGAAAGTGTGTCTTAGTCTATACGTTCAGTCATGATTTGTATAGTAGTTACATGTGCTACTTTTATTATTTTAAAATTTTGAATAGTCATAGAATATATACGTACAATCAAATGAAATCAGGTAAAATACATACATCGTAGCTGTAACAAGTAGTTTGTACTGTCCAGTTTTAATTTAGAGCGAACACTTTGATTGATATCATGATGTGCAAATATTTTTTATAAATAACAGCATTTTATTGAAATTATTTTTGCAAATAAGATAATATATATAATAGATATAATTGAAATGACTTTTATAATCTTAAAATTAAAATTACCAAAACGAAAATAATAACCATAAAGTAAATAATAACCCATCCATAGGGTAAATAATAACCATAAACAAAATTAAAACTAAATAATTGAAATGAACTAGTTAGAGGTAGGCTAAACAAAACTTTAATAAAACTCGTAGACAATTGTCATCTTTGTCATCCGTGACCACGGCCGCTTAAAATTAACGCGCTTAAAACAGTTAAATCATAGTATTATTAAGTATACATGTCGCGAAAACTTAAGAAAATATTAAAACGAAAATAAATTAGAACTCATTGAAGTTTCAAAAAAAAACAACACACGTGCTCTACTACAGTTTGCGGAAAAAAAAATTATTGCAGTGATTGCAGTGATTTATTGCTCACTATACTGTTGACTAATATCCTTCCGATCGATTAAACTACTCATTGTTATTGATAACAATTGACTGAATTTTCCTCATACAATATGAAACTGTAAAAACCTATTTCCTTACAAGATTTCAGTATAATTTTGTATACTATTCTGATAACGCATGAATAATCCTCATCTGATTTTTTATGTGACTCAATTTTTATGGAGCGTAACTTTAACCAAATTTGCTCGTTTGAAAAGACACATTGTGTTAACATGCTCAGTTGATATGACTCAGAGATTTTAGACCTACAGGAAAAGGTTTGGTTGACTATGCAATTACAATATATATCTTGTCAGCAGTGTGTTAAATTATCTTCTATCTATCTATAATATTAGAAAATTCTAAAAATGCCGTGTCTGTACAATGAAATTACTAATGCATATTATATAAAAGAAAGTGTTAGTTACACTATTTATAACTCAAGAACGGATATACCGATTTGGCTGGAGATTGGTGGGGAGGTAGCTTAGAACCAGGAGACGGACATAGGATAATTTTTATACCGTTAGAACCGGTAGGTGGCGCTGAGGTCGGGTCCTAGATTTTTATTTTTCAGAGCAGAACAACATCTGACAGGGCGGCTAGTTATATTTAAAACAAAACAATTGGAAAAGACTATATATGTTGGAGATGCAGTGGACTGTTGGTTGGTTGGTTGCTGGTTCTGGTGCGAGAAGGATGCCGAAATGAAACGATGAAATATTTGCTACGGGCGGCTTTCAACGGTTGCGTGGTCGGCGGGAGGGAGCTTCTTTCTTGCTTAGCGCGAACTGCTGCTTATCACGAACTACAAACTAGCCTCGCAAGGCGCCCTATATTTATACAATGCCGCCTCCGCCGACCCCCCGCTTCGTTGTAACACCCCCTTTGTTTTATTTATTTAATTGCACTTTACATAAGCCTTATTTTACCTTATTGCTATTACAATATTTACAACATCATAGATCCTAGCCTATCCTGTGGGTTCCTACATACATATGATCCATAGTTTCGAAACGCGGGACATTCTTACGGGCACTTTCCTCGCCCCCCGCTTCATGACTATAAATATAAAGCGTCGAGCGCGCGAGCGATTACCTCATTGCATAACCATGCGCTGTGGCGCGCGGACCTCTGCCTGCACTAACATTATGGCCTACTCGCTATGGAGTAGGCAGTAGTGCAGGCATACCTCACGGATCTGGGGCTCCGGTTGCGTTCTGCATTCCCGAAGCCCCGTTTCCGCTACCCCTTTGGGTCCCGGGCTCCAGGCGGCGTTCTGCACGCCTGGAACCCGGTTCCCTTATTTACTTTGAGTGCAGTACTACAGGCGGCGTTCTGCACGCCCATAGCCTGGTCTCATTTACCAGGATCTATTTGGGTTGTTAATGAAACGCAAACATTTAAACGTTTATTTCAACAAGCTTAAGGCTATTATGACAATACTTATTTATACTATAATATCACTAATTAATTAAATTAAGTTTAAACAAAACGATATACACGGTTATATGAAATATTATAAGACTATATGCATCTCTGTCCGACCCGTCTCTTTCTTGCGTTTAACGGCCGTATACATGTTATCTACGAGGCTTAGCAAATTACACCTATGCTCTTATCACCTGTGTAGACGGGTCGGCGAGTTTCTATGATGCTATTCCGTCGTCAACATTCTCCCGCCGTCGCGTCCCGCGATTCTTCTATGGGCAGCACGACGACTCTCTTGGTAGGCCGCCTCAGCACTCGTCCGCTGGCCGTCGTCACGTCCAGGACTCGAACCTCGCCGTCCTTGCCGGGATGCACTGCAGTCACTCGTCCTCGGGGCCACGTGTTGCGGGGCAGATTTGGGTCACAGATTATAACCAAATCGCCTACCTTAGGGCTGTCACCGCTCGCGTAGGGCTCCCGCCGGTGTTGTAGTAGCGGTAGGTACTCCTGCACCCACCGTCGCCAGAAGACATCGGCGAGGTACTGCGCGCGTCTCCAGTGCGCGCGCGCAGTCACGTCGCTGGCCTCGAAGTTCCCGGGGGCTGGCGTGTGGCAGTTTGGTCCCAGGAGCAGCATGTTAGGCGTGATGGCTGGGGGCTCGTCGGGACTCACGGCCACATGAGTGAGCGGCCGCGAGTTCACGGTGGCTTTGACTTCGGCGAGCAGCGTGGCGAGCGTCTCGTCGCTCGGGCGCTGCTCGCGCAGGGTGATTCGCAGCGCCTCCTTGACGGTGCGTACCATGCGCTCCCACGCGCCGGCCATGAAGGGTGCCGCCGGCGGTAGGAACCGCCAGGCGATCTGCCGGCGCGACGCCTCTTCCTCGATGGCGCGCCCAGCCTCCGCGAGTTCGCGGTCGGCCGAGCGGAAGCACGTAGCGTTGTCGCTCCAGAGTTCGGTGGGGACGCCGCGCCGCGCTATGAAGCGGCGCAGCGCGTTGATGGCTGAGTCAGTACTCAGCGACGCGACGACCTCGAGGTGCAGTGCCCGTGACGTCAGACACGTGAACAGCGCCACGTACCTCTTCTCCCGGTGACGGCCCACGGTCACCTCCAATGGGCCAAAATAGTCCAGGCCGGTGAAGGTGAATGGGCGCGAGTGATGTGCCAGGCGAGCTGCGGGCAGGCTTCCCGTCGATGGACTCGCTGGCTGGGCCCGCCTCAGCCGGCAATGGAGGCAATTCCTCAACACTGCTTTGACTGAGGGCCGTATCTTCATGACCCACAGCCGCTGCCGTAGCTCGTTGACCACCATCTCGACGCCGCCATGGTGTAGTTTCTCATGTACATGTTGTATGTACAACTTTGTATATATATGTTTCCCGTGTAAGATGGCAGGATTGGCCATCTCGTAGCTTATATCTTGCGCCTCGTTGATTCTTCCTCGTAGGCGCAGTATGTTATGTTCGTCGGTTTCTATAGTTAAACCGGCGAGCTCTCCCTTGTTATGACGTCGACGAATCGTATCGATCGGTTTGTCGCCGAACGATTCGCGTTGTGCGAGCGCGATGAGTATACGCTCGGACAACATTAATATTTCCCCGTTGATGTTCTTAAATTTTCTTCCAACGTTATTTCCTTTCGGACACTCTGATTTTTCTTTACTCTTTTTCTTCATGTTTTTCTTCCAGTCGTCGTCTGGCGCAGCATTTTTCTTTGTCCTTTTATGACGCGCGGCCGCGACTGTGTTCCCTTGTCGTTTACACAGTCCGATAAATTGGAGCACGCGTCCCATTGTTCTCACTATGGCAGTCCAACGTGAGAAACGTTTGAAGTCGATGACGATGACGTCATTGTTTTCACTTAGTGTCGCGCATTTTTCTTCTCCGGTGGTTGGCACCTCGGTCTTCGTTTCTTGTGGCCAATTTTCTATGTCAAGATACAGGAACTTGGGGCCCGTAAACCATCTGTGTTCCGGGTTGAAGTCACTCGGTGTTTTGCGCGTTGCGTCGTCTGCTACGTTCAGCGCTGAGGGAACCCATCGCCATTCGTTCTTCTTAGTGAGGTCTTCTACTTCGGCGAGGCGATGGGCCACGAAGGTTTTGTAAGTTCGTGGTTCCGCTCGTATCCATGCTAGCGTAGTGCGCGAGTCGCTCCAGTATGTGTGGCGATGTAAATCCCAGTCGTGTCCCTCTTGTACGGACTTCGTCAGGCGGGCTCCCAGAACAGCTGCTTGAAGTTCGAGTCGCGGAATGGAGACCGGTTTTGTGGGTGTCACGCGACTTTTAGCTGCCGCTATCATGATGTTGACTCGGCCGTCCGCTCGTGTCGTCCGTATGTACACAACTGCAGCGTAAGCCTCTTCACTTGCGTCGACGAATGTGTGCAACTCCCTGACCGCTGCCGGTGTATATTCGTAGCAGCGCGGGATGCGCAAGTCCGGTAGAGACATCAAGTCTCTCAGCCAACTTTTCCATTTGTCTTGCAGTTCCTCTGGAATAACTTCGTCCCAAGTTGTTTTGTATTTCCATGTATCTTGCATGATGCGTTTCGCCGGTGTGGTAAGAGGGGAAATGAATCCCAGGGGGTCGAATATCGACATGATGAGCCCCAGTGCCTCTCTCTTCGTCGGCATTCGACTTCCCTCCAACACTTCAGCCGGAACTCTTCTCTGGTTGACACGAAAGCCAAGCGTGTCTTCTTTCACATGCCACATCAGGCCCAATGTTTTTTCTATTTCGCTCCCGCCGATTTCAACGGTGACTTGACCGGATGGCGCGAAGTTTGAAATCGCCTCCTTATAATTGGAGGTCCACCCTCGTAGTTGGAAACCCGCGCGTCGCTGCATGTTGTCAACGGCCGCTGTCATTTTCCTGGCTTCTTCAACTGTCTGAAGGCTTTGCAGATAGTCGTCCATGTAATGATTGACCACTATCGCCCTCGCCGCCTCTCTGTCTTCATTTTCAAATTCCCTCGCGTTCCTGTTTTTCACGTACAGGGCCACGCAAGGTGAAGACGTTGCACCGAAGATGAGCGACGTCATTCTATATTCCTCTGGAGACTCGCTGTCGCGGCGGTTACCACGCCACAGAAAGCGTAGCGCGTCCCTGTCGGCTTCTATGATCTTCACTTGCATGAACATCTCCTTGATGTCAGCAGATACTGCCACTGGATACTGCCGGTACTTCATGATGACTCCCGGTAATGATTGAAGAAGATCAGGTCCAGGCAGCAACATATCGTTCAGACTTCTGCCATGGTATTTGGCGGCTGCATCGTGGACCACCCTTATTTTCTCCTTGTCTGGATTCACGACTGCGAAGTGGGGAAGATACCACGTCCTCCCGTTGGTGGGGGGAGTGGAGGCACGCTCGGCGTAGCCTGACAACATCAAATTTTCAATTCGCTCTTCATATTTCGCTTTAAGCTCTTCATCGCGATCCAATTTCTTCTCCAAATTCTGGAGCCTCTTCAATGCATTTTCATAATTATTTGGCATAGGTGAACTTTCATCTTTCCATAAAAGTCCTGTTTCAAAGTGTCCGTTTTCCAAACGACGAGTTTTCTTTTCCAAAATTTCCAAGGCGCGTTGTTGGGGATCGCTAACCTGCGTCCTGGGTTCGATTCCCAATGATTCCAACGCGAAATATTTTCTCATAATTTCTTCAAGCGGGTCGTGTTCTTCCTCCACCGTGCTCAAGTGTGAGCAGAATGCGACCGGCGATGTGGTTGAGGTGCGGCAGCCGTGCAGCACCCAACCCAGCTGCGTGCGAGAGGCGACCGGTTGGTGACGCGGGCCTTTACGCACTTCATTTGAAATAATCAGCTCCCAATTATCTTGGCCGATTAGTATCTTCGGTGTAGCTTTTTCATAAATAAGCACATTTTCTATCTCCTGCAGATGTGCACAGCCCTGCACATCGCTTCGGTGAACGGTCTGGCTGAAGAAGCTCATGTTCCGTATTGTGCGAGCGTCCCTCAGTGTATGTTCTTCCGTTTCATATGAGCCTCTTATCTTGGCGGACACTCGCATGCTGTAGTCGTGCGATGATTCTTCACCGTTGACACCCTGCATCTTCATAGGGTCTCGAGGTCCGCTAAGTCCCAGTTCCTCTGCCAGCTGCGCGTCAATGATGGTCACGGTGCTCCCTTCGTCCAGTAGTGCGTAAGTGTGACGGCTTCCCCTCGGTCCGGTTATAGCGACCGGCGCCACTTTCAGATAGGCACGTCGTTGTTTTCTTCCATCGTTGATAACGCTGTTGATCGCGGATGCTAACACTTCTCCCGCCGGTTCTGACGTCACACTCACTGCACTTGGACTTACCTCGTTAACTTCAGGTCTTCTTTGGTGATGCAGCAACCGGTGATGGTGTAGTGTACATCCTTCCACTCCACAAGGCGGGGTGCGGCACGACGACCGTCGATGCCTACTTCTCAGGCAACGGAAGCACACTTTATACTTCTTGGCTAAGTCCCACCGCGCACTCACATCTGCTCCGATGAACTTGCGGCAATCACTCAGCTTATGATCTCGCTTGCAGACTGGGCACGGTTCGTTTTTTCTTATATTCCCACGTTCATTGTTGTTATTCACTATGTGTATGTGCTCCGTCCTCCTTTTTGATCGTGCCATCTCGCTCTCGCGTTCGATCGGTGCGTACGCAGCGCACTTGTCTGCTTCTTCATTCAGGAAGCTCGCAAGTTTCTTAAGTTCTGGAATCCCTTCAGTCTTCACAGCTGCGTAGTCGTACCACTTGTTTCTCACGATTGGAGTCAGCTTCTCCACTGCCATGCGTAGCATCTCTGGGCTATGTAAATACTGCGGCTTGTTCAATACTTCAATTGTTGCTACTAAATTTGCCATCTTGTTGGCAAACAAGCACAAGTCCCGAGGGCTGTCGGTGACTCGTGTCCATGTCTTCATTTTCTCCATTTCTCCAAGCACAAGGGCATCTGGACGGCCGAATCTTCTTTCCAATGCCTTTAAAATATCTTCAGGCCCAGTCTGGGTAATCAGCAGGGCGCTGACGGCCTCCAGTGCTGCTCCCCTAAGGCTTCGCCGCAGGCGCGCGACGTTCTCCCCGGGCGTGAAGCTCCCTCCCGATTCCCGAAAGGCTGCCTGGAAAGACAGCCATTCGCCACTATTTCCGTTGAAAGTCGGGAGTTCTTGCATGTATCGCTGCGCCTGCCTTGTGCTCGTTCGCGCCGCCTCGGTGATCGCTTCTGCCAGTGACGTCACATCTATGACGTTTGAACGTGCAGGCGGGCCTCGTTCTGAGACCCGTTGTCCACGTGCCATATTTCCGACGTGGACGCCCTGTCCCCGTTCTTCCATTTTCCTTATATCGTTGGCTAGCGTCGCTGGGGCGGGGGTTTCCGTGGCATGTGGTTCCTGCGTTTGCGGCAGTCTCTCGAACCACATGTCCACTCTTCTTGATGGTAGTTCGCTCTCTTCTATGACGTCATCATCGTCCGATGACTCGGCTTGAATTCTATTTATTCTTGCTTGTTCAAGTTCAACGGCTGCCTCCAACTGTTTCAACTTCAATGCAGCTAGTCTCTCTTTGGCTTCCAGCTCGGCAAGTCGTCTGCGGGAAGCTGTGGAGCGGCGTGACTGCGGTCTTGAAGTTTCTTCTTGAGTGCATTCTTTTCTGCGAAATATTTCGCGCAAAACTGGCGGTGGCTGCGGCTGCGAATCCGTAACAGAGACCGGCACAATTTTTGTAGTCGTTGCTTTTACTGTCGTTGCCGACAGTGTCGGCGTTGCTTTTACTGTCGTTGCTTTTACGGAGCTAGTCTCTGTTCCAGATTCCGCCGTGACACTGCCAGTCGTCATTGAAGTTGTTGGTGTCTCTTTCGCACTCTTCTTGCTCGCTTGTGCAGCATCCTTTTCAATTCTGCTTCTAGTATTCGGCATTCTTCCGTTCTTCCAATACGGCTCGAAGCTGACCAGACAATGTTGGAGATGCAGTGGACTGTTGGTTGGTTGGTTGCTGGTTCTGGTGCGAGAAGGATGCCGAAATGAAACGATGAAATATTTGCTACGGGCGGCTTTCAACGGTTGCGTGGTCGGCGGGAGGGAGCTTCTTTCTTGCTTAGCGCGAACTGCTGCTTATCACGAACTACAAACTAGCCTCGCAAGGCGCCCTATATTTATACAATGCCGCCTCCGCCGACCCCCCGCTTCGTTGTAACACCCCCTTTGTTTTATTTATTTAATTGCACTTTACATAAGCCTTATTTTACCTTATTGCTATTACAATATTTACAACATCATAGATCCTAGCCTATCCTGTGGGTTCCTACATACATATGATCCATAGTTTCGAAACGCGGGACATTCTTACGGGCACTTTCCTCGCCCCCCGCTTCATGACTATAAATATAAAGCGTCGAGCGCGCGAGCGATTACCTCATTGCATAACCATGCGCTGTGGCGCGCGGACCTCTGCCTGCACTAACATTATGGCCTACTCGCTATGGAGTAGGCAGTAGTGCAGGCATACCTCACGGATCTGGGGCTCCGGTTGCGTTCTGCATTCCCGAAGCCCCGTTTCCGCTACCCCTTTGGGTCCCGGGCTCCAGGCGGCGTTCTGCACGCCTGGAACCCGGTTCCCTTATTTACTTTGAGTGCAGTACTACAGGCGGCGTTCTGCACGCCCATAGCCTGGTCTCATTTACCAGGATCTATTTGGGTTGTTAATGAAACGCAAACATTTAAACGTTTATTTCAACAAGCTTAAGGCTATTATGACAATACTTATTTATACTATAATATCACTAATTAATTAAATTAAGTTTAAACAAAACGATATACACGGTTATATGAAATATTATAAGACTATATGCATCTCTGTCCGACCCGTCTCTTTCTTGCGTTTAACGGCCGTATACATGTTATCTACGAGGCTTAGCAAATTACACCTATGCTCTTATCACCTGTGTAGACGGGTCGGCGAGTTTCTATGATGCTATTCCGTCGTCAACAATATATAAATGAAGAAGAACACAAATCAATCTTTTTAAATTTCTTATCTATTTGTTTGTTTGTTCGGGATTCACGTTAAAACTATTGGGTCAATTTCGATGCAGTTTTCGTTGATTGACGGTCAATTTTTATCTCGAGAATCCCGCGAGAATTTTTCCGGAAGCAGTTTGTAGTTGTTACCTAAAAACTAGCTTATACCGATAAAGCTTTAACTAAAATGATAGCTTACAAACTTTTTAAAATGCTGTTGTACTTTGTGTGCCGGGAATCCTGCGGAAATTTTCGTAAATGGTTCGAGAGGTTTTTTGTACCCTGTTTAAAATGTGAAAAAATCTCGGGGAATAATAATTCGGATCAGGAGATTCCGATTTTTTATTTTTACAATTTAAACTATCTTTCTGTCAGTTATAGCATAACCTAAAAACTATTGAACGGATTTAAATGAAATTTGGGGCGTAACTTAGGATGATTTTTATCCCGATAAATAACGTCGTTTCCGTGGAATAAAGAAAAACGCGAAAAAATGGTGCTGCAATCACATCTTTTTCAACTACAGAACGTTTATGACTAATAATAATAGTATTCGGCGTATAAACACACACATTGTATATTCCCAAGCAAGTTACGCGTGTGTTATGGGTGATATACAACGGCCCACTACCAGTCCGATCACAGACACCTAGACCATAGTAAATAACAGAAATTTCGTTTCCAAAATTTACCATGTTACAAATCGAACCCGAAACCTCTGCGTTCCAGCGAGTTCGGCAGGTTATAACAGCCCGCTCAACAACAGAAGCTGTCATGAATGAAACTCGACATAAAGCTGGTTTATAACCCGAAGCAACTCTTAGAAGAACTCCCTGGAGCTAGTTTATGAATGGGGACGACAAAATGTTGTCCAGTTTAACCCCACGAAGACACAGGTTTGCGCATTTTCTGCCAAAAAGACCCCATTCGTCCCTGCGCCACAGTTCCAACGAACACATGTTACTATCTCCAATAGTATCAGGATCCTTGACGTCGTCATAACGAATTACGTGCAGTTTCGGGGTCATCTGGAAGGCAAGGTTAAACTTGCCTCCAAAAAATTACATATTACAGAACATAACCTCCTTTAACTAAATATGTTATTTCAAGTAATAAAATATCAATAGAAATAATCATTCATATATCTTAAGTTTTTTTTTAGTTTACCATCCATACTAAGTTTTTTTGGCTGTTATAATACATTCTTTAAAAACAAATGACAGTTTACTTCATGAGGTTTTCACTTATGCCACTTTTACATCTGGGATAGTGTTATAATTATTGACCGTTTCACACAGGCACAGCAGCGATGAGTTTAATGCGTTATTTGTATGTTACAAAATGCCATTAAATATTAACAGATAACGTACGTGTATCAGTTAGGTACATTTTCATTGAAGGTTATAAAGGTATATAAACCTAATTAAGTTTCATGTAAGTAACATAAAGCTAGGGGATAAACTACCTAGGGTTTTCCATGCTGCGTAGCTGCTGGGAAAACGCTATAATACAATAAATCTGTGAATGATTCGAGCTTGTGCAAAGAATTTAAAATGGAGAAAAAAACAAAGTGACTACTAGTTCGGACCAGCAAATCCCAAAACGCAATATTTAAAGTTTTCCTTGCCTGTTTGTCTTGAAGGAGCATCACGTGTAAACTACTAAATATAGAAATGAAAGGACATAAAAGTATCTTATATCCTGAGTCAGTATGTGGGATGCCATTTATATCAATAAATGACGTCATTTCCGTGGGATAAAGAAATACTAATAGTCAAAACATGGCGCTGTGATCAGTCTTTATGGCACTGCTATTACAATCTACTGAGAAATACGTTGTAATGAAAACGCGTACGAATTTTCGCTGAGAGATGCTTTGAATAAGAATATTAATAATGAAAATGACCAATAACTAAAAATCAAACCAATATCAGCCCATAAATGTCCCACTGCTCGGCTCGGGCCTCCCATTATAGGGGGAACGGACAGTATACCCGCCACGCTTGTCCAAGGCGGCTTGGCAGGTTTGACACATCGGTTATCTCGATGTGCAGGTTGCATCACGATGTTTTCCTTCACCGTTATTAGCACGTGGTAATTGTAACAATATGCACATAAGATCAGAAAACTGACTAAGAGGTGCATGCGTTTCGGTCAGGATCGAACTCGCGCCCTTCGCCTTAGGGGCGCGTGCGCTAACCATTACGCTACCACGACTTGACAAACTAAAAATACAAATTAAAAAATAAAAAACGCTTAAAAAATAATGAGTGGCGCTTTTTTTCTCAACGAAGTTAATGTGGTAACCCACGAAAACATCGAAAAGTTAAGCAAATAGTCTCGCGAAATGTTTACGATAAAGATCTTATAATAATTTATAATTAATAGATGGGACAAACATTAGTTTTGGACGCAACGTGCGTTGACACTTTGGCAGCGCCCCATTTTTCCGATACTGCTGTGGTAGCTGGTGCAGCTGCCGCACTACAAGAGGCCCTAAAACGCCGCCAATATGCATCCGTTGGCAGTGGATATATATTTGAGGCTTTTGGTGTCGAAACTCTCGGGCCATGGGGTCCAGAAGCCCATTGCCTTTATCGAGACCTATCAAAACAGTTGATAGATTTCTCACGAAACCAAAACGCTGGTCTGTGTTTTGGGCAACGTATAAGCGTTGCCATACAACGTGGTAATGCGGCCAGCGTTTTGGGAACGTTCCCAACTGACGGGTATTTTAGATTTGGGTATTTATTATTTGTAATTTTTATAGATTAAGTTGTATATATATTGTAAATTAATTAACATAACTTCATGTACAGTTAAAAATAAACCAATATTAATAGTTTATTTATACATTTCACTTGGTACATACGTCATATTTTTTTAAGAGACTGTGATCCCTTTACTATAATAAACGATGGACTAGTAATAATTAACAGTCCATTTTTGATTAGCTGACTGGTTTTTAAATCATATGAAGACCTATGTAAAACGTTCATATAAACACACATTGTTGAATCTCACTTTCTACAATCTTGTTTCTTGTGTTCTTACGTGTCACATTTAATGTAAACATCTCAAGTTAGAGTAATAAACACCATTAACTATAGGAAAATTATTTAATTAATTAATTACTGGGGCTAAATAATTACAATGCCTAAGCAATTATTTTACAAAATAAACTTATTAATTCTCAGTATTTTTGCAAAATACTAACCTACTTTTAATTTCTGAAAGCAAATAGTAAAGGCACTCTGCATACAGTTTTGCGTCAATGATAATCCTTGTTCTCTAATGCATGACCACAATATGAATAAATCAGAGAAACGATTGGAAAAACAATTAATTATTATGACTATACAGAGAAATATTACATAGAGATTTTGTAAAAAGGGAACTAAATAAATTCATTAAAAACTATGCCATAACGTTATGAATTAGTCACTATATGTACTTTGACTCTTTTAATACCTAAGAACCTTCCGAATACCCTCAGAATACCTAAGTACGTATCAAGACTTTAAGACTAATTAACATATAAGAACTACCAGTAATGATAATCGACCAATGAACATTTTTTCGAAGTGAGACTTCTTTGGAATTGTTGTGATTTGAAACTCGATGAAATGAGAAAGCGACATTAAGAAGAGATTTTTTTTATATTAAATTGGTTTGCGTTTTACCACGATCACGTCTAATGCTGGACGATGATGCGGTCGAAGATGGATCACGCTTACCTAGATAGTACCTATTCACACAAGACTTGAAGATACCCGGATTGTACTTTTCGGGAAACACGGACTCTGGTAGTGCATTCCACAATTCTGCGGTACGTTGAAGGAACATGGAGGCGAAACGTTTAGGAGGCACTGGGAGCGTTTCCACAGTGAAACGACGGTGAAGACCAGAGCGCCTTGTAGTTCGAAGATGTAATGGTGTAGGGGTATCAGCTCGAATAGTTCAGCCGCACGAGATAAACTATAAGAATAAGCCTGGGAGAGATTGAGATACGAGTTTTACATCGCGCAGCATAGATTAGAGTCGATAAGACCGATGATTTAATATAGGTCTAATTTGGACCGAAGTAAAACTGATAATAATATTTTTTAGACTAAAACTTTTACTTTTGTTTTATTTTCAATTATAATAATTATGTTGGCGAATGTAGGCCAAAGAAATATTAATAAAAGTTAGAGAAGTTTGAAGTTTCATTACTACTGTCTATGAGGTTCACACACATTTTTTTATCGCAAACCTGGCAAATTGGCAGACGGCCTAGCTCGGAACAGGTGTACCATGGGCTATAGACGTTTGCAACACCAGAGGCGGAACCAACACGTTGATAGCCTTTAGGATGGAATTAATTGGATGGGATAGAAGATGAGATAGAGGGATGTAACAGGAGGAATGGAATAGAGCGGATAGATATCGAATTGGAATAGAGGATTATGTAATAAAAATTGGATAAGGGGAGGGAAGAGGGCCACAGGAACTCTTGCTCATCGCACGTAACGCAATTGACTCAAGGCTCGACATTACTCACTGAGAGCGTGGTATCACACCCATCGAGCCTGCCCAGATAGCTGTAGCCGAAATTACGATTCCAACATGTATATTATCACGTATATTGAACCTGTTACTTATATGACACATGTTCCTGAATCCTACGTGACACTAATGGTGTTGTCCTATTGCCGGTTCGTATTTCTTACCAACCATTCATTTGCCTTAGTTTCGGTAAAATTTGACATAAGCAAGTAATCTCAAATATTACATGTAGAAACCGACCATTAAAACCTTCTTTTCACTTTAAGACTTATATGATGTTTGTATAAATAAGTTCTAATAATTTTAATTTATGTCAATTGAAATTATTAATATTATTGTAAGATAAAAAAAACAATTCTGGGTATAACTTTACTCGTGTTGATGGGAAACAAAAAGACGGGCTCACAGACGCATTCATTATATATATATATATATATATATATATATATATATATATATATATGAATGAACAAAGGCGATCTCCTCCATACTACCCGATATAATTATCAATACCGACTACATTATTCAGTGACTTAATAATTATTAAATAGAAGATTACATATAAAGCCTCCACGTGAAAAAGTTGAATTAGAAAGTCAACTATAATGTAGCAGCAATAATGAGTCAAAGACTCAAACTGAATCACTTGGTTAAAGTTCACGGAACAAAAGTTTGTGGAAAAGCTTTCTAAAATATGATATGTGAAGGCGAATGAAAGGACATTATAGACAAGAATTCAATCGGTTAACTGTCGGAAGTATCGAGACTTGTTAATAATATTTATAGCAAGAAACCTTCGGTTTCATTTGAAAACCTAAATACATAAGGCATTAAATATATTTAGACCACATGAATCAAAAATTGAATATCTGCTTATTAAATTTCAGTAATTTATTCTAAAACATGTGTTTTATGTATAACTAGCCGACCCGTACCACTTCGCTGGGCATCAGAAAAAATATATCAATCACAATCAAAACCCTATGTCACTCAGAAATAATGTAGCTTTCCAAGTGTGAAAGAATTTTCAAAATCGGTTTAGTAGATCCAAAGATTACCCCCTACAGCGTCACAAACTCACAAACTTTACCACTTTATAATATTGGGATCACGCACGATTCGTCGTTCTGCCGTTGTTACTAGACGATTGTCATTATAGTATTGTTTTCAAGATAGTATTAAGAAACAAAGATCAAGATACTGTTTTAAAAACTACTGGGTTTTACATTTTTCTCATGCAGCTCATTATTAGTTTATGACGTATTCGTATCACGAACTAGGGTATTACATTGTTCCCGGATGTACAGTTCTTGTTCGACTCAATACGTCAAGACTTTCAAAGGTAATCGGAAGGTTAAGCCCACTATCCTTTAAATGAGTAGGTTTATTCATACAAAGAGAGTGTCGGGGTGAAGGTAAGGAAAGGAATGCTCCGGTGGTTCGGGCATGTGGAAAGAATGTACGATGAAAGAATGACTAAACAGATATACTATGCAAAAGTGGATGGATGCAGAAGTCGCGGAAGGCCACGACACACCTTCCATGATCAAATTGATCGTGTACTAGCAGAAGGTGATGTCAGGAGCCTTAAGAACAGACAAGCGTGCATGACAAGAACTATGAATGTCAAAGAAGCAAGTGAGGTGTGTAAGAATAAGCCTAAATGGCGCTCTGTTGTTCGTGCCTACCCCGCAAGGGAGCTGGCGTGAAGTTATGTATGTATGTATGTATGTATGTATTCATACAAAGCTTTTGTTTCTATATCCACAAGCACTTGAAACATTTCGCCCATATTTGTACGCTATTTTAACTCTGCTTAAATGTGCGACAGAGAACATCTGTCGTACACTTTTGCTACTTCAGTCTGCTGTGCCACTGGTTTGGCTAATTCGTAAACCCTTTCATTGCAGGGGACACGAGCCCTGATCCAGTACAGCCAGGCTATGCACCTTTTCCCCGTTAACTCCATGATATCCTTCCGAATAGCGGTAGGAAGGGGCTGGTACGTGTCCGGATTAGAGAACAGATGGATGAGCTCGAGTCACGCTTGGATGCGAATTTAGATCTAATCTTTTATATATAAGAGCCCTACAGACCCCTCTTCACCCCTAACATAGTCAGGGTCTTTATACAGCTACCTTTTACATGAATTTTATGCTACTGAATTATTATTATGTAACCTAATAAATAAATAAAAAGTCTTGACATATTTCTAAATCCTAATTGTTTGTAATTTATATAAACAATTAATAACAATTACACTATGAGGATAAAAATGCTAAACTAACATAAAAAATACAATTACTAGGCTATGAATAAATAAATGTTAACTTATTTATAACTTAGTTTATGTTACTAATTAAGTTTGTTTACTTTTATAAAAGTTCGTTCAAATATATAAAAAACTACAGGACGATGTCAGTTGAAACATTTCCATGTGACCCATTGGAAAATTACCAAATGTAAAATTTCCAATTCATACCTTCATGCAAATTACATGTAGCAAGTTCTGTCGAACAGTCAATGAGTCAGGATGGTCTCACGACAGCTTACGCTGTGGAATCGAAATGAAAAATTTCCTTTAGAATTAATTGAACTTTGTTAATCTTACAGCTAGCTTTGCCATTGCGGTTTCGTGATACAGTCAGACAGGAAGAAAACTTATGAACCATATTTTTTGAAAAAATGGAAAGTTTCTATTAATCTTTTGTTTCTTTTTATCAATCAGGTTAAACTTTTTATGTTTTTCTTTTCCTTATGTTATTTTCTACTAAAACTTTATACGATAAGTAAAATATAATAGAGCGTACAATTTTGGTAACTTTGTAAAGTTTAAGATACTTGCGAACATGTTATTAAGAATAATAGAAATTTAAGATATTTTTGCAAAATTTAAATCAATCTTTTACGGTTTAAAATTATAATATGAACATACTGTACACATGTGTTAAGCCTAATTTTGATCACGAGCATCCACTAAGCCCCGGGTCCAGTTTACTGCTATTTCTTCTCCTCTTTGCTCGGACTTAGTTATTCCTTATATTTTGGGACCAAAGCCACGTGTCCTTATCAAGTCAGCATTTCTTAGACCTACACTGTTTAATGAAACATGACGAAGGCAGAGTGTAGGAATACATTACGATTTCGTGTAAGCCTTTGCCCGCCTAGATGACCTGAACGCAATGATCCCGAGTAAAAATTCTGGCATGCATAATTTCGTAAATAAATTTTCAGTTATTTACTATAGTTTGCGATTGATTTCAGTATTGTCTATTGTATATTACCCATATATAAGCGTAACTTGCTTAGCTTGGATTATATGTACATATAGAAAAACAAAACATTAAAATAAGAACACAGCTAAACAGTGCTGGCCGGATTTTGGGAAGGCTCCCCACCGCCAGCGATCAGGTCTACAAATTATGATCTGTAAATATGTTTGTTATACTTTTTTATTATGTATTTTTTTATTGTGCAGTTTAATTTTAGACGCTAGTGTTCATATTTTAATAAACGTAAATATTTGTAAAAAAAGAACAGCAAAGTATTACTCTTGTGTACTTGACTATTACTACCTATAATCAACTATGGAATTTTAATACGCATTATGTTTAATGTATACACATAGTGATTAAAATCACAATAAATTACCTTTTACCGCAAAACCCAGACACTTTACGAAACAATGAGTTTTGCTATAATTATTTCTGATAATGGAATTTCCTTTGATACTCAAGGTTGCCCTTTCCCTTACGGGATTTAATTATTTCCTTAACTCGCTAATACACGTGACTGTACGCATATAATAGTTATATTGGTATTTGTATTTATTTTTATCGATTACGCACATTTGTCCTCAAGCAATGAAGGTCAATGTTCTATAATATAGGTTAATGCTCTGTGTTACTTCTTTTTATAGTTTTAATATCTCAATAACGTCCCACTTCTGAATTAAGTCTACATTTTGGAAGAATGGAGAGTAAGCTTATCTAAAGTTGATTGCCGATTTTCATATTTCAACAATAGTGATATACTGCACATTGTCATTGTAAACAATACGCTCTTAAAGTTTGAAAAATTGATTTGAATCCACGTCATTGGAACGAGTCGTTTAACTCCTAAGCTACTACTACGACTTATACGACTCTTATGTATGTATGTATGTATGTAGCAGATTTATTATTATACAATAATAATACATGCTATTATAATTATTTTGTGAATAATTATTTTCCAAATATTTAATAAAGCTTTTGTAAACAGCAAATATCAAAACAAAGTATGCAGTCATATAGCTCCGATTTGTATAGGTAACTACGTTATTATTTATATCACAATTATTTTATTCTAAAATATACAATTAAAACAATCCAAACCAGCCACAAATATACAACAATAATATCTAAACACGACATTTATAAATAAATAAAATTATGTAACGATACATAATCGTCGTATTAAATTACGTTCCGTTTTCCTCAGCCGACCTTGATTGTACACGCCTGGGTTACGTCACGCGCATGTACGTCACCGTCGTCACAATATTCCATTATACGTTGCGCGACGGATACATACGTCATACTTCACTGAACTAAGGCGCGGAGTTTCGTCATTGTTTAATATGCCCGGGATTTTTCGAAACACAATGTATCCAATTCATAATCAAGATTTTGTCACGACTATACCTGGAAAAATGACTTCCAATATTCCCATTCAACTTACCGTATAGTACCTTTGTTGATTTGAATCACTAGAAATATTCCACAGGATCTTTTATAATGGCAACATCAGTGCTTTAAAATGTTGCCTTTCTGTTCACTTTCTTCAGATTTGTAATTTAACGTACGTAACTTCTATAAAAACGATATCTACATAGTTGTGATACTTTGTTCAAATATAAATATGGAAAGAAACTTATTGTGACTAAAGTTTTTCCTAATGTGATCTGAAGACATGTTTAAATAATAAAACGTTTTAGTGTTATTTGTCTAAAATAACACTAAAACGTTTTATTAAATTGAAAGTTTTAGTGTTATTTGTCTATATCAAACAAATGGCCTCATGCGAGTCATACACGAACATTGAGGGTTCCTGTGTAAAAGTGAATCTGTACGTTAAAAATCTAGCTGAGCTTTAAAAATAAATTTGATTTTATATTTTAGATCATAAAGATTAATACTGATTCGTTTCGATGCTTGCTTTTCGGCAGACCGAGCTTACATGCGTTCACGCGATTAGGGCGCCGGCACTTAACTAAGCGCTTAGAGGAAAATGCAGAATTTAATTATTTTAATCTAAATTTCATAAAATAAAAATTCAACTAATTGTTTTGTACGAAACATGGACAATGGACATACAACATATCGGCATGTTATATTTGTTCTTTCTCTGTCCACGCAGTTAGATTATCGAACGCCCAATGCCACATACGATCCGAGATAGCTCATCGCAGAGCAATTTAAAAAAAAAGCCAAAGAGCACTATCTATGTTAAATTATCCTTATATGTCTATATTTTACATTATATGTTATATATCTATGTACGTATCTTAAGAGTATCTTGTAATTAAATAGTTTATTTTTGTTTATCTGTTTATATTATGTGTCAAATATCTTTAGTGTACAGAACCCTGCCTTTTGCTTCTCCCCTTCTCGCTAGACTCATAGGTCTGCTGGAAGAAAACTCTTTTAGGGTTAAGCTCGCCTTTGTATATCACCACTGTTCTATAATTTTGAATCTTACTTTTTGTGTGTAATAAAGAATAAAGAACATATTATTAGAAAAAATACGTGGTCAATGTTTCGCCTTATAAAGGCAAGACATTTTTTATACATACATAACTTTATATGTTTTATGTGTTTAATCATGTGTTTATCTATATGTAATATTAAAAATATTGTGCAGCAAACCCTTCCTTAGCTTTTGTACCATGTTTCTCTCTCCATCCCATGGTTGTCTGGAATAGATCACTGTCAGCGATAAGACCACCATTTGTACTTAATTTTAAGCTATTTTTGTGTATTATTTCATTAATTTTATTACACTATATGTATATTATATTCTATTCTATATATTGCTATTTTTCATTTATTTAAAATAATAATATTCTCATATTATGAAATTATTTTGTATATCTTAAACTCGTTTTATAGAAAAGGTTTTAATATAAAAGATTTTTAATATGTAAATGTTAAATTAGTTCAGTAAATACAAACTTTTTTAGTTTGAAGGCAATATGGTTTTTAAATTAAATTGCAGAAAGGGTTCATTCTGCTTTAAGGGAATAGAATACGTAATCGAAAGTATTACATATCTCAAAACCGATCTTATTCAAACCAAGTTTTGATGAAAGTATTTTAAACCAAAATATGTTTATTATTTCAGTTTTTTACTGTACAGTTCAAAAGTTAGGAAGTGAAATATATTAATTTCGAAAAATTGTCGTCTTTCAGGTGAACCAAAAAGAACCAAAATTGAAATGTTTTTACTCTGTGATATTTTGCAACATCAATTTTGTTTCTAATGGAGTTTTTAGAAATATTTGAATCACACAAATATTCCATCCTTACTCAGTTAGACCATTAATAGAGAAAGTTATTTATTCACCAAGGGTATACATATTAAAAGCAAAGTCACTGACGTGTGTGATTTTCCATAATTAATCAGTACCAGCAATGATCTCAGAAATAAAAGATTCCGAGTCGGAAGAAGTCAAGGCAACAAAATTGAATATGTGACACAACCTTGCAATTGGGAATTTCAAGTCATAATATTTTTACTTAGAATTTGAATTGTCACTTTATTTTTAAGTCACTAAAGTTTCGTTAACATCTAGTTCTTTACTTCATTCTACTACTTTAAATTGTTGACTTACTTGAATAACGATCGCATCTATAAAATTAGTTAATCATAAACTGCCTAAATACGTTTTACACTAAACGTATTGACAGTTCTTTAAACATATTTAGCGACAATTTTTAAAATTGACAGTTATTTAAAGACACTAATTGTATTCTAGGGTGTTAAGTGCGTTTTGTGTTTCTTAAATAAATTTAAGCAAACTTATGCAAGCAGCCCTTAATTGTTAGTTTCACTATGTTCACTAGATTGGGATGTATGTATGTAGGAATATATGAAAGCGTATCCGACTCCTTTTATCCATAGGTACATATCCAATAACTTTTTTTTTTATTGCAGGAGTTCAGCAGACAGGCAGACGGCCCACTTGATGGATAGCGGCTACCATCGCCTATGGACATTTGTAACACCAAAGGTACTACTAATGCGCTACTGCTCTCTTGAAGGAGACTGGAGCCTGGTCACTAATGCCGGAACACAACTAAGGGTTGTTATGGCGACAAACTTTAGACCAGGGGTGGTAGCCATCCAGTCGAGCAAATGCCCTACCACCTGGCTGTGGGTTGTTTTGTCGCCTCTTACGACAGGCCGCCCGGCCGCAGGAATTTGTATTCTTTCTCCGTTCCTGCACGGATAAAACTACTGCGAAAAATCAATGTGACATACAAAGCAGAGGCCGTGTCAGCCGTATCAATGTTACGGAGTCTCCAGGCTACAGGGGCCCCGAAAGTGTGAAAGAAATTATTCCTAAAATGTTATTCAAAATCTTTTATAGATTAATATTAACATTTTTGAGAATAGCTGCTGGGCCAACAGGAACGGTTATCAGACTTGTCATTATTGTCGAAAGAGGCAGAAAAACTGAAATGTCATAAATTAGCTTGCCGAAAAAAGGCGAGTAAAGTGTATCTTTTATTTAAATTGTTTATCTAACTTAGCTCCTAGGAGCTTTAAGTATTATAAGTAATAACTTATAACCAATATATAATTATTTTAATTCAATTCGAGCATTTGTGTTTCTTATATAAAAAACTTTATCTTTCGTTTGGGCCAACACATTTTGATGCAGGGCACATTTAAGCAAGTAACGCCACTAAATACAAAGACAAACAAGCATAACACATTTATAAGATTTTCATTTTTACCAAAAACGCTACGGAACCCTAAACGTTATATATACATCTCAGTTTGTATTAATTATATCAAATATTTAATATCGCTACTGTATACTAATAATTCTGACGCGACGGAGCGTGATAATTAATTTTGTTCTTGTTCTTATTAATAGTTCAGTTGTGTCTAACAATATCCTTACTACGTCACAGAATCCCACACAAGATCTTTATTAGCTTGATTAATTTACCCACAATATCGTCATGGTTGTACTCAGAATCCTCCTGGGTCCCATTACATAGTGGCTTGAATCATAACACAGTTTCCATGAAGATCTTCATTTAAATTGATGTCTTTCTTAATTTGCTTATTAAATATTAACGTATGGTGATTTCATACGAAATGTACTTGGAAAAATATGATGAGTGTTTCAGCATGTATTGAAAGTTTTCCCTTACTTACTGCGTATAATCTATTAGAACATAGAAATAATTATCTCTACATGTTTTCCATTCTTTCCGCTGTCCACTTATTCTGTCGCTCATAAGATGTTATACTTATATCTACTAACTGTCCCGGCAGAGTTGTCCTGCCCTGAAGAAATAAAATTTAGAAACCGAATGCAGCGCCACCTACTGGATCCAATTTTGAATCTAAGCAATTCTCGAATCCACCAGAATCTACACAAAAGAGTTATTCAAAATCGGTTCCTCCGTTTAGGAGGTACAAAATAATTTTATGTACCTACTATACACGTATTGTACAAAAGTATCAATCAGGTCAGGTTATTGAGCGTAATAAATAGCGAGAATTATGAGAAATAAAAAAATTCTCTAAGGCTGGTGTGCACTGACTTTTAACCGATGGTTAAAATAAAATAATCGCCAAAAATGTATTGAAAATCAGTGGTTGTTTTTGGTTCACCGCCGGTTAAATTTTGGTGCACATAATAAGCCTTAAGCCAGCCTTAGTAATGAATAATGATGTAAAAATAAATAGAGTAAAAGGAAATAGATATAATATAGTATTGATAAAGTGCAAATAGGGTATAAACTTTTGAATACCATTATTGGCTACAAAAAATGAGATTATAATGTTATATAGGTATTGTTCAATTGGCTCAAAGATTAGAAATACTGTACAAGACTAACAAATATTATACGCAGAAAAATTAACTTGAATACTTAAAAATATGTAAAAGAATCATTGTAACTTTTGTTCGTTGCAATAGTCACTGAATGTTTATAATATAATCTACCTAAATCACCTAAATTACACGAAACATTTAAATTTATTTCTTGCAAACAATCATAAATTTTTAAAAGAAACTAAAAGGTTGAATGAGTAATAAACCTTTAAAAAAGTAAAACTACTTGTTCAGTAATAGCTTACTAGACAAGGTTAGTGTCTAGACTAAACTAAAATACAAAAATGTTTATAAAATGTCTCTTATGAAATTTATATTCACCTGTTAGTTAAATTAAAAATGCTACTAGTTAAATCACTATGAAATACAAGCTGCGCCATCTATTATCAAGTAGCGAAAACTACTGCATTATTAAAGAATACATGGACTATACGTATGATGTACCTATTTAAATAAAAATTATTCAAATAGGTTAGTAAAATTATGATTAATAAAAAAATCGGTATATTTAAGGCCAAAATTATAAGCCTAATATGAGAAGCGTCTAATATTAATTTTGTTCGTTTTATTAAGATATTAGACGCGCCATCTATTTGTATATTCGAGAAGTAATTGTGGTGTTGGCGATCAACGAATGGTTAAGATTTCGTGTGAGGATTACTGAAATAAAATTGGTGTTTTATCATAGAGTACGCCAATGTTTAATTTTTTCTTCATAAAATACGCGCTGCTTGAATTTTTTTATATGTAATCTCAAATTAGATTATCTGCTTCCTTGAAACTTTTTAATATATGTTTACGAGACTACACTAGCTAAAAAAAGCACTTAAATATTAACTTCTGAAATTCATCTAGGATGTAGTATACAGTCACTAAAATTAATAATCTATATAATATAAAAGAAAGTCGTGTTAGTTACACTGTTTATAACTCACGGCTGTACCGATTTGGTTTAAAATTGGTGGGGAGGTAGCTTAGAACCAGGAGACGGACATAGGATACTTTTTATCCCGTTGGAAACGGTAGGTGGCGCTGAGATCGGGTTCTAGAATAATCCAAATCACCTGGACCGATTTTGGTGATTTTATTTTGTGTGTAAATCCACAATTGGAACCCGTAGGTGGCGCTAGGATCGGGTCCTAGATTTTTATTTTTTCAGAGCAGGACAACGTCTGCCGGGGCCGTTAGTTAATTATAGAAATAATTAAGCTATTTTTACCAAGTATTATTTAGAGAACTTGGCAAAAACATGAAAAAGGAATAAATAAATTGAAATTCCTAATAACAATTAACTTCGTACATTACATAATATTAAAAAAGAGGTATTTAGGATCTCCAATTTACTAAACGTGCGCCAAATGTTTGCCGATAGCCTCATGATGTCATACATCAATCAGTAGGGTTGAAAAAGGTAACATAACTATAAATAGTTGATGCAATTAATTTATTATTTTAATTTGTTATTGTATATACTTTACATATCTATTGTTCGTTAGTGTTCTTGTTCCATGATAAGATTTTCAATCGAAGACTGAATTGATCTAAAATACGTGTGTTAAATAATAAAACCTTAATAAATAAAAGATAGTATAACCAGGAAAAAAGAATATTATTCTTCCATGGTATTTATTACATAGAAAGTTGTGGTAGCATAATGGCTAGCGCACGCGTCCCGACCTTAAAAGCCTTGAGTTCGAATCCTGGCGTATGCCCCATTTAGGCAGTTTTCGGACATAATGTGTACTTATATATTGTTACAATTACCACGTGCTAACAACTGTGAAGAAAAATATCGTGATGTATCTGTCAAACCTACCAAGCCGCCTTGGACAAGCGTAGCGGGTATATCCGTTCTCCGATAGTAAAAGTCCCTGGCCCAGAAGTATGAAGATTATGGGATGTTATTATTTGAATTAAAAAATAACCTGTGGCGCCATCTAGTCAAGTAAAGTTTTGAAGTTTTTAAGTGTTATGTTGGCGAATAACATACCTTGTATTTCTATCCTTTTCTATGGCAGCGAAGCGTGAGTTATGCGTAACAAGCAAGAAGTGCGTGTCATGATTTGTAGATTGAATTGTAGAGTCATATGGAAAGACCGCCTAAGAAATGAATTATATGCGTACCAATGGTCTCAAAATAAAGGAGACTGAAGTTTGGATAAGAAAAGAAAAATGTACCTCAAGTCTCAGTCTTTGAAGCGAATGCTTTTCGAGCGTTAAGGCGTGCGAACGCACGATTTAACGATGATGATGAATGTATGAATGAATATGCTTTATTGTGTTTTAAAGATACAGTTAACATAAATAATAATTATGAAATACAATTGGCGGTCTTATGGCTATTAGCGATTTCTTCCAGACAACCTTTTGATGGACAAAAAAAAATTTAAGAACAGAGGAATGTTGCATTATTCTCACTATTGACTCAGTATCTTATAAATATATACATACATTATGTAAAAAAATTACTTATACGATGTATGTAAATAAAGTAAATAAATAAAATACACTTATATAAACAAATATAAAACTAGAAAAAGATGATAATAACTGTTGCATCCTTAAATTGAACTATTTGAGCTGTAATAATCCATCACAAGTATCTTAACAATAGGCAGTGATGATGAAGATGTTACTGGTTAAAATTTTCCATAAACTCCGTACCTTCTAGTAATGCCATTTTATACCAGTTAAGGTAAAATAATGGATACCAAAGTATAGAGCAGTGTGATAAAGGAACGTTGTGAAATGAGTGAAACATAATAACAAGAGTAGAAAAATGAATGTTAAGGTGGTTTGGGCATGTAGATACAATGGATGAAAGTAGAATCGCAAAACAAGTGTGTGATAGCATTGCGAATGATAGAGTTGGTGCCGGTAGACCACGACGTACATAACATAATAAAATGGCAAAAATGTTAAAGACACACCTTCCAAGATCAAATTGATCATGTACTAGCAGAATGATGTGATGTCAGGAGCCTTAAGAACAGACGAGCGTGCATGACAAGAGCTATGAATGTCAAAGAAGCAAGTGAGGTGTGTAAGAATAAGCCTAAATGGCGCTCTGTTGTTCGTGCCTACCCCGCAAGGGACCTGGCGTGAAGTTATGTATGTATGTAAAAGAGAGTTAAAGAAAAAAGCATCTCAAATAACAACACATATGAAGAAGTTAATGAAAGTAGATGGACCGAAAGTGGTTTGTCAGGATCGTCGCAAGTGGAGATCCATCGTCTCTGCTTACCCCCATGGGAAATAAGTGTATGTATGTAAGGTATAGAATCTCAGTAACAGACGACATGAGCATTTTGATAAGAAAGTCGAGCTCGAGTGACAACATGTTACTATTTCTCCGTTAAGATAAAGTATTTTATAATTTAGATAAACAGGTTTATCATTTTCACAATCAGACAGGTATTTGTCTGTAATAATGGGCAAAAACTTTTAATCAACGAGAAGAAATATTGAAAAAACTTTGATGATGAAATAATTAATTGTTATTACATCATTCATCTTAAAAAATATGTTTATCAGATATTTTCAAAACACTTTATCGGCATGGGAAATACCAATTTTATAACCGAAAGAAAATTTATACCGTGAAGTAGGTGCTAACATAATTTTTTTAGAACTCATACTAGACTGATGCTTCTGACGTATTGACTTTAGTTTCGAATACCATGCCATGCAACCATAGTTGGTTGCCATGCCATGCCATTTAACCATATGACGTTGTCCGCGTCAAAAAACCGTCTTTGTTTTTTTATTATTCTGTGGGCTGATTTTTCAATCACTAGATAAAAGTTATTTATAGAATAAAACACAACATGAGAAAATTTAAACGCATGAATAACAGTTCAATTGTTTCAATCAAAAAATCTTCTCTCAGTATATTAATAATATTTAATTTTAATTTAAAACTAACTCGATTGACTCAGTGATCCGAAATTTCTTGGCCGTGGAAACGAGAGCATGCCACTTTTCTTTGTCCTGTTTCTTGTAGTTTCTTGGTAGTTGCAGGTTTGAAGCTCGCAAAGGTCAACTTCTCTCTGTTATTCTATACAGTGAGGTAAATGGGTCGTAGAAAGACTGATCGCCAAAAAGAATAATATTTTTTATACTCCGATCCTCCTCCATATGTTCGTTATGGCCGAGCCACCCGAGCGATATGCCTTTATTTTTTCAATTATGTTGGGTTTGGTCAATAGGGATCTCTTTCGGAGTTATTGCGGAGAAAAAAGGAGATAACAGCTAAATGGTGTCATTTCTTCTTTTTGCTGGAGACAAGATAATACTGAGAACCTTTCTCTCTGCCACTGAGTTTGTTCTTTTGTTTATGATTAAGTGTTCACTGTCCAGCTCTCAAGAACTTTGATCAAATCTCAGGCAAAGTGTAATTTTTTGACTAACGCCAATCAACGTAGTTCTTCTACCAAATCTAAAATCAAATTTTACCAAATACTTGAGATTTTTTATACAAAAATGAATGGACCAGTTTTGCATAAAAATCGATATCATATAAACTGAACGCATTAAATAAAAAATGTACTTACACTAGTATATTCATAATAATTGTCAGAAACTGAGAATTTTGGTGTATTTTTCAGTGACACACCTTAAAAAGGGCACAGATAATCCACTGAAAAAATTTATCGTACAGCCGCAGTTTTTCTTTGGTGTAATTCAGTGCCGTGGGCAATTTCTATAAATAAGATTGAACGGCTTCCATGTGCAAATACTTCAAAGATTTATTCCTAAATCTATTAATATAAATAATTGCGAACCGAATCTCGTGGCTTTTGCATACCTACGTTTTGATGCATTGCAGTAATTATAACTGACATTTAAAATATTCAATAATTCCGTGTGTGTATATATATATATATATATATATATATATATATATATATATATATATATATATAGATTATATATATTGGATTATATAGAGTTCGTCTATTTACTAAAAGGGTTAAAAAGTATATTATACTGAAAGGATAAGAAGAATGGGAGATGTTATTCAATGACATCGAATTACTCAAGTTTATGTTTAAGTGGATCACTATGGTTTATTCAACCAAGTTGAAAGACAGAATCAAACCGTCTAGCAAGGTCTTAACGAACCTGAGGAACCTGTTGTATATTAATACATACTTAGTGATTTGTGAAATCCCTAAAACTAGCGATATCGAAGGATTTTGAAAAATTAATTACGATTACTATTTAATTCCAATACTTATGTCGGTAAATCTATATTCGCTAGAAAACTTTTATTTACTTTACTTACATCGGAATTAAATACAACAAAGTGTGGCCGGATTGAGCTAGTTATTTATTTTTAACAAAAGGTAGGTAGGCAACGTTTAATAATATCAAATATCTGCTATTTTTGTGTGTGATAGTAAAGTACTTAAGTAAATAAAACCATAAAAAGATAATCAAATAGAGGTGAAAAAACGTTAAATATGATTGAAAATCGTGTTGTTAACTGATTGTTCCTCAAGGAAGCGAGACAATCAGACCGGTTTAAATCGGTTCGTGGAAAACAGAAAATTTGGATAAAAAAACAGAACTTTAGACTAACGATAGAAACTTCACTTGCTTGTATATTTAACATCTTTTATTAAGAAATTTTCTAATTAGAATCTTCTAAATACAAATGTCCCTAAATGAATAAATATCATCCAACATCAAAGCAATTCTTTACCGATTTCAACGAATAGAAATGTTAAATAGCCGTTTCGCGTAGGCTTAGGGCACTTTAGGGTTAGGATTGAAAGGCGATTTTATCATATACCCGCGACGCTTGGCTTGAAATTCCCATGGGCTTCCCGGGACACAAAGTGTCGCAGCATTTAAAAAACAATGTAAGTCATCGTTTTAGTGAAAACTGTATCGATCAGTGAAAAATCACATCGGAAATCCTTTTTTTTTTCAATCTGGTCATTTTAAATAATTGATATAAAGATCAAAGATTCCTGCAGGATTTCCAGCATAATAAGTAGCGCAGATTTTAAGTTTAATAATTTGCTGTCGATCAGTGAGTACCGCATCTAAATCGGCTCAATAGTTTTTACATGAATCCCCAACAAACAGAGACTAGAAAGCTAAAAAAAAACATTGTATTCTCTATCGTTTATATAGTCTATTCCAATCGGTTTTTATTTAATAGCTTCAATGTACAGATACGGCATGTTTAGAATGTTATAATATTATAGAGATTGGAGTGAATGTTTTATTTAATATCTTGCAGAGTTCAGAAGAAATGAACGTATTATGTGATAGCACTACAAAAATCAATCTTCTCTTGTTTTTGGACGTTATCAGTGGGACGCTATAGGTTGTTATTATTTGGTTAAAGAAATCACAGATAGCTTAAATTAAAATATACCAACTCCGTAACATAATATTATTATTCTTCGAATTAATAGAACAAATCAAACATCTAAATTAAAACTATAAAAGAAGTTTTACGCACCATACACGGTAGTAATATATATGATTAACGTGTAGGTGCCATATTTAGTTACCAACAGAAGTATACAAATATTTGTTATAAATTGCCATTACTTACAATGAACACACGTGCAAATCGATTTCTCAATGACATCTGGCAAATTTTAACATATATTATTCATTTTTAAAAACCAGTATAATTTTAAGTTCAGTTTGGTTATTGGATACCCTTTTGCCAAAATTGGAACTCTTACATAAAAGTCGTGTTGCTCATACTTTATGGCTCCGTAGTGATTTTCGAAAAAACAGAGCCTTTATAAAATCTTTAAGTAAATAAGTATGTGCGGCTGTTTGTATGATAGATCTTGAAAAATCATAACGACTTATGACTTCGTTATTCAAGTTAATGTGGTGAGAAATTTGCTTCTGAAGTCTCTCTTTAACAGTCGAGTTTGAAATATGATGTGGAAAATTCTGTGAAAATCAAGGTGCTGCTAGGCTTAACAATAATTTTAACGAAAATTTGTTTACACAAGATGCGTTAAGTAGTTTTTGAATTATGGAATATTTTCTAATTTTAGGGTTTCGTTGTCAAAGGACAAGCCGAAAGGATTTTACTTACCTTAACACGTTTCACACTTACTTGGACTTCATAAAAACCAAGTCAATTAGGTACCTAAAGGGAACAGACCTGCCTACCACACTTCTTTAAGACAATGGGCTATTACAAACACTGTAGCCTTAGTGCGGTGTGAAGCTTATTTTATATTATACGCCTGCCATTCATATGATACGCTTATTATGAAAGTGTATTATCTTATTATAAGTAGTCATAGCGCATGAAAATGAATCTATTTATTTTAAAATGGAATCTTACTTATTGAAAGTCATGAGTATATTACCGCTTCTAAAGCAATTTTAGTTACTAAAGGAGACGAAGCGGCGCAACAAACTCCTCAGTAAATATCTTTACTTCATAATAATTATTATTCGTCTTTTTTTAAAATGAAGTTATAAAATTAAAAGGTTTACCAAAGTATTTTTATAAATATAGCATTATTCCCATTCGGTGCGGTCGTCTAGAAAATCTTTAGTCGTATAATAAGCTTCCTTCCACAAAC
This sequence comes from Dendrolimus punctatus, assembly GCA_012273795.1. Lineage (NCBI taxonomy): Eukaryota > Metazoa > Arthropoda > Insecta > Lepidoptera > Lasiocampidae > Dendrolimus > Dendrolimus punctatus. The sequence goes on from CM022527.1 coordinate 15,128,380, forward strand.
TTTGCTTTATTTTTTTCTTACTGAAAGCTGTTGAGCGTTTACTGAGATTTTGTTGAAAAGCATAATACTTTGACCCTTGAAGCTATTGTAAACTTTGTGGAGCCTAGATGTGAGAGTTTCTGATTTATTTTTGATCCTAGTATTTTTACAACGTATAGTCGTGGTATGAAAAGCTTCGCCGTTTTTTAAATTGTTTCATTTAACGTTCCCCGAAGCACATGTTACCTTTACAAACTAAATCACAGAACAGACTGTTCCATAGAAATTTATGTTTAATTGTTTGACAATAAAGTTTAAAGTTACTTAGATCAAAGTTGTTTGATTTTCAGTCTTGTTTAAGAAGATTGTTTGGAGATGTAAAATATTTTTATTGGTTTTGAGAGGTGAAGCAGTCCAGCAATAAGCACAAGCGAAGCAAAACTTGTGTACTACATTCGGTAATTTATTGAGTGACGGACTTTGCGCGTGTTATTATATTTGTACCTGTGTTAGTGTTTGTATAGTTCTAATAAATTCTATAGTAATTCCAACGGCATTTTCATTCGAGCCCTGCAACTCGGAACAATATCCTCTTAGTTTCTGATGATAACTATAGTTAACCATAATGTCTATTATCGTCAACAATGTAATTTTCTTTTTCCGAATGTATTTATTTTATAAACGTAACATGGCCGTATTGTTTTATACTCGTGCAAACAAAAGTCGACTTTAAGGTGACGAAGCTGTTCATACCGCAACTGTACATACATATGTGCGCCGTGTCAGGCATCTAATAGGTGCCACTTTAATGTATTTTCATTATGAGCCTTTGTCGATCGCGTACAGCCTTACGCCATACTCTGTCTGCGGACTGCATAAGGCGGATTAACAGCTATAAAAAATTGTTGATTTTCCTATGGAGCAGCCCGCATTAAGTTTTATTTTTTACTAGAATATGCCTGCGACATCCTCCACGCTTTTTTGATCTGGCCATTTAAAATCATTCCCAGAAAAAAATCTGCGAGTTCCCCAGGATAAAAAGTAGCGCAGATCCAAGATTTAAATCCAAGAAGTTTCTGTCGATCAGCGAATACCTCTCGAAATCGGCCAAGAAGTTTTTACGTGAATCCCGAACCATCAGACAAACAGGCAAGAAATGTAAAAACATATGCATCTTGTTCTTCATTGTTTATACAGTCTATTCCAGTTAGTTTTTTATAGCTTCAAGAGACACGGCATGTTTAGAATTTTATAATATCATAGATCACAAAACTATCAGATAAGCAGACTGCCCAACATCTAATAGAAAGCGGGTACCGTCATTTAAGGACGTTTGCAACACCAGGGATAAAGCCAACGCGTTGCCAGCTTTTAAGACTGGATAAAAGGAAAGGAATAGTAAGCATGGGATGAAGCAGATAGGCCAGGAAAAATGATAGAGATATCAGTCAGGAAGAATTAGACAGAGGAAATGGGATGGAGGAATCGAGTAGGAGGAGGGGCAAGTGGGCCATCGGTACTCTCACTCATCCCAGGAAACACAATTAGGTTCGAATATAATGATTCCAGCATGACTCTACCACGTTAAGTTTTCTTCTCTTCAAAGCATGGTGAACCTAACAATATATATGCCACCAAAACTCCGTATATTGTATATGATGAACGCTGTCTGCTGTGAGACCAAACAATATTACTGAAATGAGAAACAGGTGACTTAAACTGGGTTTTTAAATATATCTTACTATCCACTCTTATACTTAACTATTGGTAGAAAAATTAATATTATTTTTATGGGGTTTTAAGTCAAATTTTAACTAGCAATATTGTGCGGCGCTGTACCCACGTATAATAAGGTTCGACAATTATGGACTGTATTGGGAGAGATATGAACAGCAAAATTAATGAAGGGATTTTCTTCCTACCTCATACTAGGCAAGGACCGAACAAATATAGAGTGATTCCCATCATTGGCCACTGATGGTCGTTTCGTTTCCTATATAGCATTAAGTATTAGTTAAAAGCCTAAGTATTGGTAAAATTTGACATAGGCTCCATATGACTAATGACAAATTTCTACCAATGCCAAAGCAAACGAATTAATAGTGAGATATAGAAAGCGGACATGAAACACCATGGTTTACTACCACTAACAACATATTTGGTGTACAAACCTGTTTTGTTTATAAAGCTAAAATGGGATGTAAAACTTAAGCCAGACAGTGCGGCTGGCTAATATTATATTAATTGTTGATAGGTAATACCAATTTATTTCCTTGACCTTAAAACCTTGTCTTTGACCAAAGTCTATTTCGGTATCTACGTATACGTATTATGCATAATCAAATACAAAGAATTGCTTATAATTAACCATTTAAATCGCGATTGAATAATAATATGTTGCAGTCATTAAGTATCAATTATACCTAATCGAGAGTATAAAATGCCCATAATTAAACTATCACATACACTTTCAATTGTTTGTTAATCAAATCTACATATTATCAAGAATCAACGTAAGAGTCAGCCGCTTTGCTTAGAAAATTATATTGTATAATTTTAATACTTCATCATCAATCATGCATGAAATTGAACATTCAACCAGAAAGTACTTAATCTTAGAAATTAGCGTCTTGTGATCACAGAAAAATGTTCATATTGAGTCCAAACTAATGAAAAGAATCAGTATAATTATATAATTACAGTCGTCAGTAGGCGTTTTATGATCATATATATTTCCATTTTAACAGGATAAGTGTCAATTCATGACTGAATGTTGTTTTAAACGATACTAACAGCCTGTTTCTATATTTTATCATCAATTATTTTTCCCAACCACTGCTCAAAATCTCACCTAAATACCATACAACTGATGTAAATTTTGCTACTTGTAGTAAATAAGAATGTATAGTAAGATATAGGAATTTGGCTTGAAAAATGAATACGCTTACCGCCAACGATATGAGGTTATCGGCCGATCTGTAGTGCACCAAAACAAATTGTTACAGTCCTCATGCACACACAATTAACAATATTCCAACGAAGTTTTTAGCTATTATAGTGGGCGTAGCGTGTTCCTTCCTTTATTTACTATTCACATACAGAATTACTGATATCGATTTTATTATTATATGTTCACATAACACGTATAAAATCGTTTAACAGCGTATCAACTTTAACTGTAATCCTCGGATTCACTCATTTATCTATTATGTGTGATAACAAGCGAAATTGTTATATTTAACAGCAACATATACGTAGAAATTATTAATAATTCACTGTCAGTGTCACTTATCGCGTCACCAATCTTAGATCCAATAGTTCAACTGTCAAATTTTAATATCGGACCGGTTTGAATTTTCACGTACACACGCGAACGCTTGGATAGCGCGAATATTCTAAAATCGTATGCACGTCTTGCTGCTTTTGTTATCGCAACTAAACTAACAATAAATGAAGTTTTAATATTACAGCTATACGTCTGTAATGGCCGGACACAATAGTAACCGCGAAAATAGTGCTGCCGAAACCGGTCTTATTGTCAACGTCTTATTATGTCCAGTTGTTTTACATTTATTATGTAGTGTTGCGTAATTTGGTGTGGTCGGGCCTTTCGCTGTACACTACCGGCACGCAGCGCCCACGTTACACCGTTCGATTTATTTTAGTCTAGCCGACTGTAAAACAGAGTCGAAGCACATTGAAGCGGTTAGCAATCGTTAATATATCACTTCACACGGAACAATCATAACTTTCATTCTTTATACACACATCTGTTCAAAATTTTGTGTCAAGTATTAATACATTATATTGTAAACAATGTTTCGAACTCTTTCTGCCAAACCGATGTACCACCGTTAGTGATCGTGTTGAGAATATAATAATTTACCCTATTTATAGATATCTTATAACTATCACTTCTTTAATAGGAAATAAAACCACATCAATAATACAAAAATAATCTAATCTCTCTCTCCCCCCCCCCCTCTCTCTCATACTATTAGTAAATTGTATATTAGTTGCTTAGAAAATATCGTATTTTAAAATTTTACGGACTTCGTCTTCTAAGCTGATAAAGTCTAGTTTTATTCAAATAACTGTTGCCTCTACATTCATTTTTAAAAGGAAAATAAAATTTTCTGACACTATGGACGCTATGTATTGGGTTTGGGTTGTTCAGTGTATTGAATTAATCTCTCTAAATCTGCCGTCTGGGTGTTTTTTTCAATTTAGGATTCCAACATTTTTGTCCATTAGTTGAAAGTAATTTTGCTGACAAAATTATGCACGTACATACATAGGAAAGAATAATTTCCAAAACAGACTGTAGCTCAAACAATTCCACAGAACACAGCCGTATATTAAAAGCCTGCAATACGATTTGATGATTCAAATAATAAGTGAATAATAAACTCAATTATCTACTATTGCAGCAAACAAATTGAATCTATATACATGCCGTGATAGTACCTTAAGGGCTCTGCCGAAGATCAGCGCTGGTTTTAAAATACCAGCATTATGCTGAGTCTGATGCCCCTTTCAGGACAAGATTATGTTGTTTGTTTTAAATTTGTTATCAATCATACCTACACTTCATCAATGTAATTTGGCCTAAATAAAATGATTTTCGTTCTTATATAAATAACTAGCGGTCCCGGCGACGTTGTCCTACTCTGAAAAAATAAAAATTTACGATTCCAGCACCAAGTATTTGTCTAGATAGACATTTTAAATTCCTAATATCTTTTGAATGGAATGTCCGATTTAAAAAGTAATCTACAGGCATTGAAACAGTCTTGAATAAGAATTGATTTATTTTGATAATGATTAATACAAAGGTATGGATAATATGGTCTGATTTTGATCGGCATTTCTATCAACTTTTAAAATGTAAAAAAGTAGTTATAGTGACATAACTACAATATTTAGATATCTGGTATCGCGATTTTTTTGTAGATTGTAGAACATTTTTTTGCTCTATCATTAATAGGTTTCGCAGCGCTTCCGACATTTTGTAGCTAGTTTTTTACATCTTGGGTTAAATTATTGAAGTTTTAGTAAGGATCACTATTTTTTTAAATAATAATAAAATATATTACATTATAATGATAATGTAGAATTCGAATGTTCAAAGAATTTTTGAAATCGATTCAGTAGTTTTTGAGCCAATTCGTTACAAAAGTATAACAAATAAAACAAATATCGAGACACGTATTTAATTCGATTCATAATTATAACTTAATTACGGTAACTTGATGATACAAAAATATTTTTCTGCATAACGAGAGAAAATTATTTTTACCTTTCTTTGTACATATTTGTCGAATAGACTAATCAAATATTCGGCTCCTTTCTATTCTTTTAGTGCAAATATATCATTTGTTGCAACTCTAATAAAAACTAAAATAGCAAAAAGATGCGACGGATAGAATTTCTAAATACCAAATAAAGAATGGCAATAAATTTGATCATACTTGCTTTTAGCCGCGTTGTAATACATTTTGCGTACATTTATTTTTATGAAGACAATGAATGATTTACGTAACCGTTGATGTGTGAATTGAGGTTTAGACTTTAAAGTATTGGGATTTTGTAGATTTCCTATTTGAAGTAATTCCAATACATTCAACACACCAATTTTGATTATAATATTGTCGTGTGCAATTCGACGATAACGACGTCACAAATAATATTTTGAATATACAAATTAATCAAATTAATTACTTTGATAGTTGAATAAAAAAATTTTTTTTATTTTTTTTTTATTGCAGGAGGTCAGCAGACAGGCAGACGGCCCACTTGATGGAGAGCGGTTACCATCGCCTATGGACATTTGCAACACCAAAGATGCTACAAATGCGCTGCTGCCCTCTTAAAGGAGACTGGAACCTGGTCCACTAATGCCGGAACACAACTCAAGGTTGTTATGGCGACATACTTTAGACCAGGGGTGGTAGCCATCCAGTCGGGCAAATGCCCTACCACCTGGCTGTGGGTTGTTTTGTCGCCTCTTACGACAGGCCGCCCGGCCGCAGGAAATTGTATTCTTTCTCCGTTCCTGCACGGAGAAAATGTTGTATTTAATAAAATACAACAATTTTATTCAACTGAATTTCCACTGGATATCATTTTTTGAAGAATATTACAATAAATTAAAAATGGAGTCTATTTTCTATATCTTCTTTCATGTTTATAAGTACACTTAAGACCTACTTCTGTATTTAATCAGTAATCTGAATAAAGGCTTATTAACTTTATTCAGATACCTACATGTAATTACTACACATTTTAGTTTAAAATTTACGTAAATAAATGTCATAGCTCGGTAAATCGATATTGGCACTGTTTATCCAAAAACCATACTACAAGTGCAAAAATCGTCTATAAAATTATATTAATAAATAAGACACTGCATAGGCAACAAATATGAAGTACCCATAGTCATATAGGTGATAATAAGACAAAGCAGATGCCTTACAAGGCTGAATACAAGGTTGTCACAGTACAATGGCGTATAAAAAATAAAACAATGTATGTGCACGGGCTAGCAACAGCCGTACATCGCCGTGTCAGCGATTTACGCCGACACGTGCATTTTAGTACTCATTTAGCACCGTACTCGTTCAGTCGGCAAAACAGCCATTGATCTAAACATAATCATTACCATCATCATTCCATTATTATAAATTTATGAATAAACAATTACATCAAGAAAACCTCTATCATTAGCATTCTATGTAGGAAAACCCCCTACATATTTGGTTCTTCGAGCTATAAACCTAGCGCGCGGTTTGGTTTCTAGCAGCATCATCGCGCGGGAAGTTTTTTTTTATCGGTGACTTTAGTGAACAGTTCAAGCTATCGTATCATCATAATTAATCAAGAAAGTTTCTATTTTACATTATACAAATAACATTTACATTTTATAATAATTTTTTTTACAAACAGTTATTTTTTACTTATACAAATAAATCATATACAAACATTTAAAATCAGTGTGTGAGAAGTGTTAAAATTCTCTGCAAGTTATCTTCACCCCGAAGGGAGACATAGAACATCATTTCCCAGCAATCTTCAGCTGCATACCATAAGCATCATAATTTCAAGTAAGATCTTTCAATTTTTACAATAACGATGGAGAAGCTCCTTCAAAGACAAGTGGAGACCCTAGAAGCGGTCAAGCAGATTGATCGTAACTTTGGCAAGGACTCATCCAGCCGCAAGACACGTCAGTACCTGGAAGAGTGTATTGACTCTGTCCTCTTTCTGAAGATCCTGATAACTTAGATTACCTCACGCCTGGTAATTTCTTAACAGGTGGGTCTGCACTTACACTTGTGGACTCAGAAAGAGATCTTTGAACAAGATGGCATTTACTACAAAACATCTCCCGGGACGTTTGGAACCGGTAGCGCAGTGAATACCAGACTCAATTAACAACGAGAAGCAAATGGAAGAGATCGCGAGAAAACATACAACTCGCTGACATCGTCCTTATTCATGAAGAGAATCTTCCGCCAGGCAAGTGGGTCATGGGACGAGTAACAGAAGTCCATCCCGGCAAAGACAATCTTGTAAGAGTTGTCACATTAAAAACCAAAAACGGATTTATAAAAAGGCCTATACTTAAATTAACAGTTTTGCCAACATATAATCACCAAAAAATTACAAAACAACCGAATCAACTGACAGAAACTAGTCTACACAATAATCAAACCATTTAACATTTATAAGCTAAAACCAATAATTAACTTTTAAAATTAACATAATTTTATCTTCAAACACGAACCAAACCCCGGGATCAAATGTCAAATCAACATCACTCATCAATTAAAATAAAACAATTATCTTACATTATGGGACAATCCCATTCTTAAGCTCTGGAATGTAGGTAACTACGTCACAGATACTTGGAACTGGAGTATAATACTTATCTCGCTCCTGAATCAGCATACCGGCGCGTGCGCATGGACATGCCACAGCCTTATAAATTTAATGTATTAACACACAAACTGTACAGAAGATAGTTAAAGGATGTTTGTAGCATACGTACATACATGTTATGAGAAACTAGGAAAAAATATTGCAACATATTGACAAGCTCGGCGACTTCAGACTCCGGTGGCGATGGGCCCTGGTGACTGCGGCGATTGAGGGTGGGACCCCTTAGTCAGCGCCTTATATCAAAGACAATGTAGTGCAGTGTAGTGTCATAATCAAAAACAATTAAATAATAGTGCGCGTCAGCAAACTGGTCCGTCTACCAGTATGTAACATTAGTGAAAATCACGGTTAGAGACTTATAAGGTTTTCATTAAATTTTGTATCACTCATTAGTGTTAAGACAATTTGAATCATCTTTGTCGCACGTCATTCACCAACCATAAACATCTATCAGCCTCACGCTTCCTATTCTTCTCTCGTGTGGGAGCATGTACGGGCAAGCAACAGCCGTACATCGCCGTGTCAGCGATTTACGCCGACACGTGCATTTTAGTACTCATTTAGCACCGTACTCGGTCAGTCGGCAAAACAGCAATTGATCTAAACATAATCATTACCGTCATCATTCCATTATTATAAATTTATCAATAAACAATTACATCAAGAAAACCTCTATCATTAGCATTCTATGTAGGAAAACTCCCTACAGTATGAATGAATACAACCAGTTCAACATCCAAATATTAATGACATGCATAATATTTTCCATTGATTAACATGCAAGGGTAATAATAAAAATGCATTTGAATTTTGTAGGGTTCCATAGTGTTTTGGAATAAACTGAATCCTTATAAAATTCTTATGTCGGTCTGTCTATCCGTTTGTCACGTTTTTGTCTCAAAAAGTGCAGGTTTTGATCTATAATGAACTAAATAAAAATAAAAGCTGGTCTAATAAATTCTGGATATACCTGATATCCCAAAAAAGTAAGCCCAATTTATTTTTCAAAATTTTAAGACTCCGGCAGGGAGGGCTTAATTAAGGGCTCGTGATAAAATTCTTAATAAAATAGATTTTATTTGTGTTCATGTAAGGGCGCTCTTTTTTGATACGTTTAATTGAAAAACAGATTGTTTTAGACAGATAGATAGATGAGAATTTTTTGTCTTTTGAAGACTTAGGTGGAACACTTGTATGTGTTCCACCTAAGTCTTCAAAAGACTTAGGTGGAACACTTGTATGTGTTCCACCTAAGTCTTCAAATGTAAAAAAAATATTTTTACGAGTTTTTATAGGTGCTAAATATCTGGTGTATATTCAGTTTTCTTTCAACGCTGTAAAGATTTATTACTTTAACAGGCTAAGTGCAACAGTACACTGTTACCTACTTACCATCTAACAGTATACTGGTACTCCTGTTAGCGTAAGGGTAACAGTATCATTATTTGTGCTAGACTAATAAGGGTCTAACAGTCAGACAGTTTTTTATAACTTTATTTCAGGAAAACATGTCCCATAGTCATAATACGTATTAGATTATACACATTATACATTACACACAACTACATTAATAATGACAATCATAAGAAGTTACATATAGATACATACGTACCTTCACACTTATTCACATATATACACAAGTTATATTTAATTTGCATTACATTATTATGCATAGCACAGCAGTGCCTATAGGAACAGCCTACCCTGTCAGCAATCTTCGCTAGGACGGCGTCGGTTATGGCTCGCTCCTGGCGCACAAAGGACTCGCACCGCTTGCTAATGGTCTGAAAGCAATCGGTGCTCGTAAGGGCACACATGCCCGAGGCGCTGCAGTAGCGAGGCATGCCCCACACCGCCCTTAGGCATTCTTGCATTGGACATGAAGAAACGTGAAGCTACACGGTTCTTCTTCTTCTGAGAATAATTAGCCCACAGACTGCACATGTCATGTGTAGGGAGATGTACAAGAAGCTTTATAAAACATTATCTTTTCTTTCTGTGAGCACCGTGAAAATCTGCGGGCAATCATATTAGCTCTTATGGCCAAGGCCCTTCGTTCCCTTTCAATGTCTGCATTATTATTAAGGTCAGATGTAACCACATGCCTTAAGTTTTTAAATTGAACAACCGACTATAAGGGTCTGTTTATAAGCCAAGTAGAGGGGATACTTAGAGGCTTCCGCACATCCGGTTCAAAAAACATGCATTTACTTTTATTAACATTGTGTATGTGTCCGTGACTTACAGCGTACCTACTCTACTAAGGTTTAAACGAACTTTCTCAACACCGCATAGGGATGCATATTGATGCGCTCAGCAGCACCATGTCAACTGTGTCGCTAATCCCAAAGTATGACAATACTCACACGACACCAAGTCAATAGCCTTAGATAGATCGAGAAAACATGCGTATATCCTGGTTTCACGGTCCACATAGTATTTGATACTATGCTTAAGGCACAATATCTTACATTGGTAAACCCCTCTTCACGTGTGGTCTGACAGACATTTGGGCCATTTTATCGTTCTAGAACAATTTCAGCGATTTAAAGTAATGAGAATAAACGACTTCAGTACATTACAATATAAAAAAATGTTCGTAGTTATAACATTTTTAAGTAAAACAATAAGGCAGCGTTATCGCTCAAATAATCTATTATTATACAATTGTGTACTCATATATACATCGTAGATAATACACAATTGATAAGCAACTTTATCAGTCCTACATCATGCTTAGATAAATTCTAAATTGATATCATTGTGTTTCAAGACAACAAATCGATAGATAAAAACGTTTTGATTTCCTTTTCGTATTATTTAAGGCAAAAAATAAATAAAAATAAGGACTGTGAGGTGTTTTACATCTGTTAAATTTGTGGGATCGGTTTATATTGGTTATATATTCAATGCATAACTTTGACTAAGCTGGCGTCATTATTTCTGTTTTTTTTTAAGTAGATTTATCGTTAGTTACATATCGTATAGCAACAAATAGTATTACATAAATCTATCAGTGAAAAAAAACAAGGCGAGATATAAAATCTTGGCCTAAAAGTAATGCAATATGCAATTATAATTGTCATAATGATAACAGTGATTAGACTAAACTTAGGTATAGCGAACCGTGAAAATAAAAAATATCTCACTGCTTGTTTTCTTATCTTAACCTTACAAGGTCACAGTCTTGCAAAACGGAAAATGACAGTACAATACAATACATTAATTTACTTAGCCTATAACAACACCAGTAACCAACAGCCGCCACATAAACAGTCCTTCTTATCGATTTCAGTCACCGAGACCCTTGAAATGCAATCATTGCATCATCTGTGTACCGCTGGGCGAATCAAACTTGCTTTTTGATATTTTAAATACCGCAAACGACAATTAGAGATATAGCTATACACCAATAACTGCGATACAATTAAAGGTTATCCTACAATATCAGTTTACAGCTAGTACATCGTAGAAGCCTTGTAAAGTTGAGCCATATTACCGCAGTGATTGTATAACACCCGTATATATATGTATACATACTTATGAAGGAACTACTGCATAACAAACATTTTATTTGACACGCGACCTGACCATACTACATTGTACTACATAGACCAATTCACATAATAACTACTACTTCCTATAAAGTTAATCACATGCTTTTTTTCTTTTGAAATGTACTATGCCAAGGTGAAACGAGCCGTAAATCTAAACCAATGTTAGATGTTGTTTTGTTAGCTTTCATTACGATTCAGTGAAACTTTTAAGTTCAATTTCCTTTGGCCAGTTTTTCTTAATGCCTCAAGTGAGGTAGTGAAAATAGGCCAGTTACGATGGTTATCAGCGTGCTAAGCTAAACATAGAGGGCCTTACTTACAATCGTTTCTTAAATTTAATGAAACTGATTAGTGAAATTCTCACCCATAAGCTCTTCTTTTGTCGAATATTTTGAGTACAACCTACGTTAATCATTAAAATTTCGTTTATCAGTGTTCCTCTTCGGTACACAACAGGTAATACACGTTTATAAGTGAAAACAAGATATTCATTGATTAGGGTCTGATTCTGATTCTCTTACTTAAGAGATGCCTAATCGTTTCTTAACAAAATTATTATAAGTAAGGCCGAGAATTGTTAACTTTTAATAATCGTAATATTTTTTATAGATTCATAAGACACCCATCTTTTGTGTCACTTTAAACTTGTTATTCAGAGCATACGGCATATGATAGGTCTAAACCAAAATATCCCGTATATAAAAAAAACAACTTTGTGTTGTTTTTGAAGTTCAAGATTTTGGATATCGTTAAGATTTTTGAAGAACTGGTTAAAGATACCTCAAGTCTACGATTAACACAACCTTTTCATTCGTTACAATTTCATTTCATTACTACATAATATTATTATAAATCAAACATGTCTCTCGCCTTACGTCTAACATAAATAACACAAACTATCTCTATAAATCTTAAACCATAAAAGCTGTGAAATCATAAGAATATACATACTGCAATCGAAACAAAGTTTAAATTTAACATTCAAAACATTTCATACGAGTACTTACATTAAAATATATTTTTTTCATTACTTAATAACAAGTATGGCGGCTAACCCTGATTTTTAATTAATTATTTCCTCATTTTACTACACCATAGTAGAGTGTCATATAGACCACCCTACGCTACACTTCATTCACATAGTCTCCGTAGTTTATTAAAGCAATGCCTGTCATGTCAAAGACAGACCGATATGACTTAGACATAGATTTCCGTTAAATAGAAGAAAAACTTAGAAAACGAATTATTACATATTTTTTATAACAAAAGCTGTGGCAGTTTAAATTGTGTATCAATCTAATCACGCTTATGTGTTATTAAACAGGGGAAGAGCCTACTTATTCGATTATATAATTTTGTTTTCATTATTTTAATCGCCTGAATAAATATAGAACAATTTCAAACATCCTTTTAGATATTTCAAATTGACCACACCTTCTCATGTATGTAATGAAGTTTTCTAATTGCTGAGTAATACGTAAACGAGGCTATTTACGCATTTATACATTGTTTTCGCAGGCTCAGAAAAGTGCGTGCTTTACTTGTTTTATCATTTCGTTTAAATTTTAATAAGTATAACCGATTTCTCTAATTTATTTTACAATACATTTTTTTACTGTATTAATAAAGCAGGGTATATTGTTGTAGTAGCAGTATGTGAATAATTATCATACAAAAATTACCTTTAGTGAAACTTAAATAATTGGGTATATAACGAACATATTGTTACGACCGACAAAAATGGATTCACACCAGCATACCATAAAAGCACACTTTATTACCTTTCCGCATTTGGACTTCTTTTGTCTACTTTGTGTTTAAAGTTTTTAACTAGAAAACAGGCCATTGTGTATTGTAATGTTAATGATAGTCAACAGTATTAGTATTGTGCCGAGACATATTGTACTTGCTAAAGCAATGCCGGAACAGAGAACGGGGTGAGTCAAGCGATAACCGCAAGCGTGGCAAGACGTGTGTACATTCGACAATCTTTATAGTGACGGACTTCGCGCGTGTTATTGAATCGTACATTACGTTTGTACTAGTTGTGTTCAGTCATATTTGTACCTGTGTTATACGTATTTGTATAGTTCTAATAAATTATATAGTAATTCCCACGGAATTTTAATTCGAGTCTCGTAACTCGTAACAATATTTTAGAATAAATTATGTTTCAACTATATTTATGACATATAGCCGTGCCATATGCAAAATATATTTTGTATATTAATAATTTAATAAACTCTAAGTTTGACCGATCACCATAAAAGTCGGTGTATATCTATATAGCTAAATCAACTGAGAAGACTACCATTTTTTTTTAATTCTTTGTCTTCAGATACCCAATTTACAAAGATATTGTTTTCATGGACAAAAACTGTGAAGGAATCTTTATAATCCTAATAATACGGTTCGGTAATTGTTTTTAATTACATACATGTCTTAAAATTAATTAAAAAGGAACATCAAATACAAGATTTCACACAGTTTCAATGTTAAAAAATGTGTAATGGACCAATTTAAGACTATTATACTCAATTAAGACTTCTTTCGCACGTTTAAATTGCTTTTTAAAGTATTAGCAAACTCTGATACGTTTACTGGGTGGATTATAGACATATTCAAACGTACTGTCTCTGCCGAAGCATTTCCTGTTGAGAATGTGCCATTTTATTTAGTGTGATGATGACTGTTAATGAATGTTTCTTAAGGGCTGGTTATCCTTGACCAGTCTTATTCTAAGCATTTAAATTAAAAATGATTTTGTTATTACAAATTAATTTAATTAAAAAGTAGTGATAGGTTTTTGGCTATAAGAACCATGCGTTATTTTATGGATGTGGGTTTGAATCCTAGCTGGGTATAATGCACCGCTTATCAGTTTTGTCAACGTAATTTGTGCGTTATTGCAATAATTAATGCTTGTTAAATCTATATTACATCAAAATTACTGATGAAATAGAAAGTACTTGGTCGTCGCCGACTTATTGGAATTTACCTCAAATATATTTTTTGCCTCTTAGTGATCGATATGATTATACAGTTACAAAACCGTGTTAATCATCAAAAATATCCATAACATCACCTGACAGTCTTCGTACTTTCATTTGAATTAATCTTGCCATTTTATAACACTTTTAGAAGTTCCGTGTTTTTAATATCTTACAAATTCAACTACTACAACGCTCAAGATACCTTACTTTTCTAAACTGAAACAATATTGTAATTTATTTATTTATTGTATTTTACTGTTTAAAATTTAATTTAATGCATTCTAAGAACCATTTGGACAGACCTCCGTTAAGCGGTTTGGTTGAAATTTCACCGAGTATAATAATGTATCCTCGAATTTAAAGCTCTGCTGCTAATACTGAATTCTAATTAATACTGAAATTGGTTCCACTTTATAAAAATGCACTGCATTTATATGGTTTAAACGTATCTGATTACACACATACGTGGCCAACACGCAAAATTTTAGGTCGTTACGACATACATAATTATGTAGCTATGTCGTTGTCACCGTCTTCATACTTGAAACAAAGATTGCGCTAAGGTCACGGGTTATCTACTGTGTTTCGGGTTTGCCCACTCTTGTTGTTAAGTTTGTCACACTGGTATATAACCTATCAACTGTAGGATACGCCGTTTATCCTTAAGATGTAATCATTGCAATGTATCGTTCTACCATCGGGTCGCTTTGTCAGTGAACCAGTATTTACTTCTGCCCTTGGCGGTATTATATTGACTGATAACGTGCTTACTTTCATCTACACGTTATATCAAAGAATATTCGGTAGTACCCTCGCATATACTACAAGTTCATGCAGCCTGGTTAAATATATTTAACACTACTTGTTACTCGCGGCCTCACCCGTGTAGATTAAAAATACCTTTAGTTTGTGTAGTCAAACTTAAAGGGTAGCCACCGTTTTCACCACTTTAGGTGGAGAATTTTTAAACACGTTGGTATACATAAGCGTGTCCATCTATTCTAACCAGAAGCAGGTACATAAAATGTTGTGCTTCTTACTTTGAAACTGATGGCTTTTTATAGAAACTTTCATCTAATTTTTCACCCCCTTAGGTGTTGAATTTGCAAAAATCCTTTCTTGATACGGACCTACAGTATTGAAATAAACCGCATGCAATTTTTTACGAACCTAGCCGCAGTAGTTTGAGCTGTGCCTACTACGTCAGTCAGTGAGTTCAAGTAATTATATAATGTAGCTAAAGGTAAATTTAATATAGCATTATGAGTATAAACTCAATCGAGTTGGAGTTCTTTCATTTACGCCATACAACGACATTCTTGTAGCAACTCGAAAGGCAACATTTCAAGAAACCGTCACATTTTTGCATACAAACTAAATTCTTGCTTAACAACAACGAATATGCTAGAACTATTTATTATGACTCTATAATAAATAATCTTTTTAGAAGAATAGAACGTATAAAAAACATCTTACTCCCTCTAAAAACTCGATGACACCGTTCTCTCAAACACTATTTTTTAAACTATTATTTGCCACATTTCTATGAGGCCTCTTTTGGCTACTCTTCCAACTGGTATTCTGAAGTATGTGTTTCATTTTTGATGAATAACGAAGGTACGAAACTGAAAGGATACGACGGTATTCAATATCATTTAATTAATCAAGTTTATGCGTACATTTTTCCAAATTGAAACACATATATAAACCATCTAATATCAGCTTAAGACAAAAGAGTCGTGGAATCAATGTAGATAGTATTATAAGTTATGAAGAAGGAAAAGCAAACAAATTTCAATATATCTTATTTACCACTAAAATGTTAATCTACCTATATATTTTGTTAGGTTGCCTGGAAGAGATTGCTAACGGCAAGGCCATCTATTACTGTGCTAAATATTTATTTTGGTAAGCAGTAAAGTGTTGTCTGTCGGAAATTCAGACAATCATTATTTTGAAATTTTTATGTTTCCATAGCTATTTTACCAAAAATCAAGTAATTATAAATCTTAATTTTTATCTGTCTATTTGTCTAGCTGTCTAAATAATTAATGTGGTAAAATCTGAGAAAAATGTATATCCTAAATTTATGCTACAGTAAATGGTGTAGGTATTGGTATATAGTGGAATCGCGAAAGAACTTAATTAAAGCTTTAGTGTTAGCTCTGAATATGAAAGCCTAAGAGGTGATTTTTTTTAAATGCCAGTTCTTCTTAAATCATGATTACGTTCCTTTTAAACCACTTTACTTATATTAATAACTGGGGAGAGGTTTGCTTCCGCGATCGTAAAAATTGTGTTTACACTCTAATTAATAAACAACCGGATAAAAAAACCACCCGGTAGAAGCGAAATATGTTTTAAACAATTAGTATAAACAAGAGTACTTTTTGATATTTGGAATATGACCAAAACATTGAACGTAATCACCCTATCGTTCTGAGTGGAATGACATGTACTTTGGTAATTATTATTAAACTTGTATCAATTATATCCCACACCACAATTATTTGAAAATATTATCATAATAACCTTTTCATTTCTTCAATTAAATACTAATTTACTGTACCTTTATTTTTTGCTTCTGATTAAATAATTACATAAACAGTTTGTAAGTCATTAGATTATACATTGTACTATTTGTACTACGACCGTACTTAATTAAGGCAACAATAGGCTTCGTATCAGCTTCGTAGTAAAACGATGACTGGTTTTCTAAGAAATTTATTCCACTTTCGATTGTTGGCGTCAAACTGTCTGTAGCCTATTACAAGGCATTACATTATTGAAAGTGAATTCGAAGGTCGAATACCTGCGTCATTATATATTGATAACCGGACAGATAATTAACTTTTAAGAAGTTTTCTTGGTGAGTTATCAAAAGAGAATAACCTAATACATTTTTAATAATGAGAAAAAATCCTTACATAATCGTCAGGTCCGTCCGTCTATGTACGTATACAGTCATTTTTTTAAAGCTTTTCGGTAAATATGGATGAAAGTATATTATATGAACCGACAAAGGTGTAGTGAAAATGAATAAATTAGTGAAACAAAATTTTTTGAATAAGATATCATTAGTTCATCTAAAAAAACACCTGTATAATAAATTTCTATCTAAATTAACAATCCATATGTGGGTCCATAGTGGGTCCATAATGTTACTAACGTAAATTGTTTATAGCATGTTTATGTGGTGAACAATAAAGTGTTATCTATTCTATAATATTATAATAATAATACAAGTTAAAATTATTAACAAAAATCTCTAAATACTAGTGTATTTAAGAGGCAATAAAACGAATTGCCAGTAATATAACTAGCGAGCTGTTTTATACGTTCACGATCTAGGATTATAAAAAAGGGTTAATAATAGACTTTTTTATACAATCACGGCGGTTGAGACATTAATGTATATATAAAAGCGAAACTACTTTTCTTTAGTGTGCTAATTGAATAACTCGAATACAAATAATTTGCCAGATGATAGGGTATTTGCATTTGTCTGTCTGCATGGCTACCACTCCTGTTCTAGAGTATGCCGCCATAACAACCTTGAGTTGTGTTTCTGCATTAATAGCCAGGTTCCGGTATTCATTTGGGGAGCGACAGCACCTTCGTTATTTCAAATGTCCATAGGCGACGGTAACGACTTTGAATCAGATGGGTCGTCTGCCTGTCTACTCGTGCAATAGAAAAAAGCTTCAGTGAAATATGCGAAGATGTAAAGATAGGACCTTTGTAAAGAGCTAACCCGGTCAACACTTGTTGAGACGCGAATACTGTTGAGGTGGTAGGTCTGAATACGGTATTAGAAGGCAAAAACTACCCTGTTTCTATCCTCAAGCAGTAAGCTCCCTGGCCTTCTAATCGTCAAAAAATAAGAACAAGCCTTAAACCGTGTTCACACCAAGACTAATGTATGAGTATTTATTAGTAGAGATATTATTTTCATAGTTCGTTGACATCCTACAAAACTACCGTCAACAAATCGTGGTGGTTGTAATGATTCTAATGACCGGTAAGGACACTCAGACATTCCTTAGCCTTCGTGACCTCAACCAATTACATCGTCCAATAATGAGACACAGGAGTAATTTACAAAATGATATTCTGACGTCTCGATACATGTTATTAATGTCATTTGTGGGTATTACGACGCAATTTGCCGACGGCACAGCGATTGGGAATGGGTGTATGCTGTCTACTAAGAGGATGCTGGAAAAGGCTTTAGCTGTGTGGTCTGCTTCTGTATTTCAAATATAAATGTACAAAATATACTGTATAAATACACCTAAAATCAAATTAGCCTAGTACTACTATTTTTCATTTCCAGAATATTCTTATTCTGAAAATGTTATTGTGTAGACGGTCAAAGGAAACAAATGTACAATTTTACCTTAGGAATGCACCGTTTGTTACTATTTTATTGCATAAAACCTAAAATGACATATATTAAAAGTATTACGAAACACTGCAGTTAGCGGTCTTTTTGCTATAAGCGATGTCTTCCATACAACCATCGAATCTAAAGTGTCTTATAGAACAAATATATTATTGCGTGAAATTATACTTACGAGTAAGTATATTAAACACATTACCAGAATCTGACTTTCCACATACCTACAACCTGAGTGTTTTCAAGTCTCATATCTACTAGGCAAGTATAATCCATCTTAGACATTTCTTCGCCTAGTTTCAGGCGAGATTATGGTCAAACGCGAAACTATACTTAGAACAATAAAAAAATACTAAATAAAAAAATTATAGCTAACGTACATATATACCCATGTAAGAACAAACAAATACATTATCAAGTTTATCTAACGAGTGGATAGATTGCGCACATTTGAATACAAAAAGAAAATGTGTATTATATCTTAAGCGCAAAGATCGGAACTGCTCTCAAGAAATAATAAGCCAATTCAGTTCGACATCTACTCCAATATTTCAAAATATCTCAACAAGCACTAAATACTAATCTGAGTACAAGTAAAGTTGTCCAACAAGAAGATAAACAACATAATTATTTAGTAAATGGGGGGTCGCAGCCATAATTTACTTCGCGCTCTAAGGGGTAATTTTGCATGTCATTATGTGTGGAATTCAGCGCTTACGCATTGGCTGGACCGGGGAGGCGGCGCGACCCAACAGCCATGGCGGCGCAAAATAATACCTGTGTTTTGTAAATATGGTTTAAGTTACAGTTCTATTACTGGCATTTATTGAGTATAGTGTGCATTTACAATTGTACATATCTCAGAAGTTTATTTCTTTTTACTAAAATTCGTGTTTAGTGCGATAAGTGGGAGTTCCAATGGCTCACTTCCTACTCCTTTTTTCCAGGGGAAATCCGTTTGAGGACTAAGCCGCGACAGGCACAAAAGCCTGGGGGATGCTTGCGACCCGGTGAGAGGTGTGGGATTCGTCAGATCGGGAGAGAACCGGAGCCACGCTATTGCCACTCTCCACTTAGGGATACCCACTAAAACCTCTGGGTGTTCCGTCCTGCGCCTTATGCCAGGGCTACGTGTATGCGGTTTTCCCAACTCCGCTACCCTGGCAGGCGTGGGCCCCGGTCACTGGACCTCTTCCAATGCCAGGGGGCTATGCCCCTGGCCACTACTGGGCCTTTTCGGCGTGGGGCGGTTTGTAACTCGCCCCACGGGAAGAGAGATGAGCGCGCGCGGAACACTCGCGCTCTCATCTCGACGGCATGTGCGGGTAAGTGAGAACCTCTATGCCCCTAGAGGCTCCACCCGCGCCGCCCGCTTACGGTGGCCGAAGGTCAGCGGAGCAGGGAATTACGCTCACGCTCCCGTTCCGCTCCTCCTTCGCAAACATGACTTGTTCGCAGAAGGAGGAGACGGCGTCCCATCCGGTGGAGCTCCCGACCATGGTGCGTACTACGGCCGGGAGCGAAGTGTCAAGTCCGGTATGAGCGACGAGCTCTCGGCTCTCAGAGTAGCTCTGTCCAGGCTGGACACTCCTGGAGTGTGTGCAGCGCCGTGTCCTCGTCGCCCGTGTCACAGTGATGGCATCCTGATGTTGCCTCGCGGCCGAGGTGACACAGGTAACTTCCGAAGCAACCATGCCCCGTCAGGACCTGTGTTAGCCTGAAGGTCAGGGTGCCGTGACTTCGTCCTAGCCATTCATGCAAGACGGGCCGCACTGCCTCAATGGTGGCGGGCCCCGCACTGGGGTGTCGTAGGCGGTCTTCCCAGACCCCCACGGCTACCTGGCGGAGCTCCGACCGGCAAACCTCGATCTCGCGAGGCGCGGGTCTGGTGCCCGTGGTCAGGGATTCTTTGCGCCATACGTACAGTGAAGCCAGGACCCTGGCTTCCAGGTCCCATGGGGGGGGATCCGGCGAGTAGCGAGGCCACTTCGATGGACACCGAACGGTATCCTCTTATTGCCCTAACGGTCAATATGCGTTGCGCTTGCCGCAATAGCGCCGCGTTTTTGGCCGTCAGGCGGTCCGACCATATTGGGGCCCCATGCAGGGCCATCGAACGTACGATGCCTTCGAAGAGTTTTCGGCACGTGGCGTTAGGCCCCCCGACATCTGGGACCAAGCGCGACAGCACACCGGCTGCCTCCTTGAATCTGGGGAGCAGCTGCCGAAAGTGTGCCAAAAAATCGCATCGGCCATCGAGGACCAATCCCAGATACTTCATGGTGTCCCCGATGCCGATGCGGATGCCTCCTACAACGATGCTACTGCCTGGAGGTGGACGGTTACGAGGACCGTGAAACATCACGGCCTCGGTCTTCTGCAACGCCACCTCCAGACCAAGACGCCGGATCCTGCCTACTATTGTTGACACCCCAGCCGTGCCTATAAGGCACGCCTGCCTATGGGTCCTCCCGCGCGCGGCGATCAGCGTGTCATCTGCGTAATATTCGACGCTGACGCCCGGGAGGACCCGACACCTCAAGGTCCAGTCGTATGCGATGTTCCACAGGAGGGGGACCCAGAACCGACCCCTGTGGAACACCGCACACCATGGCTCGCCGATTCCAACGCTCGTGGACCGGGTAAGTGACGTCTCGACTATTTAAATATGCCCCGACTATACGGTGGAGGTAGGTCGGCACCCCGAAATATCGGAGTGCCTCCATAATGCATGTCCAGGGCAAGGAATTAAATGCGTTGGCGATGTCCAAGCTCACCGCCAACAGAACCTCGCCCTGGGAGACTGCGTCCTCCGCCAGGCTTCTCAAGCGCATGGTCGCGTCGATCGTGGAGTGCCCCGTGCGAAAACCAAACTGGTTGTCCGCCAGATCCGGCCCCGTCGTCGTTAGGTGCTGGACGAGGCGGTGGACGATGATACGCTCAAAGAGCTTTCCGACCTCATCCAGCAGCACAATGGGCCGATAGGCGGACGGCGAGTCTGCAGGGCGCCCCTCCTTCTCACTTCCTACTCCTACTCCATCCCTTTATTCCAACGCCATATTCCACCCTAAAGGTATATAAATGTGACATCATACATTTAATCAGACATGAAATCAAAGCAACCACACAATATTTGCTTATGCAACGTAATTACCAAAATACTGAAAACGTATTTATTAGCTTATTTATAACTTATTAGCTTCTGCCCGTGATTTCGTTCGCGTGGAATAGTTTAAAAAATCCCCACGATTTTGAAACATTCTTCATTGGTGCTCCGCTCCTATTGGTCTTAGCGTAATGGTATAT
This sequence comes from Dendrolimus punctatus, assembly GCA_012273795.1. Lineage (NCBI taxonomy): Eukaryota > Metazoa > Arthropoda > Insecta > Lepidoptera > Lasiocampidae > Dendrolimus > Dendrolimus punctatus. Next base: position 15,150,555 of record CM022527.1, read on the forward strand.
AGCCTTTAACCTACCTCTATAAATGAGTTATCTAACACTAATTTTTTTTTTCAAATCAGATCAGTAGTTCCTGAGATTAGCGCGTTCAAGCAAACAAACAAAGAAACAAATTTATAAGCTTTATAGACGTGATGTATATATAAGATAAACCTCTCTCACTGACACCACAGCATCTATGATTATAGAAGTAAAGTACATTAATTATTATGGTCGAATTTCGACCACGGGCGACCACTAGCATCATATAAATCAACGTTATTGTATATTTTATATCAGAATATTGTTTGTAATCCATCATATTTGCACAGAGAGAGAGAGAGAGAGAGAGAGAGAGACACACATATGCACACGCGCATGCATAAACCCCTTAAAATCTCTAGTAAATAATTCAATTTTAGAGATTAAAATTGTTATTTAGTTACACACGTACTTGATGTCCCGCGATACAGGCTTGTTCTAGTGCGAAATCTATTTAAGCATTATTTTTGTAGAACTTTTTATCAATAAATTCAAATTACAAGGCTGACAACTGATTTCGCCCCTGGTATTGCAAACATTTATAGGCGACGGAATACACGTTCATTAGTTGGACCATCTGCCTGTTTGCCAGATTCGCATAATTATTTCAAAATCAAACTGCACAAACCATCCAACGCTCGTTCTCATCTTAAACTACCTAATATGAAGAAATAAGAGATTATAACTTCAATGTGTAATGTAACAAGGTGTAGATGAAAAATTATAGCAAACTAAAGAGTTTGAATGCCTAAGGTAAATGTTTGCAAACAAAGTTTTTTATTGTTGGCTTTGTTTAAATTTTAGTTTTATTAATTATTTTTATTATATCTATTATTTAACAAAATCGGGTCGTTTTGGTCTAACGCCAAAAGCAAGATTTGCACTGCAAATCAGCGTTATGTTGAATTTAATTCCGGCACAAGAATATGTGGAGTGCAACCCTTGTTTTCTGAAAATGCGGCGTACAAATTCTCAATGATATGCTTTAATAATGTATAAGGAATGTAATTATGTCGCTATTTCAGCTAAAATAGTCACGTAGGCTTAGTGGTAAAACGTATCTAGGTAAAGTTAATTATGTACTTTTATAATTATAATATTAACACGTTCTTCAGATTGTTAGTTAAGTTATTTGAATATTAAGAGAAAGTGTGTAACACATACATTTTAGAAAATGGGAATGTTTATAGCAAGGGTGAAATAATTATTGCTCAATCCAATATAACCGGGATGGAAACTGAACTAAATATTTTTTCTATCACAACTGGAATTATACTTTCTTTTGTGCTAATATTAGTAATTTACGGAATATATAGAACGTGCGACATGCAAACGAAAAAATAGTTAGGCAGTTATGTAAAACTGCCCGAGCGACACAAGCTCAGACGACGACTCAACCAGCTCCCGCCAGAGTGGTTATATCCATTTTTTTAAATTTTTGTTTAACATTTAAATGCACGTGGCAACGTGCATTTAGTTTTTGTTATATAAGGAAAATAAGGTAGGATAAAAGTGCAGTTTAGATAATACTTATTCCGCCATCTAGCGGCGAGTAGTTTATAATGCAGAGAAAAATTTAATGACATTTGTAATGTATCTAACAAAAATTAAAGAATAATTTAATTCACAATAAGAGTTGTTTTATTTAAAACAACAATATCATTAAATAATTATTTCCATATTCAAAAATAACGCTATCTCTAATAATATATGCGAATTTAATACAACTGAATTTAGTTACTTAATTTTTTAAATTTAACGTAGATGGCTCTGTTTAAAATGTTATTGATATTCTCGTTCACGATAATTAGTAAAGTCATAGTCAAAAGCAACTAAAATCGTGATAATTACTAGAAAAGAACAAAAAATAAGAATTATTTACTTTAATCTCTATATATAACTTATTTTATAATATGATATAAAGTGATGTATATTAATTTTACGATTTGGAAACCATATCCATAGACAATGTGATTATATGTATTTATAAATTCATCTGTGAAAATCTTTTCCATGATGTACAAACGAGAAACAATACCACCGCTTACGAATCTGCGAGAGCACCCCCGACCTGGTATCCGTCAACTCTATAGTCTGCGTCAAAATTTATATCCGTTAATTGATAACCCTAGGTCAGTGTACAATATACGCTTTCTTATACGAATTAGTTATGGGGTAAACTTTTATACAAATCATAGAAACTAAAACTCCCGTGTTTTAAATGACACAGGTTGGAGTCTGGCGAGTAGCATGCATGTCTTAGGCAGTTTTTTAATGTGTGTATTGTTACAATTAACATGTGGTGATGGTGGCTGGAAATATTATGATATAGCCTGCACCTGCACATCGAAATAACTGACGTGCGATACCCACTACAATTGTCATACAGCTGGATGCTATACCTTACTACCAATTGATTTGTGTTATAGACGGTGCCTAAATTTTACTATCCATTCACTTGCGCTACCGTCGGTTGCATTTTGACATTACTGGTCTTACTTATAATCGTTTGTTAAATTTTAAGGAACTGCTCAGCAACTGATTAACGAAAATCTTACCCATAAACTCCAGTTAAGGATAAGAGGTGGTGGTAAAGTAACTCATAAATAACTGTCAAAAATAACCATCATCGAGAGGTAGTTTAAATGACTGCTAAGAGGCAAGATGGCAAGTTTTATTTGAAACAGCCATTGATTAGGAGTTAAGAGTCTCTTATTTAAGAGATGGCTAATCCCTTTCTTAACGAGGTTATTATAAGTAAGGCCCTACATGTATAGATCTTATGAAAAATTTGAAACGGCCTACTACGTATTTTGTTTGTCTAAAGCCGATGGTTACAATAAAATAAGCGCCAAAACTATATGGTTAAACAAATTTTATTTTAAGTATGTCCTTCCTTAAAAACCCGGCTATAGACAATCGTGGCGGATATAGATATACGTTACTCTAAAAATATAGGGAGATCTGAGTACAGCAGTAGGACATTTATTTATTTAATTTTGTTTATTTCAGGAGTTCAGCAAACAGGCAGACGGCTCACTTGATGAAAAGCGATTACCATCGCTTATGGACATTTACAACACCAAAGGTGCTACAAATGTGCTGCTGCTCTCTTAAGGGACACTGGAACCTCGTCACTCATGCCGGAACACAACTCAGAGTTGTTATGGCGACGTACTTTAGACCAGGGGTGGAAGCGCCATCCAGTCGGGCAAATGCCCTACCACCTGGCTGTGGATTGTTTTGTCGCCTTTTACGACAGGCCGCCCGGCCGCAGGAAATTGTATTCTTTCTCCGTTCCTGCACGGATAAAATTGGCTGATATTTTTTTTTTAGAAATTGGCACAAACTAAAATATTAGACATTCGATCACCCTGCAGGAGTTTCCAATCAAGGCGCATTAAGCATTCATCGGTCTGTAAAGCTGAGTCAGGGAGACATAATTAAATTTGCACACGACCGTGCCGTCGACTTCCCATTTTGTTAAGTAATGAACTGTCGTATTTCTGTTCCGTAATAACTGTTAAGATTTAATGTCAGCTCCGATTTAATTAATCCCTGATATAACACCACTGATATTCTGGTTTTTAGGTCTTTTCCTTGAAATAGATGGCGTTCTGGTCAATATACTTTTTTATTGAGTGAGTTTATCAGACAAGCAGATGGCCCACCTGCTGGAAAGCGGTTACCATTGCCTATGGACATTTGCAAAATTGAAGCCGTTACAAATGCGCTGCTGCTAAAACATTCAAGTAGTTAGTGGAGAAAGTATCACCCAATACCGGTTTCTCTATAATTGTAGCCTAAACATTTACCGCTGCTGTATTCGGGTTTCTCTACACTTAGCTCAAGGAACTTGTGAAGGCGAGTGCACAAATCGGCGATTTTTCTTCACAGTCCATACGTAGTAATTGTAACAGTAGCTCAGACAATCGGATATGTTAGGTTTACTTGGTGGCCGTGATTGAAATTCTAAGTAAGTTTTAATAAGACACAATCCCCCAATCATTTAGTGTCGGCACAATATGATTTTTCTTTCCGTACACCTCTATTCTGGTACACGTCCTATGTCACAGCACACGTCACGATGTCAACCTTCATATAATCCATCTATTTTTCTTTGGTTTTTTGGTTACATTTAGTATATCCAATCCATCAGCTTTTCAGCTTAATTTTCACTTTTTCACATGACGTTTATCATCATAGCCATCTTAATTACCTTTCTTTAAAAAATATATTGATTTATTACCTTTTATAATCCACCATCTATCTAATCTCCGCCTATTCCAATTCGTACCTATAAGTGAAAACTTGGGTGGTTTATTCTAAACAAAGTTGCATTGAAAAAACTTTCATTGTTTCCAAAGTCAGGTGCCCGTGCGTGGAATTTTCTGGGATTTCCATTCATTCGCCAGCTTTACGGTTCGTTTGTATCATACTGAATACGCCACGTAAAGGCTTATGAATAATTCAAAGGTAGTGCTTTCAACCTTTTTAGAGTTCTTTAGGCAAATGGCCAAAAACCTACGTGTCTTCGCACTTTATTATTAGGACCTCTATATTATCAAACAGATTTCATTTCGGTATTTGGAAGCATCCTGTTTGCCTTATTTATGCTAGTGAAAGATTGAATGCATAGTAATCGTTGAGCAATGGTAGTTTGGTGGTTGAAGCTCTGGTGTCTCTAACTCTCGTCTTAAATAACACGAATTCGAGTTCTGTGCAAGAATTAAGTACCACTTAAGGCAGTGTTCTAACATAATTTTTATATTGTTACGATTACCATGCTCTGACAGTGAAGGAAAACATTGTGTTTTCCTTCATTATTGCAGATTTAACACATCGGATACCTCTATAGAAGAGTATAGCAGACACACTGATGAGGTGGTTAAATTACTGTGGGCTTTATATAAAAGATAGATGCTGGTGTATTCGAAGTTATGGTACATTATCATTATATGCATAATGTATTATCGTCCGTCGCACTAGCCGTCGTGCAGGCGAATGTTCGGCGATCCCACGGCAGTCACGGCCTGTGGCCCAGCCGTGGTCGTGGGCTGACCCCTTGTCCTCCGCAAGTCTCCACCCGTGCGTGCTCCAACAACCTCTATAGGTAACCCGAGTGTTAAATGTGCCGGTCTCTCCAGACAAACGTGGCGAACATACTATCCGTTCCTCCCTTAAAAAGTATGGAGGCTCAAGCAAAGCAGTGGGACTGTTATTATATATTTAATCGTTGAACTTGAAATGGGTGCGCGTCGTCGTTGTAGTATTTGTTAAGACCTGACTCATACAATAATTTTCAAAGAATTAATATATTATTATTATATTATTAATTAGGGTTATTTAATAATATCTTAAACTTTTCATAATACCTTCCGATAAAAATCTTCCATTTTAGGAATAATAGAAATATATTTATAAAATAACGGACACCAATAAATTCAGGTCAGACACAAACTACTAGCAAGTCATATAATATTTTCTTCAGAGTAAAAATTATACTTACAGACACTTGAAGCTACAGTAATTAATTATATCCTAGATACCATCACGTACAAAAAGAATATAGGTTAAACAAAACGCAATTTCCTATACTTTAGTACTCTTTAGAACTTAAAAGACAATCCTCGTACTCTGTAAAATAACTCTACAACAACTGCAATTGTAAAAGATCGAAAGCAAACATTTCGTTCGGGAAAGTTCGAGAACTAATGTTTCCGTTAGAGAAACTAGAGTGCTGAAAAGACCTGAGTATCTCTGAAGAATAATTCTTACCTAGTTATCAATTTATTTCTAAAGAGACACTCAAATTGGAACTTGGTAATATTATGGTATAATTATTAATTTTGCTCTTGTAGCGAATGCAAAGTGAAAGAAATCGGCTAAGTGAGTCCCAGACAATGGAAGTTTAATATAAGCGTTTCTAACCATAAAGATGTTGAAAGTCATCTGTTTAGATTTGTTATTTGGCTTAGAAACCCTAAAAAAGCATTTGATCAAAAACAGCCCATATCTCAAACGAATTTTATTCAACCTATTTTTCAAACTTTTCTATATAAATGTTTTTTCTGAAATTTCCATCTAAATACTGTACAAGTTAAAAGGACCAATTTTTTATGTCGTCGAAAGCAAATTATCCATTGACTAAATATAAAATAAAAAAACGTCATTAATAAAATCGATTGATATGTAGATCTGTATAGAATTCAATCTCAACCAATCTCATAAATGACTTAAAGAGATTGTACATATGTATAGGTAGCTCAATTTAGCAGGTTCAGTGAACGAGAGTAAGTTGTTGCTTCCATAACAACTAACATTAGGGCCCTTGGGGATCAGTTTCCAAATTGTTTGAATCCCATAAATCCCGTGAGTAGTAAGAGCTTGGCAGATGACGTTTTATACAATTACCTCGCTGGGATTTACTTGAATTATTGTGGTAAGCTGCTTTGAATTTCTATGCGGAAACTCGAAGTTTTATTCGTTCAGAAATTTAACTCAATCATGCTCACTCACACTCAGTCATACAAAAATTACTGCGAGAATTCAGCAGACAGGCCGGCGGCTCACGTGATGGAAAGCGGTTATCATCGCTTCTGGACACTTACAACACCAAAGGAGCTACAAATTCGTTACTGCTCAGCGCAGACTGGAACTTGGCCAATGGTACCGTAATGATATTTTTATTGTCTGAAGCAAGCAAATATGCAGACACTCCAAATAATAAAAAAATGTCACCGTCTCCAACGAATTTTCACAACACCAGCAGCTTCACTAACCTGTTGCAGGGCCTGAAGAAATTTTACAACACCATTCTTAAACAACCCCAAGTCGAGGCACTGTGGGAAAAAGCAAGCAGTTCTTATAAGAACTGTATGAAAGATCTATAGATCATAATTATACGCGGAATTGACGTTCTAGGGAACCATTGTGTAGTTGACCGTATTAGTTCAAGAAAACAAGAATTAACAACGCCGATGGCAAAAGGTGCAGTTATGGAAGTGAAGCATTTCTATATCTTCCTAATTATTTCTTTCTTTCTTTTAACTTTTGTAATATTTTTTTTACATAAACCTTATACAAGTAATGCCAATTATCTACCAATGGTAATCTACCATACATTACTAAATAGGATATAAAAACCCGAAATAAATGAAATATTTTTGTATTATATTCTTCCTTTATGCACTCCCGTTTCAGTTTATTTGTTTCACTGTAGGCAACTTACATATTATTCATAAGTAATTTAGATGTATCAAATATAATAAATTATTATCACACTAATTCCTGAAGTTGGTACCTTCTTTGAATAATAATGTAATCCGTATACATTTCTCTTTTATCCTTTATGTGCTGCGTACACATCATACGTATACTAAGCCAGTCGTTTCGAGGTATAGTAGGTACTAGAATATTCTTCAAATGTTCTATATTCAAATGAAAGCTTCAGTCTATCATAGAACTTCAGGTTTTATTCAAATCATAATTATACGTACTTGGGGCCGCTTCTATGAGATTGCTTAAATTTATTTAAGAAACACAAAACGTATTTTACACCTTTAAATACAATTAGCGTCTAACACAACGCAATATTTGCCGCTAAATATGTTTAAAGAACTGTCAATACGTTTTGTGTAAAACGTATATAGGCAGTTTAATATGATTAACTAATTTTATTTAAAGGCGATCATTATGTAAACGGCCCTTAGTTATCAGCTTTTATTACTGTAATCATTGTCCTAGCGATAAATACCGGTTATGTTCCAAGTGTCAGTCCGGTATTCAGCTTTGTCTACATCACTTCGCGTGGTCTTCAGCATCCTTTATTTTGAGACAATTAGCAGGCATATCAACCTTTTCGACATAAATCCAGCATTTCTTGTCGTTAATACTTCTATCAGGGCCTGATGGGAGCGTCATAGCAGATTTTTTTTTTCCGAAATGACTAAACCGGTTTTCATAAAGCGTGGCCAAACCAACATTAGCGTGAAGGTTATCGCAGATGCGGCAGTTCCTATATTTTCATTAGGATATTATTATTATAGAAAATATATCTAATCTAGAAAGATCATAGGGTTTGGCATGATTATATTATACTAGTTAATGCAAGGAACTATATGTATATCACACAGCGCTACCAGTTTAGTGAAAATTTTACCCAAATCTTTATTCCGTAAACCAATCGATGTCCTCCCAAAGTTCTTACGTATTAATTAAAGGCTGAGAATTTTAATAGAGTATCAAATATTTTATGATAAAATCATGTTTGAATTCAGCGAAAAGACGCTAAAAATTGGCAACAATGAATGAATGCATAAGATAGTTACATTTTATACAGATTGTTATAAGTAATCTCCTCTAAGATACTTACAGTTTTCTCTTGGCTATATAGAAAATGCACAAACAGTCGACTGTTTGGAGCTACAGAATAAAACATGTTTATAAAAACTAGCTTCTGCCCGCGACTATGTCGTGCGAAATAGTTTAAAAAAGTTAGTTAAACAAAACCCCCTGATTTTGAAACATTCATCATTAATGCTCTACTCCTATTGGTTTTAGCGTGATGATATATAACCTATAGCCTTCTTCGATAAATGGGCTATCGAAAGAATTTTTCAAATCAGACGAGTTCCTGAGATTAGCGCGTTCAAGCCAACAAACAAACTTTGCAGCTTTATATATTAGTATATAAGATATCAAGGAAGGCATGCATGTTCGATGCAAATTTTATGGCGGTTATGATATTAGCTGCAAGAAAGACGTGCGCAGGTACAGTCAAGTTGGAATTGATCAGGGCTTTATGTATCGACTGTTTTTACCAACTCAAAAATAGAAGGACGTTGAATTCATATTAGTATTTCTTATGTAAGTTCAATCAAACTTTTTTGTTTCTAAATCAATTTTCAGGATTCTATTTAGTTTAGATTCAGTAACATCAGGCTAGTTTATATAAATCATTCGCTTTTATTGGGCACCATAGTATACGTTACTTAAAATTCAAAATAAATATTTTTTCTAGAATTGTTTTATTATATCTCTTAGAGTATTCACAAACTTACAGATTATTATTATAACAAATTATTATTATACCAACACAAAGGATTAAAATATAAATGTTCCGTTGTCGCGTCATATGGCGGACGGCATTCAATTGAAAATACATTTCTGGGCCTTTATGAATTCTTTTTTTTATTTTTTGTGACCGTATGGAATCTGTTTTTTAATGTTGAATAATAGAGCTTAGCTGTTCAAATAACTTTTATCGCATGAAATTAACATCTATTTATATATTTACAATACCAATTCGTTTTGCTGCAGTACAACAGACAGACTTAGGATTAACCCGATAAAAGTGGTATAGTCACCTGTAGACATATGTAATACTCAAGGTAGTATCAAACATACCGCCGATCTTGAAAAATGTTTATTAGACCTATTTTTGAAACCCAATATGTGGAAATATCTCCACTGGGAGCTCATTCTAAACTCGTAATATAATATGTAAGTGAAATTTTGTTACGATTTTTTATTTACGTGCTACGTGACACAATAAAGTGTCGCTTTATTAGAATTAGTTAAATAACGTGATACAAAGGCCTCTACACACAACAGGACAGGCTAACAAACAATTCCGTTTGCGCATAACGACCGCAGACATTATATTCTCTTTAAAGCCAACAAAACGAAATCCTTCAGAGTCACGTAGTACTTAAGCAGTAAACATACACAATAATATCTAGAATAATACAATACAAACTAAACTAACAGTTGGATAACAGTAGGTTTCAGACCTTCGAACAACTAGATATCGGTTTATGGAGTAGCCATGCACCTGACTTAGATTCACTTTTACAATTTATTGCAAATTAACAAATAAATCAAAATGTACTTTATAACGTTTACCAAACCAAATAGATTAAAGTATATGGGAAAAATAACTTTTACTTTTTAATTTATAATACTTTGGACTACTATTTAAAAAATATACTAGTTTCTATAGGTATCGTAGTTACTAGATTTATTTTTGATACTAGAAAAAAAAACTTTAATTTAAATTGTATGGGCCTTACTTATAATTGTTTCTTAAATTTAAAGAAACTGCTCAGCAACTGATTAATGAAAATCTCACCCATAAAAGTCCTCTTTAGTCGAATATTTTGAGTACAGCCTACGTTAATCATTCAAACTTCTGTGTTCAGTGCTCCTCATAGGTACACAACAGGTAATATACGTTTATAAGTGGAAAAAAGAGATATTTATTGATTAGTGACTGATTCTGATTCTCTTAAGAGATGTCTAATCGTTTCTTAATGAGATTATTATAAGTAAGACCGTATATGTTTAGACCTAAAATAGACGTCTAATATCTCGTTTACATTATACATACATCTACAGCAGTAAGCCGGAAGAAAGCGGGAGAAATGGGCAGGGCGAGGATGTGAACACAACATAAAGTATGCAACATAATGGGGCCATGGAAAGGCCATCTCTCTACACCCCTTAGCCACTCACAACCATGTTTCCCTAGTCTTCGATGGCATTTTTGGGGCCCCAGCAGGGAGTGGCTAATCACCGTCTGCCCATTTTTCCATGATTCCCAAACATTGCGATTGGCAGACGCCATAGCCCTGATATTCCTAGAGCACTAGTACCACTAGCAGTTCATCCCAATAGCCCGGTACTTTTTGTTCTCATTTCCCACGATACTCTTACACTGGCCGGGGCTTGTCCTTGGGTGCATTATTAAATGCTGTTGGCAGAGATAATCATCGATCAGTGTCACGCTACGTTTAGATTAAATTTGTAAAGCACCCACGCAAGACCTCGAAAATTCCGGGGCATTTTAAGGGCTCGTGGTCTTTTAAAGAGATACACTTTACTATAATTCCCGGTCGGTCGCGGTCGAAGAGGTAGGCCCAAGAAATGCTGGCTTGACGTTGTGAGGGATGACATGCGTACCAATGGTCTCAATACAAGGGATGCCGAAGATCGCGCGAAGTGGAGAAGAAAAAGTAGGAAAGCGGACCCTGGGCGTCGAAGTGATCGCTCCGAACGCAACCGGGATTTAACGCTCGAAGGATGATGATGACACTTTACTATAATTCTTACATACAACTATAACTTATAACTTTTTTAACTCCAGATATTTAACTATCTTCATTTATAAGGTTAAAAAATTAATCTAATTGTTTTTTTTCTTACATATTGTTAAATTACTAAATAACCACCCATTAATAACACACCCGCATAGCCGTAGATGGCTTTGATGCTTTATGGCCTAAAAAAACAGATTCCTTACTAAGCAGATTCTGTGGTAGCAGCAACAGCATCTTATAAGAAACAGCTGATAAATTTGATTACTCACTGATTTGTTCCTTCATTAAAAGGGTTAAATCAGTGCTAGTCATTAGTTAGTAACATAGACATAAAAAAATATTACTCATACCATTATTGCGTATTTATTCATATATATGTATTAGACTGTGTTGTCTTGGAATAAATAAATTATAATATATTATTATAACATTATAGTATGTACACATCAGTTTGCCTACTCTAGATTCAACCAATGACTCCAATCCTTATTGCTTAGTGTAACGGATCGATTAATCCGGTCTAGTAATGGATAAGTTCTGTTTGTTCCAGATTGTTCGAGACTTCCTTCGACATTCAGCAGAATCAGCGGTACTTAAACTATCTACGGCATGTAATCTTCAATTTAATAAGTTTATTAACACTAGCGTATTTTCTAGAAGTTTGTATAATTTATTTATATTAAAAGAGTTCCAGATTTCGTCGGCTTCTGTGGTTGAATCACCTCAGCCTTATGCCGTTTTGCTCAATAGAACGTGGAGGTCCCGGATTAAATTCCAGGCATAATAAATTGTATAAATGAACATTATTTATATTATATTATTATATTGGGGTTGTCTGGAAGAGATCGCTTTTTAGCGATAAGACCGCCCTTTGTACATAAGTAGATATAATTTTAGTCTTTAAGTTCATGATTGTATTGGTGTACAATAAAGTGTTATCTATCTATCTATCTATCTATCTATTATTTACTCTGGTCTGGTTGTATGAACTATAGGGAGTCCGAGGCTGCGAGGGTAGCGGGTCATGGCGGCGGGGCCGGTCTAAGCCACGTCAGTTTACTATGTTCTAATTTGTTCATAGGTTTAGACGTAATGTCTCGGTTTCAGCCAGTTCTGGTTGGTGAAGTTCAGCACTATGCTATAACTTTCCCCAGACTTGTCCGGTGTATATTACTTACTGCTACTTATCCTTAATATTGATGTACAGGTCTCCTAATGCATATATAATAATCTATAATTTTTATGTGCTCTAATATAAAAGTCTAAAATAATATCAAAATTCAACCTAAGGTAAAGCAAGTGACTGAATAGTAAGATATACGAGCTGGATGTGAATTTATTCTATATAGGGAACTGTAAAAAATAGTGATTTGTTATCGCAGTTTTCAGGTACAAGCAACCAGCAACAGGTCTAGATAAGACTATTTAATTTAATTTTTATCTATCTCATAACCGTCATTTAAATATATATCTCTTCAGTGATATCAAGCCAAGAATTATTCTACTCTTTGTCGTACGTATTGTAGGCAACTCGAAATTACTGACGTTTAAATTCAGGAATAACCTAATATAACGATAGAAATTCCTTTAATAATTTTCTATCCATAATAGACTTCGCTTTCAAATATTGTAGCTAGAGTAAACATGACCCCGGGAGATCGTAATTGCTTTTTGTGTAATATCAAACAGTCTTTGAATAGTCGAACGTCTATTAACGAACATAGTAATGAGGGCAGAAATTAAACTTGGTACATATTTAAACTTACAATTACGACAATTTCAACAATGGCACATTTACCCACCATTACCTACATATCTGGGTATAGTATATAATATACGCTGTTCACACTACGTGGCTAAATTAAGCAGTTGTATACAAAATATTATTAATTATATATTAATGTTTATATACTATAAAAACTTCAAAGTTTGAAAAAAAAATATCAAGGAATATTTTTTTATTTGCCTTTTTCCTGCACCACCTACGTCGCCTGATTCAAATTTGTTTTTGATTGAGGTTGCCTGGAAGAGATCGCTTTGAGCGATAAGGCCGCCTTTTGCATCGCCTAGAAAATATTGTAAATATATTCTGTTTTTGTAATTGTATGTTTTGGTGTGCAATAAAGAGTTATCTTTCTCTCTCTCTCTATTTTTCATAACTAATGAAAATGTGATTTATGAATGGCCGGTTCCTATATCTTACTATTTTCATTACCTTGCCACACCATCGGTTTAATTTTTACATTACTTTCATGGATCTATGCCAAATTTTAACTGTAACCGCAGAAACCGACCAGAAGTAGGGACTGCATATAGAAATTAATATTATATATGTGTGTGTGTGTGTGTGTGTGTGTGTGTGTGTGTGTGTGTGTGTGTGTGTGTGTGTGTGTGTGTGTGTGTATATATGTATATGCTATGTGCAATATAAGATGCCTGATTGAATAGTAATTAATTTATAGTGATACTAAGGTGACTAGATAGCAGCGTGCTCCAACGTCAGGATGAGGTTCAAAGACCGTCAGGGGTATTACTCCCCAGAAGAGGGACCTCCCCGCTGCAACTGATGTGAACTGTCACACTTTCCAGAGTCGTTATGATGTCTAACCCGTATTTGAGACTAGCTGGGATAATGGATCAGTGTGCCGTGGTATTTTTAGTGAGAATACGGTACTCGCCAAAATACCCACTAGCACATGATATATTTTTTTCAAATTTTATCACGAAGCTGGCGAACGGAGGCTTTAGGTGGGATAAAGATAATGTGATAACGAGATGTGACAGAGATATCACACATGAAGGAATGGGATGAAAAAGATTGGATATAACAATAATAATTATGATACTTTTTATTAATTTATTTATTTTATTTTAATTTCTTATTTAATTTAAAAAAAATAATTTTGTTTATAGAACTGAAATATGGAGATGGGATAGGGTAAACAGAATAAGGAGAGGAGAAAGTGGGCTTTCGGAATTTTCACTCATCACACAAAACACGATTAGCGCAAGGCTAACCGTTTCACGCCGATATCCTGTCAGAGCGTGGTATCGCACCGATCGAGCCAGCCCTAAGAGCTGTAGGTAGATAAAGCTGTGTCTTTTTGCTACAATCCGGCGATAGCATACAGGTGTGTACTCACCCTTATCTCCCTCGGGCAACGTAATGTGAACATTTAAGAGAGCAGCATAAGTTTCAATTCTAAACAAAATTTTGTGTGTAATAACTGGAGGCAGAATGCGTGTTATAAAACTTGAGCAATTTCATTTCAAGAAATGGTTTTCTCGTTGTTCTTTAAGTACTTGAGCGTTTGAAAATTATTGCCGTATATATGTTTCAATATATAGTACTGTTAATTGTGTATGAAACTATAACAGCTGAAATTTATTATCGAGGTATAAATAGCAAAGTCATTAACAGCTTATGCTCTTAATTTAATTAATTACATCAACATGGTTATTAGCAGTAAGCAGTAAACGTAATACTATTTCCTTCAATTTTCGATTCATTCTGATATATTTCTGTCTGTGTGTCTTAAGGGACAGCTAGTATATAGTAATAATAACAGCAGCCCATAAATATCCCACTGCTGGGTCTCGGGCTCTCATTATATGGGGAACAGGCAGTAAGCTCCAAGCCAAGCTTGTCCAAGGCGGCTTGGGAGGTTTGACACATCAGTTATCTCGATGTGCAGATTGTATCACGATGTTTTCCTTCACCGTTGGTAGCACGTAGTAATTATTGTAAGAATGTGCACATTAGATCAGAAAACTGACTAAGTGGTCATCGATCAATAAGTACTATTAGTGATCGATGTAAGTGGTGCATGCGTTCCGGTCAGGATCGAGCCCGCGCCTTTCAAAATCGAGACGCGTGCGCTAATACGACGTGCATCCCTATATACATCCTTTAGAATGAATGATTGTCATGAATCTAGTTTTCTATGTACTTTTAACAACGGGACAATATAAGATATTCTTTTAAACCAGAATTTCCATTATCCGCGGAGTTAAGATTCAAAATTTACTCGAGCCAAACTATTCTTGGCTCTATAAATGTCAACAAACCAGAAATGTTATTTCTTTTACTTTATTCCAATCTCTTAATGAAGCACTTTATATACATTTAAGCAAAATGAAAGCTTTCAAAGTCCCAATACACCGTTTCAGACTAAGGGTGACGTAAACGAAATGATAATAGCTTAATAATATTTCCTTCAATCGAGTCCCTTTTATGCTAATATAGTGAAGGCTAAAATTACCATTTAGCCTAATTCTTTTCGGAGAATATCCACCAGTTAATTTAACACCCTCGTGTAAAGTGCTTTGGAAAACCCTCGACTTTTCTGTTCAAATGAAATCCGACATAAAGCCTCGAAATGTATTTCATCGTTTTTTTCCTAAGTCTCAAAATGTTTGAAAACTTTTTAATGCGATTCGTCGAGGTCCTCCAAGTTTTTAGATTTATTCATGATCAGTTTCAGACCTCGCAAATCCAATTTACGGAATTATCGATGTATTTAATGTCGGTAAAAGGATTTGAAAAGTTTGAAAGTTCGTTGTCATTTTCTTTAGAGTAGTTGGTTTTAAAAATGGAAATCTTATTAATGGTATTTAAATTGATATTTAAAATGAAATCAAATTAAAAGAAAATGTTTTAAATTGTTCTGTTATTCTCTTAATACATTGGACAGAACCAATAAAACAGAAGAAATATTTAAATTGTAGAAAAACAACAAAACAGATTTATGTCCAAATAAGATTAGAAAAAATCTAATACGTATAAATGACAAAGTTAGTCAGGGGGGATGTTTGTTTTTCTTCAATTAATGCAATGACTATTGAACGGATTTGGATCAAATAAAATAAAATGTAGGCTATAATTTATAAAGACACTAATCCCAGCAAACTTCGTATCGCCTCAAAAGTATTCTTTTAAAATTAATTTCATTTCTAAACGACGGGAAATCAAATTTTTGACAGGTAGGAATAGTTTCTAAGAGAAAGCGACATTGTTGTTTTTACTATATTCCAAGCATTTTTTTCATATTTAATCACCTTTTAAACCTTCCCTGGACTTACACAAATAATTTAAAACCAAAATTAGCCAAATCAGTCCAACCGTTCTCCAGTTTTAGCGAGACTAACGAACAGCAATTGATTTATATATAAATATATTAAATTTACTTAACTAGATAATGATGAGTGACTAATTCAGCGCTACTAGGAATGATAATTGCTCGGATAACTCTGTAAAGCCTCTAAATTTTACATGACTGTAGTTTTGAGGTCTTATATATTATAGGTACTATATACGTACAAAATATATTATGTTTCACCAAAGTCATGTGAAAATCTACAGCTAAACTATTTGCTCTCAGTGTCATGCTTTTGGAATAAAATTTTGTCTTTCTTACTTAGATAGACAAACAGTCAGACAAACACACATCAGGAAACTCAAGCTCCGTTTTTGACAAAATAACTACATATACCGAAATATTGCCGTCAAATACCAGAATACCAAAATGTTTTAAGACACCCATAATAGCGTATGAATAGTATTAATTATACCGTTACAACATAATGTTGTCACGTTGATGGCTTCATATAATTAAACACAAACAAAGCCGATTGTGTACCGTCAAACTTTGCACGAAGCGTTATTACTTCGTACTGAAGGTTTAATCGAATATATGCTTAGGTACGCATGTTTGATCGTATTATGGGTTATGCGTAATTTGTTTTATTCCACTTTAGCTTCTTTTCAGTTATTGCATTTTATGAATTCTTTATACCACTGTATAAGAAACTTCCCACGGAATGGAAAATGGTTGCCGTCACCTATAGACTTTTTCAACAGCATTTTTTGACGAGAGGAAACTCTATTGAGGGCCATCAGCCGCACGTAGATGGATAATATTATAATAAATAAATAATATATTAATATTTAGCCAGAACTAAAGATGTTATCAACGCACCACAGTTAGGGATACTCACTAAACCCCCTCGGTATTCAATCCTTTGCCCTTAGTACCAGGACGATGGGTAAAGCCCCTCCGTCGGCCCTGGCAGAGACAATAACAACACCAAGGCAAACCGAACGCGTTGTCAGCCTTTATGACTTTTTAAAAGCTATTGCATAGCTTTTATCGCGGGCCTTGAGCGATGTGATGTGATTTGTTTTTTTATTTACTGAAGTACAGCAGACAGGCTGACGTTCCCAACTGTGAGGGAAAGTGCTTAGAGTCGCCTATGATAATTTACAACACCAAAGGCGCTAAAAGCTGGCCACTAATGCTGAAGCACAACTCAAGGTTAGTCTCGCGGCATGCTCTGGTAATTTAGTCGCTTCTTACGACAGCCTGCCTGATCGCAGGAATTAGTACTATATCTTCGTTCCAACGTATAGATAGAGAGAAGAGAAGATAGGATAGGAAATTATGGTAAGATAAATGGGCCATTGGAACTCTCAATATTTCGTACGGGTGACGGTTACCTCAAAGCTAATCTTTTCACGCCGATATTCTGTGACAGCGTGGTATCACACCTATCGAGCCTTAAGAGCTGTAATGAAGATACTGACTTCAGTATAGCTCTACTACGCCATTTTCTCATTCATTTCCAGATTTCGCCTATTTTCATGGTAAAACTCTCATTGTCTAGCTGAAATAACTTTTGATTTTAATTATTCGCAAAACAACGTGCGATTCTAACTCATTTTAACGCCATGTTGGGGCAGTGATGCCAGGTGCGCTATAATTATATTCACTGTCATCTTACTGCTTTATCTACTACTAGACCTATGTTCGGTTTAAAACCAACTGTTACCTGCAGAGCATTCTTTGCAAAATATAAAATCCTTTTGGGGTGGATGGTTGCCGGTTTGTGTAATGAAAGTTAGTTTTTGTAGCATATTTTATATTAAGAAAAGGTGTACATTATAAAACACTAATACTGCAAACATTCTCGGGCGTTCATAGTAACCGCGGCAAGATTACACCCGCGCGCTGACCGAAGCAGACTGTGTACAGCGTTTAGCTGTCTGAACAAGAGGGGCGCGGTAAGGGCGACGCAGGCGGCGAACAACGTAAAGGCGGCTTGCCATGGTTATGTCGCTTAGGCAGCCTGCTGGCCGCTACACTTTTCTTTTTAATAATAAAGAAGAGAAAAATGTTTCGAGGATAAACTTTATGTATTTCAATCACTAGCTCAAATAGTAGAATAGATACGCAATCGAAGGGATCAGAATAAGTAAAATAAGTAAAAGTATATTTTGTATCCAATTTAGGAATCCATTCTATCACTGAGTGTTCAAAACGCGGACAATAATCTGCGAACTCCGTGCGCGACCGCCGCGTTTTCGTGGCGGGTTTGGCGCGCGTTCAATGTGAGCTCGTTGCAAGCTCGTTGCGCACTAGCCTCGCTTTAAACTCGCTCGCAAATATCCAATGTGGTATTAACCTAAATATTGATAAACGTTTGTTAATTAAATTATCAATACCAGTAAAACCTCAAAAACACAAAACAATTTTCTGCATAAAATTTATAGTAAAGTTAGTAAATATTTGATTTATCATTAATCAATTTTCCGTTCCGCGGTCCAAAGTGGAGCACAGTTTTAATCAGAATAGCTTAATTAATATTTACCTGATGTCATAGTACACCTGAATAACATTTTGATCCTTTTGTGTACCAACTCACGGTGACGCAAACAACGGTACCCGGTTTTATTTATTGCAATCCCGAGCTTAATAGTATTGTTCGTTAACTTTCATTAAACTGTTGTCCACGTCATTTTAACTGTTTGAAATTATTTTTTCTGAATGAAACAAAAAAGATATAATTAGTGATTTCATAACTATATGTATGCATACATTTTGTGATACCTGTGTTCCTCAGAAATAAGCAAGCAACAAATATCTACTGGCTATGATCTTGACACACACCGTCCAATTAAACTACTAGATATTTTTACTTAACTTGAAATAACCATCGAAATGAAAGAACTATGTCACTTACCATAACGTGAAAATTTATGATTTTTTTTTTAAATTATTGTCGCCGTCGGCCATTCATAGTCCACTGCTGGACGTAGGCCTCCCCAAGACGGCGCCACTCATCCCTGTCCTCTATTTTCCTCGTCCAGCGCTTACCGGTGACCTTGCGTAGGTCTTCGGTCCATCGGGCTGGAGGACGTCCGACACTACGTTTACCGAGACGCGGTCTCCACTCCAGGGCTGGTCTGGAGTGGAGACGGCCATCGGTCCTGCGGCAGACGTGACCGGCCCACTGCCACTTCAATTTGCTAGTTTTGCGAGCTATGTCGGTTCCTTGGTTCTCTTACGGATACCCTCATTTCTAACTTTATCGATAAGAGAAACACCCAATATAACGCGCTCCATAGCCCGTTGAGTGACTTGAAACTTAATTATTGATCAGTAATTAATAAGCAAAGAAAAGCTATTTCGTTTGCGCCCCATTTTTGACCTTTTGTGGGAATCGGAGCTTTAATTAATCTATCTATATACTCGTAATACATACACATCATCAGTTTTAAGTGATTTTTCCTATTCTTTGCTGAAAATAACTAGTCTTCACACCAAGCCCAAACATGTTAATGTCTGTAGATTTATTTAGAACAGTTTATACTGAAAAACATAAGTGTCTATGATTCGATTCTTTTTTTATTGCGACACTACCAAGGCGGCAGTTCGCCCAGCTCAACACCAATGGCGAAGACGATGCCTCGCCTGCCTTTAGGATGGGGTAAAGAGGATAGGGGATAAGATTATTACATTAGACAGGAGAAATGGGACAGAGGAGATGGGAAGAGTTAGGAAAGGTTGTATTGGACAAACAATGTGTTTCACGCCGATATTCTGTGAGAGTGTGGTCAGCCCTTAGAGCTGTAATCAAGTTAGTAATTCCATCATGGCTATACCACGTCAAAAAATACCAAATTTAAATAAAAACGGTTTATTCTATGAAGACTGACAATTTATCTAAAATAGTCTTCGAGTTTTTGGGATAGTAACAGAAATATCTTTGCTTCTATATCTTGTAGGGTTCAAGATATATATATATAAAGTACAGATCCGGCGCAATTAAGGTGGTGAGTAAATCTTTTTTTAAATATTTATATTACATGTTAGCCTGTGCGTCGTAAAAATAAAGTTAATTTTATTATAATAATCTACCTTAAACCAAGAACTTCCCTCGAGCACTCTCTTTAACCCACCACTGAATATTTAACGCTGAAGCCCATAAGGTCGTGCTAACATCTCACTTAGGGGGTCGTTAAGTGTTTTCGAAAGTCGCCATTAGTGTGAAATATGAATTAATGGCCACCCAGCGACGATGCGGCGTCATCGGTATACTGGTTTACTAGGGCTGGAAATGAATAAAGAAATCTATGGAACAAATGCAATATCTATAAGTTTTGTTTTTCGTCTTCATTCAGATATTTAAGTTTTATCCCTTGTACAGGAGCTAATATGTAAAAATCGATACAAACTCTATAAATTATAGAACCTATAGACCTACATTTACTTAAGCTTACTACTACTACTTCATTTAAGGAAAATTATCACGTACGTAATAATACTACATTTTAACGATTTTCAATACGGTAATTTATTTAATATTCATTATTCAGACGTTTCGACCACTTTTCAGTACATAGTAGAATAATATAAATCAAATAAATTACCACACTTAAAACCGTTAAAACGTAATTTTATTATGTACACTAGTCGCGAAAACTTTAAAAAAATACGCCTAAAAATAATAAATTTAAACTAAAACTGTACCTTTTAACATCGTAATTTCGAATTGTTAAATGCAACAGACGCTGTGAAACCCTAAGAGTTTCCAATACTAGGTATAAATAATTATTTTGTTATTTTGATAAATAAAATTGTAAAAGAATTTTGTGTCAAAGCTATGACTTTTATATATTTTATACTAAACCTAGGAAGAATATTTTTTCAAAGTCTATTGATTGTTTGTATCAGCGAATAATATTTTAAACATAGATTTTATAGCTACGTATATTTATTTTCTAATAGAAACATTTGAAAAGACTACAAAATATTTTATACTATACTTTGTCATACTTACCTAAGGTAGGAGAAAATAGTGGTATATTTTCTCCTATCTATTTTATTACTAAATTGTAGAAAATGTTAATATTATCCAACAAAAATTCTGCAATATCCTACATATAAGTTTTAAATATGCTTTTCCTCTTTTTTATAAATATTTTTTATGTTTAATATTTTAAAGTAAAAAGTTTAATTTTATTAGCTTTTCCCTTTTTCTCTCTAAAATCAAGTATGTAGCTTCCATTCATATATTATTAGAAGGTCGGTCTGCTCTTTTCTACAACTACGCACTTCTCATTCCTTATCTACTATATTTTTTTTAAATTGATGAATTTCTAAGCCACCACATAACAGCGTATTTTTATATTATCAATTCGACTCTATGCCTGTCTGATGACAAACGTGCATAACCGAGTAAGCCGAGACGGGTGGGTCATGATTGATTATCTGGTATTCTATTACAGGGCTTTCAGTTCTCATTCGTAGCGGAGCGCGACCAGAACTTATTAGTTGTTCTCCAAGAATGAACAAACATCATCAAAGATTCACAGCATTTAATCCAAATCAATATGAAGAAATACGGAAGCGGGATATGTTCGGTAAACAAAATGGAACGGGAATTTCAGGTATTTTATATGTATTTTGAAAAGACTTGTTAATGTGAGGTTGTTTAAACTTGTTTCAAAAACTCGAAACGTATTTAAAACCCTTAAATACAATTAGCGCCTTGCACAACGCAATATTTGCCGCTAAATATGTTTAAATAACTGTCAATACGTTTTGTATAAAATGTACTTAGGCAGTTTAATATTTTCACTTTGTTATATGGGTTTAAATACGTAAAATAAGTAAATCAAACTTGGCTGAAATCGTAAGGTACTATATAAAATAGTAATATAATACAGTATCAATGATAGTCCGATACTGAGAGAAAAAATATAATTTCCAGAAGCTAGGCTTTAATTTATAGATTAGTGGAAAATATACTTAATATCATTATTTAGACTTATTTTTTTTCCCAGATTACGATGTCAAGGAATTATATGGTCCCCAAATAACTGAAAAAGACGGTGCTTTGCTTGACAAGCACGACAGTTTCTATATCAATACAAAGAGTTTGTTAGTACTG
The DNA here is from genome assembly GCA_012273795.1 of Dendrolimus punctatus. Classification (NCBI taxonomy): domain Eukaryota; kingdom Metazoa; phylum Arthropoda; class Insecta; order Lepidoptera; family Lasiocampidae; genus Dendrolimus; species Dendrolimus punctatus. The sequence continues at coordinate 15,172,904 of CM022527.1, forward strand.
TTTCAAATTATGGGTGTTATGCCTATTATGAGAGTACCAAGAAGTAAGTAAAAGTTGTCCTAATATTTGTATTTTTTTAACTCGTAAATAATAATATCAACCTATTCGCAACGATACGTGACGCTCAACAACACTGCAAGATATGGAACGCGCGATTTTAATTGGATAGCTCCGACCGTAACCGGAGTTACGTTTGCTAAAATCTCAGTGTTATACTCGTATTGAATACAAGACTTAGCTTTGTCATGTTCTAAATTACAAAATTACGTGCGTGCCTCGACGCCTAAACGTGCCACTATTGGGCACGGGCCACTACATTTCAGGCAAAGAGACAGTACGTTCGCTAAACTAATTTCACAACTCAGTTATTAGTAATAATAAACAGGCACACGACCACAAGTATTGTATAATATAATTAAGCAAGTTGCCCTTGTGTTACGGGTAATATACAATTGACGACTCTGGAGCCGATCCCAGACACCCAAACTATATACAAGCTTATAACCGGGTCAACACTCGTACAAGTTGCGTGACGCGCTTCGAAAATCGAGCTTATACACTCGTATAATATGCTAGTTTGAAAAGGCTCTAAGGTCGCCTCTCGTTCAATGTATATTTCAAGAATTTTCTAACAATATTGTTTGAATTTCTGATCAAAAATAAAATATTTTTATTTTAGAATTACAGTAAATAACGGAGACAATTCGTTTCTGAAATTTAGTATACCAAGAATCGAACCTGAAACCTCTGCGTTGAGTAAGGTAGGCCAGCAAAGGCTGAACCCGCTCAACCCGCCGAGGTCGTATTAAAAGTTGCAAGTTTCCTCATGATATTCTTGCTCATTATCTGTACAAAGTATTACACCAGAAATCTATATAAGCGGTGCATACTTCTTGGCCAGAATTCGAACTCACTTCATTTGTATCAGACGCACATTCAATAGCCACTAAACACACTACAACTATATTTTTGGCCTATTCAACTTCATTATATATCTACACTGAAATCCAATATAAACAATAACATAAACATTTTCGTTATTAAAATAATTTTCCCGGCTTCTAAAGTAAATATTATGATAAAATTTCATAAGAATCAATAACTTTTCAAATAAAATTAAAAGATTGTTGAAGTTTGAGTGCACACTTCCCTTCCTATCTTAAAGAAAAATATCTCGGCGGATAAAGTTTCCTTGTGAAACTACGGAGCATGCATTATGAAATGTTTGCACCATTAAGCAATATCAGCTGCGAAACTTGCAATAGCGAATATATATTTATTTATAAAATACATTTGACGAAAATACGATTATTATTAACCTGTATCAAGTATTCATGTATATTCAAGTTTTATAATAATTGTCAACCAAAAGCGACCAAGCCAGGGAGTTACTATGGCAGTTTAAATAGGCTTTTTTCACTAAATATTTGAGACATACAATATCTTATTAAAACTAATTAATATCCCAATTTATGGCCACTATTTCAAAAAAATACCTAGGTAATAAAACATCACGCTTCAAGTTCCAATCAAAAACTCATTACAGGTTTCAATATTAGATCGGCATGAAGTGGCTAGTCTTCAACTAATCGTGTTTTAGAAGGTAATTAACTAAAGAGAATGAATGGAAGAAAGAAGTATACAAGGAGATCTTGCACTCATGAGTGAAAAATTAAAAGGACAGTAATTAAAATGGTATACGCATATAATACGGCTACATAATGGTAATTAGTTGACAAAAATAATTTTAACTTATAAAGAAAGATGGATGGATTGTGTGAAGTAGGTATTGCATGACCATTTGGGGTATAAAAGAGGATACATAATATGTCGAAATTTCTAGCAATTTTGAGAGTATGGAAGTAAAAGACATACTGTGCGACATCCAAAAGTTTGGAAAAAGGTGAAAGAAAAGAAGGAGGTTAGCTCTTCTTCTTTACGCAGTTTAAATATTGCTTTTATATATCGCATTTAATCCAATCACATTTATACCAGATGCACAAACAACGAAACGGACAACATACAATTGGATTTCAAAAGCGACATTATGGGCTTACCTGGTCTGGAGTCTTGAATGCATCGTCGTCGTAAGAGGTTGTTACATGTTTATTTATTTATTTTGACTAGCTGAGTCGTGCCCACTTCGATGGGCGTCATTAAAAATTACATGTACACAAACACCCACGCACACACAGACGCATGCATATCAAGGTTTAATTATGATTTGTAACCTTTAATTAATTCATAAACGCAAAAAGCGTGCGCAATGGCTCGTACGAGAATGTGCGCATTTCTTGTGTGAAATGTTATTGCTGTAACGTATTTGACAGGAGTTCTCGTGCCTACTTCACTAGGAGAAAAACATTTTTACTTTTTTTGATTTATTTATTAAATTATTATTAATCGCAATCAAATATAGCCTCTGTGACTCAACAATAATTTATCTTTCTACTGATGAAAGAATTTTCAAAATTGGATCATTATTACTGGAGATTACCCTGAACATCCAAAGTCACAAAATTTACCTTTTCAAAATATTGTTAGTATAAACTAGTTTCCTAGTTTTAGTTTTAGCGAATTTATTTTGTATCCATTTTTTTTAAATCAACAAACAAACGCATACGTAAAGCAAACCAAGCTAGTCACGTTTGTGTTATTCATAACATACAATAGGCAACTAAGAGGCAGAGATGAGTAATAGCACAAATTGAGACACTGTAATATAACATTACAAAGTCCATTCATATTGCAGTTGGAAAGGAACGCCTGGCAAATTTACAAAACAGTTCAAACAAAAGATTTGATGAAGTGATCTACAACATTATCTTCTTGAGTATTTTGATACCTCATTTCCTATTGCCGATTGCATCATGGCGACATGGACCACAAGTTGCCATTTTTAAAAATATGTGGACACATTATCAGGTAAATTCGCTAATTCATACTGTCTTTTGCCTTAATAGTAATAATTATTTAAAGAAGTAACACATCAAATATTTTTTTACCTTAGACTTACTTATATTTTTATGAAAACTCATGACTGATACAACTGGTATAATGCCATGAAGAATAATGTGCTAATGAACCTATAATAAAGGATACCAAAGACTCCAAAACAGAAATTGGAAAGCGGATATTCTGATTGCAACTAAGGTTTAACGCTCGTATGGTGATGATGTTCTTTATACCATATTCTATACATATCTATACCGAATTCCTTGAGAATCGGTTTAATATCAAAAATCAAGAAGCAACACATTAATCTCAGAATAAAACTGTAAAAATGTATATATTAGTAGGTATAAAAAACATTTACAATCAAAAACAAAAGACAAAAGAGTTGCTTAAAAAATTACACCTCTATACAATCTATGGCAAATTTTCTTCATTTTCCAGCTAAAATATCTTAAAATAACAGGAACGCCAATAGTGTTTCCAAATTTGTATTCACTAACGTGGGGTCTCTGTGTCTTCTCCTGGGGCTTGAGTTTCGCTGTGATTTTGTCCCAGCACTATTTACAAGACGATTTTGAGCTATGGCATTCATTCGCGTATTATCACATTATTGCTATGTTGGATGGATTTTGCTCTTTGTGGTGCGTATCTTCTTTATATTGAAATTTTTATATTTATATTCTCGTTTAAACGAAAAAATTAATTTTTCTTCTTCAATTTTAAAATATATTTAATTAGAATCTTTCATTAATAACCTTGACATTATTCATTCTTTTTGTAATCTAATATAATCTTAAAACTTAGGATTCTTTCCTTAGGTATTTTATCCACTTCGTACGGTCTTGTGAGATCATTCGCAATCCCTCGCAACGTCCCGCTATTACTTCTTAAACCTATATATTCTACTAATACTAGGCGGAGACGGCGTGGCTAAATATTTGTTTCTGGAGTAACCAGTCGGTTGACATAAAACTTGGTCGTACCAATGAATGTAGACTCCTCTCTTGGACATGAACATTTTTGAGGATGCGAGAACTCCTAAGGCTATTCTTCTATGTAATAGCATACAACCATCACAGCATATTCATCTTCGTAACACGCAGTTTTTGCTTAAATTTTTATGGATCTCATAAATGTCTCATGATTCCAGCATAACTAGCTTTCAATTTACGGGATAAATATATTTGGATATGTTTTATTACTTCGCCTAGGTAGGTGTACTTTGGATTTATATTCCACGGAATCTTTTATGGTTTTTTAATAGTAAAAAAATCTTCTGTTTCTCTTATTAGTGTTTTTCTGTAAATAAGTACTTTTAAAATTAAATTTGCAATACACGTCAGACCGTGAAAAAAGTACCTATAAGTAATATGTAACTTTAACGTGCAATCGTGATATGAAAATGTTCGCCAGTTCTCAAATTGAGTCTACCGAGATCACTTGTAAAGTTTATTTAGATATTATGTGTACATATGTCCATAAAGAAACATTGAACCTCCCCTTTATGTTACGGCGATAAATCTTTTATTTATGTATGTAAATGTATGCAAACGCAAAGCCGAGCTCTGATTGCAAGTGTCGACAAAGCCGTTTATGTAAAAAGCTAAAATGCAATTTTTCTGGACTAAACGACCACAGACTTTGCAATTAGTGTGAATATTTTACTTCAATTTATTCTTTTTTTTTCTATTCGAGAAAAGTTGCTATTAATACCTCGCTCCATCGCCAAACGTACCTATTCGTTGACCTCGATAGCCACTAACCTCTGATCGCCTGATCACATCATCCTGATACTTTTTGTACTAAAAATCACTTCTCTTACAACTTCGATCTTAACTATGAGCTTATCATAAGAGAGTTATTTTTGTTTTAGTTATTTTCAGAATATTTAGGATTATATAACATTCAAAGCAAAATATTTACAGATAATTTGATTTATGGTTTATTTGGTTTAGCAACCCATGTGAATGGTACTATAAAGGTTCTTCTTATATATTCTTATATTATTTTATAAATCGTGTAATGATTTGAAATAAATTAACAAATAATAACTTGTTTTTTAAATACAAGGTTTTGAGATCCTGGATATCACGTAGCAGCAGAGTGCTAGCCAAGACAAGTAAAACGAGCTTATCGGGTCTATTTTGTTTAGTACAGAAGTTCTTATGGCCACCGTTCGACTCCATCATCAGGTCAGCTCCATGGTACCATAGTATTGCATTGCCACGTGATATACTTATGCGTGCAAAATTTCAGCTCAATCGGAAATCGGAAAATTGGTCAAATTTAACTTGTAAGGTTCCACCCGAATTTACATACATACTAGTACATACATAGGTACATCCATTGCAAGTTAAATAAAAGCTTGTAATAAAAAATAATTGAATTTCACAACATAAATTACAATATAAGTAAACTGTAGTAGCAATTATGGGAACGAAATATTTTTTTTATTGACTGACTTGGTCTTATTTTATTTAGGTATATAAATTGCAATGCTTTTGGCACCGCTTCACGCGGTCTGGCAATGAATCTTCACAAGGCACTGGAAGCGGACCACCCTGCACTGAAACTAGCGCAGTATCGCCACCTGTGGGTTGATTTATCACATATGATGCAACAACTAGGTAAGAATCGGTTTTAGATGAACGTGTATTTAAATATTATCATCACAGTGTCAGATTATTTTACATTTACCTGTAGTAATTATTTGCTAACTTACATCAAACTTTCTAATATATAATAATTTAAAATAAAAGCCACAATCTGTAATTATTATACTTAAATTGAATTATGTAAATTTCAATAATATATATTTTTTATTAATAACTACGGACCCCGGCAGACGTTGTCCTGCTTTGAAAAAATAAAAAACTGGGACCCAAACCCAGCAACACTTACCGGTTCCAATTGTTGATTTAAACCATACGGGGACCCACTCAAACACACAAAAACAAAATCACCAAAATCGGCCCAGGTGATTAGGAGGATTCTGGAACCCGATCTCAACGCCACCTACCGGTTCCAATTGTGGATAAAAAGTGTCCTATGTCCGACTCCTGGTTCTAAGTAACCTCGCCACCAATTTTCAGCCAAATCGGTACATCCGTTCTTGAGTTATAAATAGTGTAACTAACACGACTTTCTTTTTTATATGGGTCCCAAAGCGCGCCTGGTAAGATTATACGCAAAACGCTCAGCGTGTTTAAAATCACAGTACCGTATTTACAAAACATGTACCAATATCGTTACGTTTTAGTTGATTGAAATCGGCTTTTAAACATATTTCATATTTCATATATATATATATATATATAGATAGATAGATAGATAACACTTTATTGTACACCATTACAGAAAACACAAATTAACTTATAGCCTAAAAATATTCTATATGTGCACAATGGGCGGTCTTATCGCTAAGAAGCGATCTCTTCCAGACAACCCGAGGCAGGAATAAAAACATATTAAATTGGTCAAAGGTGGTATATATAAATATTAAAGGATATGCAGCTACTTACATAAATTTTATACTAAATAGACATATACAAATACTCCTATTGATATTACATACATAAATATATAGATACATATATTATTATATATACACATACATAAACATACGTAGAAATATCAGACATCACAAAGTTGTAGGTAGTGCTTTTTTGTCATATTCTTAAATATTGTTAGAGATTTAGCTTGTCTAACAGTAACAGGTAACTCATTCCAGAGTCGAATAGCCTGTACAGTAAAAGAATTGTTGAAAAAAGATGAATAATGTTTGGGAGTATTAAGTCTGAGATTCGTAGAAGGTCGTAAATTATGAGAGGAAGAGATGAATACAAAAATTTTGGAGGCGCTCAAGCTTATTAAGTTGCTCTTGAGTCAAATCAATATATATATATATATATATATATATATATATATATACATATATATATATATATATATATATATATATATATATATATATGCAAAATTGTGACCAAAAAGCCAAAAAATAATTCATGTTTTAGGATTATAGTGATAAAAATGTAAATTCCCTAAAGCTTACATAACGCCTGTGTCCTAAAACATCGCGCAATTTATACCACATGGCATACAATAAACGGTGAGCAATTTTGGTGGCGCGCTGTGTGTTCAAACAGTTAACAACTAAAGCTGTGTCTTTTGTTTTTACCATACCATGCGGAATATTTTCGTGTATTTTATCTGAGCGTGTTCAGAACAGAAGGTTTTTTATTGGATTTTATTAATGAATGTGTATTTAAAACTGTCAAGTTCGGATTGGGTATTATACGAGTACATCGTACTGCATAATTGATAGATATGCTTTTATTGCTAAATGTTTTTCAGAAACAATAATAACAGGCTTAGTTTTTCGGTTCGATAATATAGGTAATTTAAAAATTCCTGTTGCATTAGCCTATTAAATAAATTTGTGAAAAAAGAAGTAATTTTCATCTCAAATAAATAATGACTGTAATTTGATGAAAATGTTTTCATAACTTATATTTGATTACTTTTAATATACAAATAGAATTAAATTCAAAAGACTCTCATGCTGGTAAACTAAGTATAGAAATCCGGAAGGCTCAGTTACCTAAGACCCCCGTGCCTCAATCCAATGGCGTGATTTTCAAACCCCATACACACAAACACATGCACATTGTATTTATTTAAAAAAATGAGCATTGGAAGACCCCCAACACCTAATATAATACAGGTCTTTACCTAGTTTTTGGTGTTGAAGCCCTCATAGAGTAGTTTTAGAGCAAACTTTATTGTCTTTTATATGTATATGTATCTTTTAGAGCTTTATTCTAGATCCGCGTGCAATACATACATTGTTTCATGAGCTTGCTTATGCTGAAAAAAAAATGTGATGAAACACCTAGGTTTATATTTAAAATCCGCCAATTTCCCTTAGACAAGAGTAACATACATAGGATGTTAATCGGCTGCTTAGGAGATATTTTATACACTTGAATATTCGAACTATTGTTGTTTCAGGAAGAGCTTATTCAAATATGTACGGTATTTATTGTATGGTGATATTTTTTACAACGACTATATCTCTATACGGTGTGCTATCAGAGATTTTAGAACGAGGCTTGAGCTACAAAGAGATGGGATTATTCGTAATTGTTGGATATTGTATGACTTTACTGTTTATCATTTGCAATGAAGCTTATCACGCATCTAGAAAAGTAAGTATTGTTATATGATTTGTAATTATTATATTTACATCAGTATAGCCTTAGGTTTAGAACCTTGTAAGATATTTAAATGGAACATATACGAAAATGTATGATAGAAACCTTGATTAATCACCAAAATCTTATTTCAATTCTGTTTCCTAAAAATGGTAATTTATGAATAGAAATGTTCACTTATAATTTAACACCTATCTTGAAATGAAAGACAAAAACAATGCTTCAATCTAATTTGCAGGTGCATTGACGATAACAATTATTTAGGTTGTGATGTTTAAAATTTGTTATATTTGTAGGTAGGCCTGGAATTTCAAGTACGTCTTCTAAACGTGAACCTGCAAGCGATTGACAGGAGCACCCAGCGTGAAGTTGAGATGTTCCTCGTCGCAATCTCTAAGAATCCACCAATAATGAACCTTGATGGGTTCACTAATATCAATCGGGAATTATTTACTGCTGTAAGAATATCTTATGATTCTTGCACACTTCTTTGCTCATTTATACTATGCTACATACATAAATACATCCTTTTAATCTCAAGAAATATTCCTGAGGAACTACAGTGTCTTTTAAAATCCGCAGTGTCATAGCACGAATGCAATTTTATTGAATACTAAGATATGATAAAAATCCTCTATCAAAAATACTTCATATTTTAAAAAGTGCTCAACGGACCTTGCCCAAACAACTTTTCTTTGAAAGTATTATATTACAAATTTTTAAGCATGCTGTCTGTAAATTGGAGCTATTATAAAAAACAACTGGAATAGACATATAAACGACGGAGAACATGATGCATTCTTTTCTAGATTTCTTGTTTGTCGATTTGTCTGTTTGTTCGGGATTCACGTAAAAACTACTTGACCGATTTAATTACGATATTTACTGTTGTTTTATCCCGAGAAACCCGCGGGAACTATCCGCGGGTTTCTCGGGAACTAATCTGGGAATTATTTACAATGACAAGATTGATTTTTTTCCAATTCCAATTTTTTTTTCACTGATCGATAGCAAATATTATGTAATAAAACGTGTGATATTTTTTAAACTCAGAAATCACGTGAATTAAAATTCCCGGGGGCGGTTTTTAATTGTTCAGATGCAAAAAATTTGCTTATTCTGACACACTTTATACTAAAACGGTAGCATAGCTTACATTCTTTTTTAAAATACTGCGGTACTGTGTCCCGGTAATTTAAAATCAAGCGTGGTAGAAATCGCGGGCATATCCTAGTTGTTATTACAAAAAATATTATGATTACTTTTAAATTCCTTTTCAGAACATTTCCTATATGTCCACTTACTTGATTGTATTAATGCAATTCAAATTGACCCTACTACGTCAGGGCGTAAGGAAAACTTTTAAGGCTATTGTCAAAGCAGTATTCAACACAACAACCACTATGACAGATGATGATGACGATGATGAAATTGATGAAGTCTGAAATAAAAAAGTTTACTTGTGATTTAGATGAAAACAATTGAAGTGGTATATAAACGATGGAGAACACGATGTTTTTTTTGTATTCTTGTCTGTTTGTTCGTAAAAACTACTATGTCAATTTCGATGCGATTTGCATAGATGCACAGCAATTTCTTAGACTTAAAATTTGCGCTAATTTTTATTCTGAGAATCCCGCGAGAGTTTGTCCGGGAATCATATTTGTCCGGGTGCCTAAAAATTAGCTTATCCCGACACAGTTTTCACTAAAACGATAACATACATTTTTATTTAAATGCTGCGAAACTTTAAATCCCAATCCAAATCTGGGAATCCCAGGGGAATTTCAAATCAGGCGTGAACGGAATCGCATGCATGTCTTAGTTTATAATAAAAAATGAGAAAAACCATAACGTTTTCAAACTAGATTTGGCGTGTCCATTTAATAAAACAATTTAACAAAGCAATTTTATTTTTATTTCATAACTGAACTTTTCTTTATTTAGTTTGCTTAATGTGCCTGCGAACGACGGCACAGTTGTCCGTTGTATATCATCCACAATGCAAGCATAATTTGCTTAGCTTACGAATTTACAATATTTATCTTGTTGTTTATCTGTTTAATGGACTATTGGACTTGATGTTCCAATTTTTTTTTATTAAACTTTTTCCCAACCTAAAACCAGTATACCCTTGCCACCATTTATATCAATAATGAAAAATAATAAACATCGCCTCCTTTAACCTTGGCAGAAAACGAACAAAGCCCCTTAGGTATCATCATTTTTATAAAAAGTTACTGTAACAGGGAAAAATATATATATGGATAAATAAAAGAGGAAAATCTCTCGAGAGCATTAATTCGTTAGTACAAGTTGAAATTCAGCACCCAATATTTCAAACTTCGATTCAATACAAAAAATCAACAAACCACCGCCTATTGGAACCGTCGGAATCCGTATTAATTGATTTTCATTGAAATTCAACGTTCGACAACTTTTTTATTTGAATACGAAAATCATTCGTCTGTGTAATCAATATTGTTCATTATTTCAAGCCTTAAAATAAAGTGCAATTATGCGGGACAAATTATAATATTTCCTTACAAAGTCTGTATAGCATAGTTGGTAAAATAAATTACAAACTAAAACTATATCTAATTATTCACAAAGGATGGCTTTGTTGGTAACAAGTGATCACTTCCAAACAACCTAAGAAAATAAATTTGATGGATAATGACAAAAGCAGTAACTACATGTTGCCCCTGTCTTGTATAGCATTTTTGTGGCCCATACAGAGAGTAGCGAGTCAACGTCTGCCCATTTTTCCATATTCCCCGAATATCGTGACGGGCAGATGCCATAGTCCCCATATTCACAGACCCATAGTACCACTAGCCAATAGTCCGATACTTTTTGATCTCATTTCCCACGACAGTCCTACACTGGCCGGGGCTTGTCCTTGAGAGCGTTATTACGAGTATATGGTGTAGATAGAAAAATCACCGGTCAGTGTCACACCACATTTAGATTAAAATTTTTAAAAGGCCTCTACTTGTTGGCCTTCCCTTGGCCCCTCGCAAGCCTTCCAAAAGTCCGGGGCATTTTTATGGCCCGTGCCAGGTAACTGCTATGTGGCGTCTGGAGTCAACGAGTATGGTGCCGATAGTTATCACCTTCAAAGGTTTAATAGCGGAGAGACTGGACCGTCACCTAGAGAGGCTCTCGCTAAGAAACTGGGTGAAGGGCTAGATACAGAAAGCAGCACTCTTGGACACGGCACGAATTCTGAAGAGGTTCCTGATTTTTTTAAATTAAATAATTGTATTTAACACATTTCTTTTTGTAAAAGAATATTGTTAACAAGTTTTTTTATTAAAATAAATGATTTTGTACTGATTTTTTAAATTGAAATTTTTTGGAAATAAATAATATATATATAAGTATATAATAAAAAGGGCCACTTACATTTCATTTTAATAAAAAAATACGTAGGTACATATGTTCATCAGCCCCATCGAAATTGTATATGCTTTTCGTGATACTCGATTTTTGTGTTAGTTTATTCCATCAAAATCCATTAAATGTCTTAACTTTTTTTTTTAAACATTTAATATGGAATAAACAAACACAGTAACTTCCAGATTTATATATTAATGGGTATGTACTTTTGATTGCGTGATTATGTATCTAGAATAATGTTCGTTGCGTTTATTTTAAATATATATAGAGCTAGCTGATACCCGCCCGCTTCGCGTGCCGTAGAGGAATTTCGTCCGTTCTTAGTTGACCTTTACTTGGCGAAAAGAAGATCCATCACAAATTTCAAGTCTGTAGGTATTATAGTTCCTGAGATATAGTGATGAGGCCCTATATACGTATATTTTAATTATATAGGTATATAACTATATAGATTATACTATAAACCTTATCAAAGGTTACCATATTTTTGACAGACGTCATTAGCTAATGAGCTTTAATGTAAACACTTAAAAATGTTAGTAAAAACTTAATACTTTCTATGTTTTCATTTGTATTCAGATAAATAAATGGATAACTCTATTATCTGCACTGCGGATAGTCCGTGTCGCTCAACTTCAGCGGATTTGTCAGCGGAAACACTCGATATTTTCAGAATGGCTGGACTTTACAGATTTACCAGTGACTTACCAACGTGACCTAGTTTCAGCTCACCCGTAGTTTATTAAATTTGTTTCTCATTTTTAGTAAGTATTTGTTTTCTTCGTATATTGATTTATTGGCATCCGTGCAATGTATCCGTTTGTATACATACAAAAGCAAAATCAGAAGAAAATTTTCTATCAATAAAGGTGACTAAACAACCCACAGCCAGGTGATAGGGTATTTTCCCATCTGGGTGGCTACCACCCCTGGTGTATAGTATGCCACCATAACAACCTTGAGTTATGTTCCGATATTAGTAGCCAGGTTCAAGTCTCCTTTAGAGAGCGGCAGTACATTGGTGTACAAATGTCCGTAGACGATGGTAACCACTTTCCATCAGATGAGCCGTTTGCCTGTCTGTTGAACTCATGCAATAAAAAAAGATTGTTTCTTTATTCAAAATTCAATATTATTCGCCATTGTCTGAAAGTATTTGCTGATGGGCATAATTACTATTATTTTCGTCCACGTAGCCGGTCGTAGCCTTTTAAGCTATTCCAAAACGACTGTCAATATTTAAATGTACAAAAAAAAATTGTGTGCAGTTCACACGCAGTAGAAGTGAAACTTCAGATAATATACTGACAAATAATTCTTATGTAACTTGTATTAATATAAATATAATATCTACTCCGTCAACATATTATTATATTTCAAAATAAACTTCTTGTGTATCACTTTCATTTTCTTTCTGTTTTAGTCTAAAAAATTTATATCGATCCAAGTTGGATCTATGTTTAATCATCTGTCTTATTGACTCTCTGATCTGTGCTGCAGAATGTAAAACTCGTATCTCATTCTCTCGCAAGCTTAGTCCTATAGGCTTATTTGTTAAGTATCGCTTTTTCGTTTCAACGGCTTTCAAATCACAACGATTCTAAAGAAGTTTAACTTCAAAAAACTGATATGTTTATCTGCGATTTCAATTTAAATGTTTAAATTTAACTTTTTGCTTATACAATGCTTTAACATAAATTACTTATAGAATTTTCTTACGAATATCGCGTTGAAGGTTAGAAATATTGTCTTTGACAAGGCCCAACAGATTTTAATGAAAGTTTTAAGGATTGAAATATGAATTTTATTTTAATTGTATACCTATGCATAATTATTTCGATGTTCTGCAATGTTCCAAAGAAATAATGCCCAACCTTAACGCAAACAAAACGGCGACTATGGATGGTATCTATAGCCCCTTGATATCTTTTAAACAATAAAACATAATTATATTTCCGTAAGCAGGACTTACAAACAATATTTGCTTCTAAAATGAGAATTTATAAAATTATTTTTAAAACGTAAACATGCATATCGTAAGTGTGCAATCAAAACAATATAGGTAGTCTCTTATATTTTTATTAAATTTCTGTTTGAAGTCCAAAGTGTTTACGTCGAATGAAATGTGTTTCGGAAAATTGTCAAAGCAGGTGTATCAATTCCCATTTAAACGTTCACATATGGTTATATGGTTTGAAAAAAAGTAAAATTAATTCCTGTTCAATGAGTATCGGTGTTTTAGTATTTTATGGTGTTCCATGGTGTATTAGCATAATCAAGCGTATTTTATAAATTCCAAATTTTTGGTATATTTAATACAAATGCATCGCCATCACGGGGTGGCGATGCATTTGTATCAGCTCACCCGTCGCCGATGCTGCCCTCACGCGGACAATCAGTGCTACTTTCTACACCGCACGCGCCGCATCGACCTTCCTGTCTTTTCGTTAATTTCCAAGTACTTAGTTTTCAAATATATACAATTAGCCAATCAAGAAATCGTGCCAGTGAATGTGAGGAGTTACAATCCATAATCGAAGGGTTCCCGCAGCACAGCAAGCAAGGTAAGTGGTTGTGCATTTCGCCTTTTCCAAATTCCACGTTCTGAACGGTACATATGGAATAATTATTTGAGTAAATCGTAATAATGATGTAAGAATGACAAAATGTACGAATTTATAAACAAAACTCTTAGATATTACTACCTAGAAGCTAGTGCTATATGCCAATATGTACATATACGAGAGCAAAAATCTAAAAGTAAAAAGTTGACACCAAGTCGCTGTCGGTGGGGAGCGTGGCCAAAATGCTGGCCGCGCATTTCCACGATGGATGGTAATGCTGATGCGTTGCCCAAGGTGCAAGCCAGCCTTTTGGTCACGCGCGACCTCAATTAAAAAACATCGAGAGGTCTTGATAGAGGTGATGAGCTCCAGGCCCCAAGGCCCCAGGGTCTTCAGTACTTATTTGTGGCTTTCGGGGTTGACCCCGCAAGCCACAAATAAGTACTCACTACCTACTACCTACCTCTTCACATATTTATGATGTTTCGGGACCTTCAGGTGTGGCTGTGTCAGGAAGATGGGATATTGCCAAAATATCGGCACAAGTTGCATCCCATAGTAGGGGGCGTCCCAGCCACCATGGCATCAACAACATTCCGTCTGGTCTCTTGCCATCGTCGCAGCATAGCTCATTTGATACAATAACAACTGGTGCCCCGATGGTGACAAGAATCCGACAGATAATGCCATTAGTGTAGCATGCCGTGACATTCCGCCAGCGCTTTTCACGTATGTATGACAAGCCATGGTGGCTTAATTTATCAACTCTATCTCCGCACTGACAGCGATGTGGCACTACAACACCTGCCTTCATAGGAATGCGGGCAACAATGTAGTGTTATCCAATAGAATGTCTAGATTCACCAAGGGTGAAGCTTAGAGCCACACAACTGACTTCTATTTAGAGACACCTAAAAGAGGGACTCGGTCAGTTTCGTCAATACAGGAAGACAACAGGTTCTTATGTATTAGCTTGCTTAGCGGCCCGTCCCATAGCTTCTGTGACCCTTAGTTTCACGAGTAAATTACCTCCGAAATATTTTGATGTATTTCTGTAGACCTTCTCAAGATATTAATCTAAAATATCAAAATAATCTACGAAAAGGTTTACAAACAACGTAAGTAATAACTCAGGCTTAGTGTCATCTGAATAAAAATACTGCGAACACCACCTGTTGCTGTGGTTACCGTATAAAGAACTTATACAGGCAGTAATTTCAATCCCTAACCTGCCAAAGACAGAATAAACATAGATAAGGCGGGCTCGTTTAATGTATTACCACTTATCGTCACATATTTCAATAAGATTAGCCTTACCAACCGTAGAATCGTAATACTGTCACTATATCACATAAAGATGTTTCAGACATTATGCCGAATTGGGCAAATTACTGTAAGTTTTAGATAAAAATTTGATTTTCGGAGATCTTCTAAAATATTTTTGATTACTTTTTTTAAGATGCAATCTAATAGAATTTAATCAATAGATCGTTAACAAATAATGAAAACCGTAGAAATTCTTTCGCTATATCGTTTGATTCTATGTAAATCGAGTAACTTCTAATACCGCGAAAAGGAAAACATTACAAGTTATTTTCACATTAATGTATTGTTATGATTTCACAGACAGAGAGAGAATAAAATTAATATGGGATGGACAATATCATGTTGTTACAAAATTGATCGCTCAATAAAAAGAGCACACGGCTGCGATCAATACCATATTTTTATGTAAGTCTAGTAAATTCTAGAAAAAGACGGCTACTAGCTACACAATTGATTTATTCCCTCGCATTTGATGTCAATCCTACATTTATTTCATAGCTGTATAGAGAACGTTCGACCCATTTCTTGTATCTTTCTTATAGTGATCCACAGACTACATTAATATAATAGGAGATACTGATCTCAGGTGAGTAATATGCATGTTTTTGCGAGAAACTGATTACATGTATAATTGACACCTGACAGATGATTACAAACATAACACGCAATATTAAATGAGGCTATGAAATTGATTTCCGACAGCGACTTCGTCTTTGAGTGCAACAGCAAATTGCGAATAGTCAATGTACGCGGCAATAAATACGTAGGCTTTGCCATGCAACAAAGTAACCTATTGTAAATTACTGTTTTAAAAATCATTTATTCATGTGACATCATATATTTAAACAGACGTGAAATCAAAGCAACCACCCAAAAGTGGCTTATGCAACTAGATTATCATAAAACTGAAAACTTATTATATAACATCATATAAATTAACCTTATTATATATATCACAATATTGTAATCCCTCATTTGCAAACATACACTCAGACACACACGCGCACACACACACACACACGCACGCGCACACACACACACACACACACACACACACACACACACACACACACACACACACACATACACACACACACATACACACACATATATATATAAAGAAGTTAAAATTTATTTTAAAAATAATTTTAGAGATAAATTGTTAAGTTAGTCACACACGTACTTGGTGTTCGCGATACAGGCTAGTCCTAGTGCGGAACCTATGAAAGCAATATTTCTGTGCAATTTTTTGACAATAAATTGATTTTGATTGATTTTTTGATTTAAATATAGATAGAACGAAATTAGTTGATGATCAAAAACTTAAATACTGTTATTTTGTAGATCCTTGATAAAAATATCTACCTACATCTTTCATTATTAAACAATGTTTTTTTAAACAACAATCTTTGGTTTATGGATAATGTTAACTACATTACTAATTTAAAATTCAACTTCCTATGTTTATGTCCGCATAACTTCAAATGACCAGTGGTTTCATTTAATTTTTTTTCACATAGTTTAATTTTAAAGGAGGAGTATATTTATATATACTTTTTTTGCTAGTGTCCACGGAAGCGAAAAGTTGCAAGCTTTTGAGAGATCTTATGTAAAAAGTATTTCAAACTGAATAGCAAAAGATTGAGACACATCGAAACGTGGCCGGGTTTAGCTAGTATTTTATGTATGAAGTGTATGTTATATCTGATTCTAGTTCTAATTAAAATATAATATTAGTGTATGGTTTTCCTCCATCAAATATCTGTAATTCTATGGCTATAAAGTATCTACGAAAACCTAACATTTATTCTGTTGATAAAATCTTTATATTTGCTCAACTCACACGATCCGAAGTAACGTCGAATTGTGCCCCAGCTGCGTACACAAGGGAAACATATTCCTAATTTTCTATTGAATATATTCTGCTAAGGCAACGGCATGAGATTATTATCTAAAGCTCATTTTATTTAGACATTAATAAGAGCGGTATACAATTAAAGTCAATTAATAAGTACCTATTATTTAATAAAATATGTTGTTTTCTACTGGTATACAGTTGTTAGGTTTTTTATTTGGGCGTTTGCCCAAATATTAGTCCCTCCATTACTTGTGCTATTTACTTGCCGTGCGCCGAACTTCCCTGAATTAAAAATCATTACTAACTATGCTTATGAAATACTGATTAGTCTTAATAAATCTAGAAGAATAAAGAAGATCGTTATAAAAGTAACTCCGATCAAATAGTTATGTAAGAAATTATAAAAGCAACTAAGTATATTCGTCGCTAAATCTGAAACCGTACAACAAACAACTAAACTTATAATGGAATACAAGCTTCGGCATCAGTAATAGAAAAGTTTACACGTGCGCATGTAATTGTGTGAGTTTACTCAAACGTGGGAAGTTCGAAGTTAGTTAGTGGGGTGGAATGTGTAATTTATATACATATAACCAAAGTTTGATGTGAGATTATTTAAGCATTTTAAGTTGATGAGAAGAAGCAACTTAAAAGAAAATTGAAGAATAACACTAGATTTTATAGTGTAATTTTAATTTATATATATAGACTAATTTAGTTTAATTTATAATATATTTTTAACAATAATTTACTTTCCAGGAAAGAATCTCGTTCATAATGTGTCAAAAAATAATTGGCTAAGTTCGTAAATATCCATTTAGTATAAAGGGTTGTGTATAGATGAAGAACACACAGATTTTGTAATTTTACTATACAACCCTAGAAAAATTTAATCACTACTCCATATTATTACACAGAAAACTAATTAACTGTTAACGAAGATTTGTTTTTATAAGCTTTATCTACGGTAGTTATTTTTCTTAGTGTTTCTATTTCCAAGAAGCGCACTCTTTGGAACTTTGGAAGTAAAATTCATCACTTATTAACTTCCATAAAAAAGACCATTTATTTTGTCGGTGTAAGGTTATTCAAAATAGCTACGGAACTCTATAACAAGTTTTTGAGATTAAGGTAGCATTTATGCCCTTTCCCGTGATGATAAATAGTAATATTTTATTAACTTCATTGTCAGGTAATTGAAGTTATATTTAAATAATTTATCCGTGTTTTTGCTAGACTGTATTATAATAAGTAATATCCTAATCTCAAATAATGTCTAACCCTACATACAACAGATGAAAGCAATAATCTCCTAAACTTAACTAGGCTCAACCAAAGCAGGGACACTTTTATGGGCTGATAGGATACATATATTACACAATATTATATTAGTATACGCAATTTATAGGTAGATAAGTATACAACATAGGATCCTTATAACCTCGAATCTAAAAAATCACTTTACACAGTACAGAGCGTAAGCACTTTGATAGTAGCCAAATAGCGTGTGAATTATCATTTTAGTACAGTGCCCTGGGACCTTGGCATTTAACTTTCCAATTTTAATAAAAACTTATTATAAAGTAACCAGTTGTCTATTGCGTTCAATATTTTTTTATAGTATCGGGTACATATTATATGCTATTATAAATGTTAGCTTATTAGTTAATAGCTATAGTTAGTGTATAGATAATAAAGGTCAATGATGATACTATAAGTAATTTAATAATAGACACTGCATCAACTAACAAACACTAATGATTTGCGTGATCTATTGCTGTTGGCATGGACCCAAAGTGGGAGACTAATCTGCAATATAATTACCCATGTCGAGTCCACAGAGTGATTTGTCCATGCTTGGATCCACTTGATAAGTGACCTGTATGTGGCGACTATTAATTTCGTACGAACTGTGTTGTGAGTTATGTGAAGAACTTGGCAAGTCATTGTTTATGTTTGAACTACAGAAATAACGATGCAACAAACAGTATATTTTGGCAAGTAGTTAGGTAAGGAAAAAAGAATCTTACGCCTTCAGGAATTATAAGAAGGGCAGATGCTCCTTTTGTTAATGGAGGGACTGTTTGAGCCAGAGCCTTCAGAACCATAGGATGCGTCTCTGGTTCCTGAGATTCTGGCATAGGCGATAAGACTTAACGGTGGTTTAGTTGGTAGTTCCGAGCATCGGAAGTTTAATACATAGGTTTAATACAGTAGGATACTGCTATCCCCGAGCGGTGGAGTGTCTATGATGGATTACACCTCGAAGACCAGAGATAAAAAAAGAACTTTACCCTTCAATATGAGGCGACGCCTGAATCCTTCACGTGTTCATGTCACCTCTCAATGAGATTAGACGTGTATCGGGGTCTTGGTTGATAACCTGCCAGCCGTTGAAGAGGCCTGAGAATCCTAAAAAATTCTAATAAAACCTGAGAATTATTTTATAAAAAAAAGTTTGTAAAGACCTCCCTATATTTTGATCACCTCATCCATTTTTGTACCATCATACACTACTTTAATTGGTTTCACTTTTATATGTAGCTAGAGTTAAGCCCGCGGCTGCGCCGCGGGTTGACCTCTGGTGCGTGTCTCTTGTTTATAGAGCAAGTGCTACAGGTTATATTATATTACATTTTTATGCATTTGCCCATGGAAGATTAACTTCATTTTATATCGCTAATTATACTATCCCCGGTCTATTTGTCAACAAAATAAATTACAAAACTTGACCTAAAAGGCCAAAATGGTCTAAATGACCAAAAGACCACAGTGACCGACATGGCCAAAATTACCAAATAGGCCAAAATTACCAAAAAGGCCAAAATGAAAATTATCCCTTGTCCACCCTCAGTATTTAATTTACATACGTACCGAATTTCAGCCAAATCGGCCCATTAGTTCTTCCGTAAAACCATAACAAACAGAAAGACAAATATATTTTTATCCCGGAAACTATCCCACTTTCGGGATAAAAAGTATCCTATGTTCATTCTCGGTATCGAAAACATATATTATTATATACTGAGTTTCAGCCAAATCGGTGCAGTAGTTTTTACGTGAAAACGGAACAGACAGACAGACAGACAGAGTTACTTTCGCATTTATAATATTAATAGGGATAAGTGTTCATAAATTCGATTGCTAAACCTCAATACGATTTTACGTCTTTTAGTTCGTTGATCAACTATCAAAATATTTATCAGATAAAATGAAAAAAAATATATAAATAATTTCAAGTATTCCTTTGTTCCGAGTCACTGTTTTAACTTGAGAGTAATTGAATGAAAATACGTCTATTATTATCAACGTTGAAACAGTAAAAATGAGAAACTAAATCACAACACATGACATTTTATCAAATAAAACGTTCCCTAAACAGCGTTTATTTTCTCTCATTTCTTTATTACCTGTAAGTCACAGGAAAATTCATTTTAAATGTAAGCAAATATATTTGGTCTGAATAACTTCAAACAAATAATTATACTTAAAACTTTTATAGCTGCCATATTTTCAGACATTATTCATTTGTTACGAGGTGATTCAGTGTGTGCATAAATTATAACTTTATACTTTTATTGAGTTTTTAATAATTCTAGGGCAGGTTCAAATGCACATCTCCGTAGGTACTATTTTGCTGACTTTGTCGGCCAAACAATTTTGCTGTGTTCCGGAAAGAGGGATATACAGTGAAATTACTAACACTGACACTGAATGATTCAAGATAAACAATACATTTATGGCAAAAGCTTTAAATGTTATAGGCATAAAGCTAAACACTAGTTCAGTGGTTATACGCGACAATGAAAACTGGAGGTGATTAAGTTCGCACTGATTGTTCACTGTCTTTCTCACATAAAATAATACTGTACAGAATTCTATACTACAACAGTTTTGGCGCACTATTCTCGAAGTTTATCCAATATACTTTTATATCTATCCATCCTTCATCCACATTAAGCTAATTGGCTGCAGAAGACTAATTAACTTGGTCAAGGCCAATTCGTCAGGCAAAAGGTAAAGCTAAACACTCGGTAGCCACTGGTCTCATCTCGGGCGACGTCAACCAATTCAATTAAACCTACCTGCTTTAATTGCATTGGTTTACGTCGCTCGGTTGCAGCTTCTTGCTTCATTAAACAGCAAGTATTATATTTACGAAGCGATGATATTGTAAACGAATAAATATATTTATATATTTAATTCTCCTTATATTACAGCGATAATTATATATTTGTTAAGCTGCTTCGGAACCTGTTCGAGATAAACTTTCAGACATACTGACAGAAAAAAAATCTAAAGCTTAATTATGATTAACCGTTTTAGGTACAAATGACGGTGTTTGTGTGTACATGTTATTTGTCAGAAGGCCATCTTAAAACTGGTTTTAGTGTATTATACAATTAATATATTAAAATAATTTCACGCTTGCCTCACGAAACTACTATACGTATGCAAAAAGGACAGTTTCATTTGTGTCAAAATGAGATATAATTGGATTTTTTATTAATGTATAAATATAACTATTTGTACTGTGTAATTAAATTGCTCTAAAGAGATTCTTATCTGTAGACCATTCGTATAGCAGCAATAGTATTTTAGCTCCAATGCCAAACACCGAATTTCTCTTCATCCTTATCTCAAAGGTCATGTCATGAATAAAGGGCTTAAACAATCCATCTTCGTTGTCTGTTAGAATTATTTAAATGTACTTCGAACATTGTAATCTAAAAGAAAAAAACTTAAACTACTTAAAGTGATGTCTAAACTTTCTGATAAGAATAAGATTGATAGATCAACAAAGGACTTTTTTTTGGTAAATTTAAAAGTAATTTTTCGTCCACTAGTGTAAATTTAGTCAAGAAAATGAACGAAAAATACTAATGCTAAATCAAGTAAGTAAAAAACGTAACTCTGAAAAGCTCTTAAATATGCATTAATAGATGGTGCTACAACAGGTCAGTCTATTCTCCATTTGTGTTTGACATCATTATTACACTATCACTAGTAACTAACTTTTTGTAGTAGTAAGTAATTTTTTGAATGGAAATCGATTGATATCCAATACTGAAAAGAGGAAACAATTAAACTAAATATTAGTAGAGATAAACAGAAAAGTTATGTTTCAAAAACGAAACGCAATAAAACTTACTTTACATAGTATACTTACTTGTCTGCTTAAAAAACTCCCGTGTAACTACAATACTGAGACAATTTCAATAACTGCGATCGGAAGTTGACGTTTGAAGGACTTCTATCTGAAGGACTAGCACGCTATCAAATAACCATAGCTAATGCTAGTTTTGTTATTGATCTCGCAAGTTTAACGTGTTCTGTTTCCAAAATATTTAAAATCCACTCCACTCTTCAGGGACAGATACATAGAAACATAGATAGATAGATAGATAACACTTTATTGCTCACCAAATATACAATTTCAAAATATACAATAACAATAATGACAAGGTAGAGACAAAAGGCGGCCTTATCGCTGAAAGCAATCTCTTCCAGGCAACCTAAATTAAGGAATAACTTAATCTAATCTGGCGACGTAGGTGGTGCAAATCATTAAATATCATAAATAAACATACTTAAACTACATAACTTATAAATAAAATAAACATACTTAAACTACTTTATAAATTAAATACATACATACGTATCATACATATATATTAAATAGTCTATACAGAAACATCTTATAAAGCTGCTGATAGATCTGTCAGTACATATATTTTTGGCTCGGTGACCTTTTTGCCATTAATTTAATTAATTAATACCAGTAATTTAAGGTGATACATATGGTGGCGAAATATTTCGTCAGACCGTAGGAACGCGTACTTGCTTGTACGCTTATCGTGAGATAATGTGACTCCAGTTCATGTCTAATTTCATCAGAGATACCGAAACTGCCCTAAACCACGTTTCTATATCTTCCTATCTTATCATAGAATTGGTACTTAATTGTAAGTACTTGTATGAAGTTTATGTTACATTTTTACCAGTAATAAGGCA
The DNA here is from genome assembly GCA_012273795.1 of Dendrolimus punctatus. NCBI lineage: Eukaryota > Metazoa > Arthropoda > Insecta > Lepidoptera > Lasiocampidae > Dendrolimus > Dendrolimus punctatus. The sequence continues at coordinate 15,196,240 of CM022527.1, forward strand.
AATGAATGGACAACGATATTATTGTCATTTGTAGTCATACATATTTAAGACGTAGGTAGTTTATATGTTCAATAATTTCATCGTGATCAATTGTTAGAAGCAATTATTTTCATTTTTATTTTGGGTATGTATAATAATTGTATATGCACAATCATGAATTTGTATCTAATTAAATTAACTTCAATTGAGAAGTAAAATAAAACGTGACATTTGACACAAGCTTAAAGCCTGACAACACGTACGACAATGATTAACGAGAAATTTAATTTGAGCATAGCACACGTACCAAGTACCTGTAATCGACAGCCATCCCTTTTGGCGTAATATAAGGAGGAATTAGACAAGACGGTAACGTGGATCTAGCTGCGGCCATGTGACGTGTTCAAATGAGATTTTGATTGATCGCCCATCAGTTATGAAGAAGGAAGCGTTGTTTGACCCAATTATCAACATCGTAACTTAGAAAACATAAACGTGGGATGATTTCCTTATTTTTGTAGGTCAGTCTGGAATTAGTGATTAGCGTCGAGTACAGGCATTAGGGTCTGCTTTAAATCAATATACATACTCGTATATGCCCATTGCAGCATAAAAGCCTATACCCATTTATTTGTTGAAAACTTACTAAATGTCCTTCTGGCACATGCCAACGAAACAATAAGTACATGCTTTGCAGAAGCTATTGAGTAAGTCTTACATAGTTGGCATTTATTACGTGTTCACTATGTAAGACATTTTAATAAATGTTTAACAAAGAAATGTTAAGGTGGTTTGAACATATAGAGAGAATGGTTGAAAGGAGAGTGACAGAACAAGTGTATAATAACAGCGTGAATGATAAAGTTGGTGACGATAGATCACGACGTAAGTATTTACGGATCAAACCGCAAATGATTTGTTAAGAAACACATTAAAAGTGTACATATGAAGAGATTAATTTGCTGAAGCAGAGCAAGTACGCAAAGCTCGTAGTGAGTGATGAACAAAATAAAAAAAATCTATTGCAAAATAAATAAAATAAATCTATTGGATTGTTACGAATCTTTTTTTACTTTTTGCATAGAAGACGATTTTTACTCTTTTCAATTAAGTATTAGATATACTTACACGTTTCATTTACACAATATACACTTAGCATAAAGAAAAACCAATCCAATTCATGGATAATTAAAGATTCTACAGACATGATGAACGACAACTCTTTATTTTCATTTACTGAAATAAACACGTAATAGAAAATAATCCGTGTTTCATAACGGATTTTGTATAAACCAGTTTCCTTGAAAATATTTTGCAGGCTCTATCACCTTGATTTTTTCAGAATTTCCACTTCAAAGTACATAACACAAATAAAAAAGAATCTTAGCAAGACATTGTGCTTGGGACTTTCTAGCCAATTCTTCCAATTAAAACTGCAATAATATATTGAAAAGCGGTATACATTAATAAAAAAATATTTCTACTTCTTCTGCTTAGCTTATATGCCATCAGTTGCCCGTGCACCCTCACTTCTTTGAACCTTTTCGCTCATGTACACAAAGTTTCTCTTACGCGTCGTGAAGATATGGAACCAGCTCCCAGCTGAAGTTTTCCCACAGTGGTACGGGGCTTTTCAAAAAGGGGTGTCATAAATTTCCTTAGAGGCGGACAACGCGTTGGTGACATTTCTTGTGTCGTAACATCTTTAGGCTACAGTAACCGCTTTCTATCAGAAAGTATTTCGTAGGTCTGTCCGGTCTGTAGTACTCCAGCTAAAAGAAATTCAACAAAACTTAAATAAGAATTTAAAGTAAATCTAAAAGCGACACTTAAACATTCCAGTTTATCAATGGACATTTAATCTGATCATGAAAGCTTAAGCAGCAGAATTGTTAGGCAAGACCGCTTTCAATGTCAGAATTATTTGTAATACAATCTTATCCCAATGCCAATCCATTTAGAAATCCTTCTATTTATATCGTAAGAGGATTATTACGATAATGTTATTTGATATTGGTCAATATAAATCTTTTGGATATAAATACTAAACAAGAAAGGATACTAGATTTGAGAATTGCTATATTATCTGAAAGCTTTTGTTTCCAACACATTGTACCACATGTTGTTTTTGTCATTGTATGAAATTTTATTACCAAAATTCATATTTAATAACAAACCATCAGAATCTGAAAGTCTCAATGAGTATCTATCAAATATTTAACTAATGTTATCTACAAAATATATTACTGAAAATAATTTGCTGACGTTTAAGGAAAAGATCGTATAGATACCTGCGTATACGATACATTCCGTTATTAAAATTATCTACAGAGGTTCAAGTTAAACAAGGAGATGGCCCACTTTATGGTAAGTTGTTGCTACCGCTGATGCCTATTTGCAACATAAGAAACATTGCCAATGCCCGCATCGAAGGCATTTTATGACGTCATTCTTAAACGACCCCATCTACGTTCAAAGATTTGAAAACGACATTTCTAATCATTTACAATTACATTTAATTGTATATGTTTACATATAAAAATACATACACATCGGTCGGTATGTTGTGCATTTGTTGATGAAAAAAATATATTAAGGTCCCTCGTCTCCCTGTAACATTTAACATTTTCAGTCAACTAAAACTTCATATTAACTTACCCATAAACTTGTGTAGAACAGTGATGTTTTGGCGTAAACTTGTTAGGTCGGCGGTGCGTGCTCCCGTAAAGCTATATAATTAGTAAGGTTAAACGCGGTTCATGTAATTTACGGACGACCGTTTACCGTGTTAAAAATGAAAATTAAAAATAATTTCTAAGGTTACTTGTCTCTCAATTTTTACTCAAGATTTTTTTAAATAATATTAAATACATAACCAGCAGATTTTCACATTGTAAATAACCAAGCTTAGTAAATTATCCTTGTGTTAGATATAGGTAACTAGAGTTTTCAGATCCTAGTGAGAAGCTCTATTTTACTTACATAAAAACTTAATTAGTTCCTTGTATATCGTGAGCAAAGCCTCGGGCAAATGATAGTAAGTACATAAACCTACCCTTGTATTTTTTTCTAACTGATGGTGAAAACGGCTTCAAAATTATTACGAGGAGTTAGCGGATATACAGACAGTCACGGAAAGCGACTTTGTTTCATACTATGTAAAGGTACTCGACATACAATTCTAGGTCGAGACCAGACACCATCAGAAGAGTAAATAAAGAAAAATCATTACCTTCTGTGTGCTAGGGAACTTATGCGGCCAATGCTAAGACCAAAGTTCATAAAAACACTGCTGAGCTCAGAAGTCTTCATTTTAGGAGAACGATGTTACTCACTATTACACTATAAGACTCATATTAGTTATATTAATTTATCCAGACGCAGAGCAAATCGTTTATTTTATCATACCCGTTTCCGCTTACTTTTGACTGATTTGATTGTTGGAACGTTATCTCGTTTGCCGAGTGTCTTGCATTGTCAGTGCCCAGACTACGAAAATGATGTATATCTGAAAATGGAATACAAACGGTTATTTATTCCATCCATTATATTTGTAAGTAATGTATGGAATCGTAACGAAAAATAGTAATAATCTATAATAATATTATAAAATTGTAAAATTCCAGTCTTTTGTTTTTTAGATTTTTGTCTTTAGCTGTTTGTTTGGGAATCACGTAAAAACTACTGGACTGATTATGAGGCGCTTTTCGCTGATCGATAGCGAATTTTCGGTCAAAAAATTTGTGACACTTTATATCCAGTGGGATTTTTCCTGAAAGTGATTTCAATTTGTTACACGTATAAATTAGCTTATTCCATCCAATGTGTACGAAGTCGCGGGCGAATCCTAGTTATGGAATCCTATATATAATATCAATATCCTATGAACGTGCAAGTCAAATCATATACCTATACATATAAATTGTATGAATAGAGTAGGTAACAGTCATAATTAGACGATCAGAAAATATTTTCAAGCAAGTAACATTAGGATATTAACCCTTCTGTGCAACTGTGCTTATTCTACCTTGAATTTAATTATTTCAGCTTCAAAGTTCAGCTATTCTGCTTAGTCTAATCCACCTTTCACAACCTTCTAATATTACTCTTTAAGGCAGTTTTAACTTTGTCTTGTACTATTAGGTCATTCTTAAGCCAGGTCCATTTGCACGGGCATATGCCCGACTGGATGGCTACCACCCCTGGTCTACAGTATGTCGCCATAGAAACCTTGAGTTGTGTTTCAGAATTAGTGACCAGGTTCCTGTCGCCCTTAAAAGTGCAGCAGCGTATTTGTAGCACCTTTGGTGTTGCAAATGTTCATAAGCGATGGTAATCGCCTTTCATCAAGTTGGCCATCTGTCTGTTTGCTGATCTCCTGCAATAAAATAAAAAAATCACGACGTCTACTCATTGCTCTAAGATTTGATCTTTAGATAAAAAATATTGTTTTACCCGGTAAATCACAAAAAATCATAACAATTTTCATATAAATAGGTATAATTTATCGTACGTGTATCCTTCAATCAACGATATACAAAATGCTCAACATATTGATGGACAATACACAAATAGTATCAAAATTAAATCACAGGCGTTTTATCAGGAAATTGCTGAAGAACCATTACGCAGACAGTAGCTTCTATGCGTAAAAGTAGGTTGCGACTAGCGTTGGGTCAAACCGTAACTTTTCAAATCGAATATAAATTTTATGTATAATAAATTACAACTCGATTTAATGAAATCGAGTTGAATCTTTACACTAGGAGATATATGCAATTTTATCGCGGATTTGAGACTTTTAATTCTCATTTGTAGTATAACCAAACAATAGTGTCTGTTTCGATATAGAAATTATAACAGATTATCAATAATTAAACGGAATCTTAATGACGTATTTAAAAAGTGTTTTGAATTATAATCCTTATCAGGTAATCACCGATCTAAACACAAATAAACTGAACATACAATGGGAAATGTATCTGCTTAAATATTAAAAAAAAACAAGCAAAAAAGTTCTAAAACCAACCCGAACGACGAATGACGTTTAAGAGTAAGCCCTCAGGAACGTAAATCGTTGCTATACGAGTTATACTCGAACCAGGTTCATTCGATTTCTCAAACCGAGTAGACTCATCGCTAGTTACGCCCCACGCTTGTCTAGGGCGGCGGCCCGATCTACACCACGGGGTGGATGGGTGGTGTATCATAGCAACCAGCAGCATCCTTGCCAGTGTGTCGCTGCTAGTTGGACAGACCGCTCGCGTGTTCCCACCACCCTTATCGCACTCACCGACAACCACATCGTATGGTACTCCACAACTACACGAACTAGTTAGTGCAGTGATCCAAAATGTTCATGTTATTTATATTGTTGACTGTATACCTAATCATGTTATGCCATGGTTGAGCCGCGCGTGAAAATAATTGCATTGATGGATTCGAGATTATCGGAGTGAGATAAGCACCTTTCCTGAAGAGGTGTTGACGCTTCAGTGACTGTTTTGAACACCTTCTATATAGGTAAGAATATTAAAATTAAATATTAAATATACAGAATTTCAAAAGATTTATATCAACCCGGATAAGTAACAAAGATTTTTCTCTATAGTAATAAAAAAATATAAAAAGAAATATCAGGCTCCAAATATTTTTTGTGTTTCACTGTATGTACTGAATGTACATCATGTTTATTGCGCAATTAGGTAAATTGCGTTGTTATTTCCTGGAGGGACTTGAGTAATTAAAATAATTACTTATATATGCTTTTACTGAAATTATGGTTACAATATTTCATTACATAGTTAGATAAGGCCTATATATAATAACTTCGGATTATGTACTTTTTTCAAAATTAATAGAAAGTTATGAAAATTAGACCATTTAGTTTAGTTTTTATCATAATATTTTAAGTCTTATTCGAAACCACACTAGGTAGTTCATAGGGAAAATCAATTTGCCATCATTATTTTGAAGTGAAACTTCTTTAGAAACGAAGGAGCGACACTAAAAGAGAAACACATAAATGTATAGAACTTATCCTGCCTGACAATGAAATAGACTACATTATATTGAATAATTTAAACACTATGCGCATACAAAGTTGGAAATGTTTTGAAGTTTTTCGTTAATACTTCAAAGCTGAAATATATTATAACGATGTAATATATGAAATGTCACGAAATTTAGAATCCCTTCCACCCCTTGTCACTTTTCATACACAGCCACACTTTGTTTCACTTGTACTGATTGTGAACTGGACACACACACAATTTATTTAAGTCTTTAGATGGTTTTCTAAAATATCCATGCAGCAACGATGCGGAATTGGTATGCTTGGTATAATAGGTGGTACCGAAACTATCCGTAAGCATACCGACGGCTCATTATTTCCATGAGCGTTTCCTAATTCACTCAGTGTGTGCTGGTCAGCCCCCCCCCCCCCCCCCCCCTCCTCCTACACGAGTAGTATGCGCTTTACGAATATAATGTAAGTGTATGGGAACGACATTATACTTGCGGAGCAATATGTTATCCTCATATATTTTCCATTCTATTCGTTTAGCATAAATGCGAATTAAGGCGAATGGACACAGAATCAGAAAGACCGAAACGCTCATAGAAATATAAAGCCTCTGTATGCTTTCAGTATGGTTTTGATAATGCGTATACCGAGATACAGATTCCTTTTCTGAAAAAATCACATAGCGGCCTCAGGTAAAATTATTTGTACTGGTAATAAGCACTTATCTTAAACACGAGTATAAATAACATTTACAAGTTTAGCTTGTTTTTAGTAACTAAGATATTTAAGATATTTATTAAGAGATATAATAATATTTTTCAAAATATGTAAAAGTTAAATATCTACGAGCAGTATCTACGAGCCAGCCTAGATGTTTTGCCTGCCCTATTAGTATCAAATCATTGTACGACATTATGATATTTCTGGAGGATGATTTTATAAATTATATTTTATATTATTTTTAATTGATATTCCTATATATTAATTTAAATTGATTAATAATTCATGTATTATTTATTAGCTTAAGTATGTTTTAATTATATATAATTAGTAAACAACGATTGTGAGTAGGTGTAACAATATAGTCTATAATATACTAATATTATAGACTATAATGTTTATTATAGTTACTAAACTATAATAGTTAACACAATATTTTCTTAAGTTTTCGCGACTTGTACACATAATTTGATAATAGATAATAGATTGTGCATGTGGATTATCATACATTGGGCAAACAAAGAGGAGCATAAAAACACGGGTAAAAGAACACATTGCTGACATGAAACACACAAGGTCTACGAAGTCTGCGATCAGTGAACACACGCTGGATAAACCCAACCATTACATCAGATTCGATAACCCACAAATCCTCGCGAAAGAGAATCGTTTCATACCAAGAATAATGCGTGAGGCTATTGAAATCAAAAAACACCCAAATTTTAATAGCGAAGATGGTTGGTAGTTACCACCAGTTTGGGATCCAATCATCAAAACTATTAAGACCCAAGCCCAGCAAAAACCAACTGCCAGACCTCAAGATACTGTGAGCTCTTTCTGCGTGCAACGAAACAAACCAACTTGACTGATAATTTCTTTTATTTTTTCCTTCCACTCATTTTAATATTATATAAAAAAAAATTTAGA